>JALGBA010001415.1:0-524820 GCA_023970755.1 Azemiops feae
TAATAATAATAATAATAATAATAATAATAATAATAATAATGTTGGAAGGGACCTTGGAGGTCATCAAGTCCAACCCCCTGCTCAGGCAGGAAACCCTATACCATTTCGGACAAATGGCTGTCCAGTCTCTTCTTAAAAACTTCCAGTGTTGGAGCATTCACCGCTTCTGGAGGCAGGTTGTTCCACTGGTTAATTGTTCTAAATGTCAGGAAGTTTCTCCTCAGTTCCAGGTTGTTTCTCTCCTTGACTAGTTTCCATCCATTACTTCTTGTCCTGCCCTCAGGCGCCTTGGAGAATAGCTTGACTCCCTCTTCTTTGTGGCAGCCCCTGAGATATTGGAACACTGCTATCATCTCACCCCTCGTCCTTCTTTTCATTAAACTAGACATACCCAATTCCAGCAACGTTCCTGATATGCTTTAGTCTCCAGTCCCCTAATCATCTTTGTTGCCCTTCTCTGCACTCTTTCTAGAGTCTCAACATCTTTTTTACATTGTGGTGACCAAAACTGGATGCAGTATTCCAAGTGTGGCCTTACCAAGGCATTGTAAAGTGGTATTAATACTTCACGTGATCTTGATTCTATCCCTCCGTTAATGCAGCCTAGCACTGTGTTGGCCTTTTTGGCAGCTGCAGCACAATGCTGGCTCATATTTAAGTGATTGTCCACTAGGACTCCGAGGTCCCTCTCACAGTTACTGCTATTGAGCGAGGTACCCCCTATACTATACCTGTACATTTGGTTTTTCTTGCCTAAATGTAGAACCTTACTTTTTTCACCATTGAATTTCATTTTGTTAGATAGCGCCCAGTGTTCAAGTCTAGGTATGACCTTGAAAGATTCCTAAGCAAGAAATCTCTTCAGCTGCTATATTTCACTTTTATCAAAATTAATGACTGTCTGTGAGAGGCAATACAATTTTAGTAGATCTTTGAAGATACAGTAAAATTGTGCAGTGCTTTTGCTAGAGATATCAAATAGAAAATTGACAAAACTTCTGCCCCTATTGAATTTAATTCATTGCTCCTGCTGGTCCCCTTGGCACCAGAAGGAAAAAAAAGAACAAAACTGCCAAGAAAAGCTGCTATACGGTTGGAATATAATGCCTAAGGAAGGAAACTCTAGTCCTGTTTTGCTTTTAGAGGAATGAAGAAATTACTTAACATGATCTTCCCTGGCCTGGTGCTTTCAAGAGATGATGAGGTGCTATTTCTGAGACTTGCAGTGCCGATAAATACCAAAGGCATCTGGCACAGTTAAGTCTTTCTGACAATATTTCTAGAACTGGAAATTTTGCAAAGTTCCAGCTAGAAAACTGTGGAAATGATTTGGGTTGTGGGATAACAGAGCCAGGTGCAAAACAGTAATTCTTCTACCTAGTGGAGTGATTGCTCTTTAGAACAATAAACTGTACTTGCTTTTTACAGATCTTTAGTTTAGACCTCAGGATACTGTGTCCACATCAGAAAAACTCATGTTATAGCAGTAGTTTCCTTCAGGCTTTTGGAAGAAACCAGTGTTGTATTTGGAAACCTATCTACTTGCCAAGAAAAAAAAAAAGCCACGAGGCCTTGTGAAAAGCAAATTCATCTGTTTTCTTCTGAGAAATGGAGCATCTCCATCAGAGAAGCATTTTGTGAGAGGCTATATAGCATGCTTTCAAAAATCCAGATGGGCTTTCTTGCACATTAACTAAACCTCCTGCAACCCATAAATTGATCTGAACCCAGAGCAACATCATTAACAAATATACTGCAGGGGAAATAATGAGCACTTCAGCAGAAATAGTATATTTCTAAACAAAAGATTTGGCCTTGACCTCTGAAAAATAAAACCTTTTAATGGTAAGCTCCTGGAGGATTTGGAAAGTCCCCATACTACTATTCAGAGAAAACCACCAGCAGATCAATGCATTGCAAAGTAAAATTAAATTCTGTGGCAGGGAGAATATGATGCAATGATATTCTCAGAGTGCCAGAAATCCAAGGCCCTTCAGTAGAATGAGTAAAACACAGCAGGTTAACACACAACATTTTGACAACTAAAAGCAGCACCCATTTCTCCTAAAAGGGCGAGCCTTAGGAGGAGGAGTCTTACTTATCTGATTACAGGGTAGAGGAACAGGAAGATACAGGTAGTCCTCGACTTACGACCACAATTGAGCCCAAAATTTCTGTAGCTAAGCGAGACAGTTATTAAGTGACTTTGCCCCATTTTACCACCTTTCTTGCCACAATGAATCACTGCAGTTGTTAAGTTAGCAATGCTGCAGTTAAGTGAATCTAGCTTCTCCATTGACTTTGCTTATCAGAAGGTCACAAAAGGTGATTATATGGCCCCTGGACTTGCAACCGTCATAAATATGAGTCAGGTGCCAAGTGTCTGAATTTTGATCATGTGACCACAGAGAAGCTGCAATGGTTGTGTGAAAAATAGTCTTAAGTCACTGTTTTCAGTGCTGTTGTAACTTCGAACATTCACTAAATGAGCTGTTGTAAGTTGAGGACTACCTGTATGTTCCCAGGACCTGGGACTTGTGTTGAATGTATGATTTTTTGTTCGGACCTCATGTACTACCTCTATTGGAGTATCATGTGAGATGGGACTGTATACCTGGTGCCAAAAAGATAAAAGGCTATGACCAAAAGGGCACCGCCCTCTACAGGCACTATCTCAATTTATTTATTTATGAGAGGAACAGAGACCACCTACGCAACCTTGCAAGATGTTGACCTCGGTCATCTCACTAAGACCTGATTGGCTAGTGTCCAATTCAGAACAAATCTGAGGGCTTTTTTAGCCTTTAATTTTCCCACAAATTTTCACAGCAGTCCAAAAGATGCTTTTCCAGCTCACTCTTCTCCCAAAGAATCCATGTCACTTAAAACGGGACTTCTGGGTGGGTTTTTGAGTATGCAGTGAAAGCAGAGTAATACTTACCACAATAGCGTCAGATCCAACCTGAGCTCTTGCCCTATTTGGCTATATTTAATTCCCTGCCTTTTGCTAACAGCATTTCAGGTGTTTGCTCAGATGTCTAATTCCTGCAGCTCTTTATGGAGCCAAGGAGATTCTCTCAGTGATTAGGAAGAGGCTGCTGGGAAACAGTCCTATCCAAGGCCTCCTATTCACATTCGAGAATGCGACTAAAACATTGGCAGGACTGTTCATCATAGCCTAAGGCAGTGGTGGCGAACCTATGGCACGCGTGCCAGAGGCGGCACTCAGAGCCCTCTCTGTTGGCACGCACACAACCGCCGCCAGCAGCAGGTCCATCAGGCCATCACCGCCGCCTGGAGCAGGAGCCCTGCTCAGCACAAAGGAGGCGAAGCAGCCGACTAGCAACCTTGAGTAGAGGTGGTAGAGCAGAGGTCAGCAAACATTGTCGATTGGTGGATTGGAAAAAAAGGGAGGGGGAAGCATTTTACATGCGTACATGCGCGCACAGGGCCGCGAGCACGCACGCGCTGCAAATGGGGCAGGGCTAGTGCCTGCGTGATACTCACTAGCCCTGCCCTGTTCTTGCGTGGTGCAGCGCCTTGTATCTGCACCCCACGGCGCGGCAGTGGCTGTTTTTGCGCCTTGCAGCTCGGTGGCCCATTTTTGCGCCCCCCCGGTTTTTGCGTGTCAGAGGCGGCACTCAGAGGCGCCTCCCTGCCCCCACCCCGAGGGCACCACAATGCTGATGCGGCCCTGGCACTTTGCGATAAATATAAGTGGGTTTTGGGTTGCGGTTTGGGCACTCGGTCTCTAAAAGGTTCGCCATCACTGGCCTAAGGAAATTCCCTCACAGCCTTTGTAATCCAAGAAGGTTCATTAAGTGTCTGAGACAAATTAATCCAACAGTCCAGTTTTAGATATGGAGATTAATAATACTGGTCACTTCTACAGCAGTCAGAATGATCTGATGATGAGAAACTGTCATTGATAGTTTTCTCTCCTGAGGGTGGGAAAACACAGTCTTGTTCTGGTTATCCAGATAAAAACAGGGCATCATTAATCAGATTATTTGGATCTCAAGTCAGCTGTTTATTTTTTAGATCTATATATTGATTTTTCTTCAGGAATTCAAGATGATACAGACAGGCCCCTTTCCTCCATCCCTCCCCCATATATATACTTTTTTTTTTTTTATTGCTTTCCTTGCTGATCTTTCAGCCCTCCTTCAGATATTAAAGCACTAGAAATCTGGACC
This sequence comes from Azemiops feae, assembly GCA_023970755.1. Classification (NCBI taxonomy): domain Eukaryota; kingdom Metazoa; phylum Chordata; class Lepidosauria; order Squamata; family Viperidae; genus Azemiops; species Azemiops feae. Next base: position 4,197 of record JALGBA010001415.1, read on the forward strand.
AAAAAAAAAAGTGCTTTTGAGGTGAAAGTAATTCTAAATGGAGCCATTAGAATGCTATTAAAAGGAGAATGTACCAGCAAACCATCTTCTTCAAAGAATCTTAAAATGTTTGAGATGGGGAAAGAAAAAATGAAAACAAGTTCAGTGGGCTATCATTTATTTCAGATTCTTTCAAATTGTTGTTTGCTATGATTTAACTCAAAATACATACACAAAGTGAGAGAGAAAACAAGAAAGCCAAACACAAATGGATCTGACTCATTAAAATAAGCTATTGAGTGAGATTGGGAGGAAGTGGAGCATTTTGCTGCAATGACCTGCAGGCAGTAATACTCTGTTTTGACATTACTGATTGTCTACTGCATATTCTTCTGGCTAGAAATATAATTAACCATTCTGTCAGGCTCACTAGAAGGATTGGCTTGTCAATATTTTCTCAAACTGATGCTTTGGTTGCTTAGGAGAAAGAGAAGCAAAACGGAAACAGGTATGTGCATTACAGGGCAAAAAAAAAGGAAGATGACATGTATTATGATTCTGCAAGCACATTTGTAGAGCAGTGCTCTGACGACGTAGCCCATCAGAAGAATAATTATTTAACAGGCTCCATGTTTTAAATCAATTTAACAGAACTGATTGACATAGGCTTCTAGTGTAGGGTACTTTTCAGATAAATCATTAGGCAAATTGGTTGAAAATGTCACTCAATGCCACTTACAACTAAAATGGCAGTTTAGCTTGTCCTAATCCAATGCCTTGCAGATGAGTTGGAACAGCTGCTTCTTTAATTCCTAGCTGATGGGCATGGTGGTTGGGGACAATGAGAGGTGTATTTTCAATGTAGTCGTGTTTGGGAAAACTCTTAGCTTTTCTTTCCATGTAATTTAATTAGTCAATTTCTCTCTAAGCTACAACACATGGCTTGGATTTATTTAAGATAGGAAGTCTTTGAATGTAATTCAAAGTTGTTCACCTACATCAGGGGTGTCAAACTGCCAGCCCGTGGGCCAGATGTGTCACACGGAAGCCGCGCCCACCCCAGGTCCAGCAAGGGGGGAAAAAGTCATGATACATCGCAACACGTCACGACACGTCACGTGACACTGCAAGTTTGACACCCCTGACCTACATATTTACAAGTTAGGGTTATTGATTGATATATTTACTTATCCTGTGATATTTGATATTCCAGATGCTCTGACATATGGACTATGGCTTAATGTTTTGAAAGTCTTCTTTCTTTTAAATTCTTCCTTTCCATTTATTCCTCTGATAAAATTGAGAAGCTGAACAATCAGTTTTGAATTCATTTTCAAGAAATTTGGTTTGTTGGCATGAAATGTGCTCCTCTTCCATATCCACTAGGGTCTTCATGAGGAGAAAATATTGCAAAGAATCCAAAATTTGTATTGAATACCGGAGTTGGAGACACAGTGGCCAGTTGGCATCCTACCGGATGCCCTTGAAAGAAGAAATTTCTATAGTTAAGCCAAGAAAGTGAAGCAATTAGTGAAGCAATATTACCTTAAAAGCTGTTTGGTTGAAACTCAGTGCTGAAGTAGCATCTTGTCCTTAATCCTCCATGATGGACAATTTTCCTTCTCATCTGATTTTCCTTCCCCTTAGAACTATAGTAACACATCTGTTATAATCATGGTATGGTTGGCAGGAGCAGAATAAGCTTGGTTCTGGAAATTTTATTGGAGTTTGCAGAAATAGCAATGTGAAGCTGCTGGAAGACTGTAGAACATGAGGCTTGCTTGCTGTAGGAAAATTAAAGGGAATCCTTTTGGAATATTTCCCTATGGCAGTTTTCAAAGCCTGAAGGTTTTATTTAAAAACCTTGAATGCCTTTTTATTATTGGTGTAATAACCTGCATGTGATGATTTCAGCCCACTGTTTCATGTGAGAGATTTCCCAACACTCCTTCCACAGGCCTACTATGGATGTTTTCCCGCAATCCCAAACTAAGTTTGCTGCCACCAGCCAGGAGCACACCCAGTCCCAGAAATATTGTAATAGGCAGAAGAAATAACCTTGAGTGATAGGAGGAAGAGCCTCAGCCAAGACATCAGACAAATTACAGAAATCTGAGTCCAAGGAGGAAACATAATTTGAGAAAGTGGTCTCAGACTTGACCTCCTGTTTTCACATGAAGGAGGGAGGGAAAGGGGAAGCACATTCAGACTTGCAACATTCTGTTACCATAACCCTAGAATAAAAGTGGTATTAGATTGCTTCTCTTTGGTTTCTACATTTGGTTTAACTTGGAGGACTGACACATATACACATATACATATACATATATGCATCACAGATCTCAGCCCATCAATAAAACAACTAACTTTACTGATCCCAGTCTGCTGTCCAAATGCATCAGAACTAGCCCTATTCCATGTGGCTGGGGGCTTTGCTTCCGGCCATCTTCAAAGCAGAAAGCAAATCTTAAAAGACAAAGACAAAATGGAGACTACTATCTCTTTCTAAATGTCAGCCTGAAAGAAGAAACCCTCACCCTTCTGCATAGCTTGCCAGTGTTTTGTTTTTCCTGAGCTTCAGTCGTCTCTTCCTATTACCTGGGTAAACCTCAAGAAATGGATTTTCACCACATTCACTCAAACCAATCATAAGAACAGGAAGTTTTCCAGAAATACCTAGAAATGCACATCTTTCTGAGTTCTTTTTATGAACGTTACACAATTTCCCCCCCAAAACACGATTCATCATGTTCAGAGATCCTGAAAAGTTATCTGTTAATATTTAATATTTTAGTGATACATTTTGCTTTGTATAAGCAGGATTTTACCTAGTAATAATTAAACAACATTCCAGTGTTAAATGTATGACTTTTCCAAGAGGCAAGTCCAAATTATTTAATTAATAACATTTTTAGCAGTCAGATAGTTAGGAAAGAGGGAAGTTGGAACTTGATGAATTGCTTTTCATGCATGGAAAATCAAGGAAGAGAAGATTAAACATGTTTGCAGTATTCATTCATTCAGTTTCTAGTATTGACATTCAGTCTCTTGAGTTATTCTCAATGTGGTTGTTTTGGGTTTGGATAGAACAGGGGGAAGTAAAGCACAAATATATGCAAGATTTCGGGGGGAAATGAAAGCAAACATTTAATTAGAGAAAGGGATAAAGCTTGAGGATGTGCAGAAACAGTTCTGACATATAGTTCCTAGTTATCTTCTTATATATGTAAGTTTCATATTCATGTAATTGGTGTCAGTTTTGTGCTTTTATAGAAAATAGTGGAAATTTCTTCAGGTAATTTCTTTTACTGAAAGTTGTCTTCAAGTAAGTGAGGAGAGAATCAATACAAAAAAGGTGGGTTTTGCTGAGAAATAAGAGGATCTCTTGAGAGTGGTTCAGATGGCATGTTTTTCTATAGTATGATAAAGTTAAGATTAATATAGATTTTAAGAGATTATATTAGAAGTGCTGTATTGAGATATAATCCCAAATTGTGCTCATAAATGTCATTGTGGGACTCAGCAGAAGAAGTATTTTACACAAAATAAATAGTAGGTAATAAAAAATAACTTATTGAGAGTTGCTAGAACAGGAACATAGAGAATACAAGATGAAAGAAAACAATTTAAGGTAGATAATAGGACAATTGGAATTGAGCAGTAGAAGATACAATTTGAAGTTGAACTATGTAAAAATGATGAACGTATAATTGCTAAAATGCTAAACTTTTATTAAAATTTGAAACAGAAGAAGAGCAAGTGAAAGACTATTATTAATTTGGTTAAGAACCTTGGATATAATATAATGATGGAACAGTGGGAAATAATGTGGTTAAAAGGATTTTTTGATGAAATAATGTACTGTTGGTATATGACTCCTGAAAACTTGTATAAAGGTATAAAATAAAGGTATTTCAAATTCATGTTGGAAATGTGGAGAATGCGAAGGGTTGTAGACTTGTAAAAAATTCAGAAATTTCTGGAGTCATATACATATAATAATGCAAAGAATTTAAAGATGAACATTCAGTTGAAAGCAAATATTTTCTTGCTGGGGTTAATGGACAGCCAATTAGAAAAAAGGTATGGAAGATAATTACTGCTGCAGGACTATTATATGCACAAAAAAGAAAAGTCTCTGGGATATCCACAACGGAGGAACGGATGGGACAGATGACAGAACTTGCAGAGATGGCAAATTTAACCTGTTTGATTAGAGATCAACAAATCCATTCATCAGTAACTGGGAACCCCTTATGGACTGTTTGCTGAAAATAGAGAAAAATGAACTTGTGATTTATAGGTTTCAAGATTAGAAAGTGTAGCTTATAAAAAGGGGGAAATTATGATGTAACTTTGGGGGTGGTGATAAAATAGGGATGTATTTATAATTGCTGTCAGGGAGATCAGGAGCCACTTCTTTGTAATCTTTCTTTTCCTTTTCTGTTTCTTTTCTCTATTTTCTTTTTTCACTATTTTTTTTTTTACTTTATTAAAATTTTCTTCAATAAAAAATAAGAGAAGGAGAGAGAGAGTGGGGAAAAAAGGTTAAAAGGTCAGCTTCAACCCTTGAAGTTTTTTCCCCCCTTTGTGTCACGTCTTGGACTTTTTCTGTTTATTGATGCACATTCCGTTTTAGGAGTCTTTGTGGTTGATTAAATGTTTTGAATTAAATTAAATGTTTTGAATTGATTGTATTGAATTAAGCATATATAGAGAGAGAACTCATCTTAGTTTTATGGCTCATGTGTCTTATTAATCATTATTTATTAAATTTGTATGCCGCCATCCATCTCATTCTCCAAAGCAACTTTAGGCAGCTTACAATAAAAAACATAAATAATATTAAAATATTAAAAGTGGATGCAAAATTAAAAACCAAAGGCAAGGATAATACAGTGGTGGTCCCTTCCTAATTAGTCCACCTGTCACCTCTAGTAAACTGTGCCTCCATCAGGATCCCACACTCACTGGAAGAGCAAAGTTTTATCAACCTTCTGGAAGGCTAAAAGAGTTGGTGGCAATCTCACCCCAAGCAGCAAGATGTTCCAAAGAACAGGAGCCACAGCAGAAAAGGCTGTACTTCTAGTCCCCATCAACCAAAACCCATTGATTGACTTTTTAAATGAGGTGTATCAAAATATTGGTCCTGTCCCTTGCTTTAATAGTATGGCCCTAGGATCTAGGTAGTTTATGCAATAGTTGTGTGATCCATCATTACAGAATATCTAGTCTGAGTTCTTTCAGCAAATCTAATTTGGATTTTTTTTTTTTCAAATATGCTCCTTGTATCAAAAAGACATCACTGTTGTTCCAGTACAGTATTTCCTTTATTTAAAATTTTGTGGCGCAAATAACTGGAAGAATTAGTCTAATGATAATGACATAGAATGAATAACATTTAGTAAGGACAATTGAGCTCTAAAATAACGCCAGAATTTTGCCTTTGAAACTCTGGTGTATCATACTAGCATGATTCTAACTCAGAGGAGGTTTATATAGCCCAAAGCATCCTTTTTGCTTTGTGACAGCCCAGATTTAAAGCGGTATCTTCAACAGAATGGCTACCACAGCTTGGCAGACAAACTTTCCCTTTAAATATTTCTAATTGTGGCAGTTTTTCCGAGCTTCCTTTGGTTTCTGCACAAAACTAATTTTCTTTGCTGATTAATTAGGCTCTTGGAGATCTCAATTATTGCACCAATATAAAATAATGTGACTCTAAAAATCTCATTATAATGGCTTGTAACATTAAAGATTTAAAGTAACAACTGAGGCAAAAAAAACTGTTGGGAAAAATGGATGATATGGGAACTTTTTGTGAGGATTTTTGCTATGTGACTGGAAAGCTCCCTTGGTGGTAGCTAGGGTAAGTAATGGTTAGTGCTGCTAGTATGTTATGTTATGTAATTCAGAAGTTAATGTTTGTATAAAAAAAAGAGCATATGAATTTCTGATTTCCATAGGAAGAAATCATCCCGAGTCTTTCATTATTTTTCAGTGGGAAAAAATAAAATGATCTCCTACTTGGTATGAGTCCACCAGTAATTATCGGGAAGGGTGGTCAGGATGACACACATTCAGTGGTGGGATTCAAATAGGTGAACAACCGGTTCTCTGTGTGGATGCCACTTCCGGAAGTCCATTCTGGGCCTGGGCAACAAGAAATTAGCTACCGGCTCTGCCGAAGTGGTGCGAAGTGGCTGAATCCCACCACAGGAAGGAAGGAAGGAAGGAAGGAAGGAAGGAAGGAAGGAAGGAAGGAAGGAAGGAAGGAAGGAAGGAAGGAAGGAAGGAAGGAAGGAAGGAAGGAAGCAGTGGTGGGATTCAAATATGTGAAACAACGGGTTCTCTGTGTGGGTGCCGCTTCCGGAAGTCCGTTCTGGGCCTGGGCAACAAGAAATTAGCTACCGGTTCTGCTGAAGTGGTGCGAACTGGCTGGATCCCACCACTGCACACATTGCACAAGGAAAGGCAAGTAACATAATTAAATGAAAAAAGATGCAAATTTCCTCACCTAAAAAATAAAACGATATGAGTCAGCAGTGTGATATGGCTGTAAAAAAATGTGAATACAGCAAAAGTATAGCTTTCAAACCAGGGAAAGTAATTTAATGAGACTGAGTTGGGGGAAACAGAACAATTATGACTCTTCCTGTTGCAGGTTTCACCATATGGGGTAGGACACCCTCTCCCTTTTTATTGACCTAGCTCTATTTTAGTGGCCCAGTGGTTAAGTGAAAGGGTTGCTAAGTGAGCACATGAGAAAGAGAGGGGGAGAGATGCTGCAAAGATCATTGGTTGCTACCGTCTCATACATATAAAGTTCTCTTGTACACCTACACCCTCCCTCTGGCATGCATGTAATACTGAGATAAATTCATATTCCTTTTAAGCAAAGGGCAAAAGTTCAGGATACTCCAAACTTTTTTCATTTCAGCTATCTAATTTAAATGGGGAAAAATCATGCACTTATTTTGAATAATTCAGTCAGAAATACTTGCTAATTTATTGCAAACCACTCATACATCAACTAGTTAATCTTGTTTTACCTTCTGCTTCCACTGTTTCAACTATTGCAGTCACCAGCTACATTATCTTACATTTAAGATCACTTTTGATAATCAGCTTTTACTTTTCTACTTATTAAAAATTAACGAAAGGGAGACCATTTCCTTCGGGTTACTCTTTTATGCACACATTCATCTACTCTATCTCTTCCTTAAATCCTTCATTGAAGATACATTCTCATATAAAATTTCATTCATTTCATACATTCATTTTGATGATGATGACCAAGATAGTTTTCCTCTCAAATTAATCTTTCTGATTCTCACCAAACTCAGTCTGGAACTCAGTCTGGAAAGAAGACCCTATCAATATGTTGGTATATTCTGTTATAAAGTAATAGTTCCAGAAGTTTATAGCAACTGGTCAGCAGAGCTATAGGGAGGTAGTTTGCTGGATCATTGTGTGGACTATCTTCACAATGGTACAGCCCGGGCAATATTCTGTATTAACAGAGCAACTAAAAGTTTATACACACGGTGACCAAACTGGGTATTGCATCCATCACAGTAAAAAACTACAGAGGCAGCAATTACATTACAACAGTTCTTTTAACAACTTTTAACAATATAAAAGACTTAAATAGAAATAAATGTGAGTACCTGAGCAGACTGGCCATAGATAATAGGATAGATGTATAATACAAGAGACTCATTTGGCTGATGAGAAACAGATTAAAGCTCAAGGGAAGGTCCTGGGGTACAAAATTGTAGCTAAAATAACATCTAATGTTCATGGCTCCATAACGTATGTCTGATATGACATCAAAGCATACAAGATTATTAATTGTACCCAACAATACAACATTGAAATTACCATTACTGAAATATCAGGAATAACGATCATGGCAATTTACAAAACCTCCCAATACTAAGTGGCCTAACCCACCACTGTCAACCTTGGACCATCAAGGAGTATAGATATAGGTGATTTTAATAGTCACCATACTGAGTGGGGAAATGACAACCATAACGAGAATGGGGAAATATTAACAAACTGGATAGAGCAGGATGCGCTTCACCTAGCTTATGATGCCAAAGATTTGAAAACCTTTCAGTCTGGACTGGCTGGGAGAGGCTCCACATACATGCTTTCATTAGAGTTTGGGACCTTTAACATGCAACATATATCTGAGCCATTCTGAAGGCCTATTGCTTGGATCCTAGGAAGAAAATAAATCATTAAAAAAGAGTCACAATTTTGGACCTTAATTTTTTTGTCCTGCTTTACATCACAAGTAGTTTCCTCAAGTCTATATATGGCAATCAGGCTTTGTGAAATGGATACTTTTTTTTTTATTTGGCCCTCCTGCTGGTAGAGTAAGATTCTTGGCAGAAAGGAAAGCAAATAATGCAATCTAAATGACTGCATTTAGACAGTATAAAAAGAACGCTTGTTTGATAATGACTCTCAAGGTTTCCTCTTAAAGCCATTGAGGCATGGAATGTCTGATCTCTTTGTTTAGGCAGGATTCCATTGGCACATTATTTACACATTTCCAGTGGGATCTCAAAGGAGTATATTACTTAATCGTTAAATTTTAATTTATTTTTTCAAGGGCAAAAATAACAAGCAGGCTCCCTGGAGTTGTAAATTGGTGGGATCTTTCCTGTATTTAATATCAAAGGTTATAGTTAATTGTCTTCAGCTGCTTAAATATACAGCTCATCTGATCCTGAATGGTGAAATAGGTCAAAATTACATTTTACAGCTAGTGAGATTATCCGGGTTGCTTCCCATTGTTATGAAAACCAACAGCACTCTGCTCAGTAGTCATTTTGAATTTTCTAAAATTAATAGTTTCATCAGAATTCTAAGCTGAACTAACATTAAAATGAATTTAGAATTCTTTTGAGGAATCTTAAACGATACTGGTTTGATTCTTTGTATAATGGAACTTCAATTAGATCTTCCCAAAATGAAAAAAGATGTATTGGAAATTATCTGTTGTTTTAACTTTTTTTCCCTTGTACTTTGTGTGAACCTGCATATGGTTATAGTAAAAGTGAATATTATCTGGAAGGATAAAAGATGTGGAAATTATGTTAAATACTTTTGGGGTAAGCAAGATTTAGCTACATTTCCTTTTCTTTCTTATTTATCTCAGGCCTTTAATACCTTTGGCTTACTATAATAATAATAATAATAATAAAGTTGGAAGGGACCTTGGAGGTCATCGAGTCCAACCCCCTGCTCAGGCAGGAAACCCTATACCATTTTGGACAAATAGCTGTCTAGTCTCTTCTTAAAAACTTCCAGTGTTGGAGCATTCACTGCTTCTGGAGGCAGGTTGTTCCACTAATTAATTGTTCTAACTGTCAGGAAGTTTCTCCTCAGTTCCAGGTTGCTTCTCTCCTTGACTAGTTTCCATCCATTACTTCTTGTCCTGCCCTCAGGCGCCTTGGAGAATAGCTTGACTCCCTCTTCTTTGTGGCAGCCCCTGAGATATTGGAACACTGCTATCATGGCCCCCCTAGTCCTTCTCTTCATTAAACTAGACATACCCAATTCCAGCAACCGTTCCTTATATGCTTTAGCCTTTTACTATCAAATGATTGCTTTCATTGTTTTGCAGTACAATCTCTTACACCACTTGTACAATTCAGAAAAAAGTATCTGTGAAAATTTAGTTGACATGAAGCTCAATCCAGGAAGTTTCCTCCTAATTTCTTGCTTTCTCATTTATTTAGCCTGATGCCCTTCAAATATGTTAACATTCCTGCTGGGTCTCCTGAGAGTTGAAATTCAGCACATCTGAAGGGCATCAAGTTGCAAATTGGTTGTCAGGTACAAAGTACAGCACCTTAATAAATAAAAATAATGACAGCTCTCCTTTTTCTCTAAGCCTCTCCAAAAACCTTCTGGTTGACATCCAGTAAAATTCTGAGGGTTTGGAATTGAGGATGACAAATAATTAGCAACCAGGGTAGGACAGTTTTCTGGTACTGTTATTATTTTCTCTCTTTTTGAAAATATTTTTTTACAAAGAGGAACAAGTGTATGGTTCTTGGAAATGTACCTTCTATCAGTACAAGTTCAAAATTTGCCTGGATTATCTTGAATAAAAATATGAGATGACAGACAACTGCCTTCCCCAATGCTTATTTTTCCTTGATGGAATGCCACAGACTTTATCAGTTGCCCTTGGTATTTTTATATGGTAGAATTTTACCTCTTAACTTGATGGAAGCAGAGAGAGAAAGAAAGCCTTTTTTCCCCTTTAAAATAAATCCTTCCTTTAAGCCTATTTTATAAATTGCCTTAGCTAAGTGGGAGGTTGTAGGATTAGTAGATAAAACTGTAATTGTTAATCAGAAATGTATATTAGCCATTTCCCAGCTATGTCAATAGAACAGCTGGGAATTAATACCTAGGATGTCATAATGCTAGTTCAGGAATTATTGCTGAACCAACCTGTATTAATAAAATTAACATCTAGCTGCAGAATAAAATTCATTTATGGAAAGAATCTGGGAGGGCTATGAAATGTTGATGTTATCTTTAATTCACATACCACATTGGTCTTCATTAAGCAAACTATATAATTTGCTGCACTGGCAAATAAGATATAATTCATGTCCCTTTTTCATCTGTCTTCAAACTGTTTTTTCCATTTATCTCAGTATGGTTTGCAACCTTAAGAATTGCAGTCAAACCCCTTGGGGAATTGCTCCAGGAGCCAGTTACCACATAGAGCTGCTTTTGTGAATCCCAACATGAGCTGGCTTGATTTGCAGTTCTAGTCTACTAACACGTAGTTACTAAAAAGTTACCCAACATTTAGAAATGTATTTAATCAAAAAACAGATCTGCGAACAACTAGAAGCAAAACAAAGTTATAAATAATAGCCAGCACAGGTTTGTTAAAAACAGTTCATGCCAAACCAATCTTATTTCATTCTTTGATAAAGTGACTAAATTAATAGACCAGCGAAATGTTGTGGACGTAGTATACTTAGATTTCAATCAGGCATATGACAAAGTAGACCACAACCTAGTTCTTGGTAAGCTAGAAAAATGTGGAATAGATAACATCACATCCAGATGGATTTGTAGCTGGCTGACAAACTGTACTCAACAAGTAGTCCTCAATTGTACTACATCCACATGGAGAGAAATAAGCAGTGAGATACCACAAGGCTCCGTCTTATGTCCAGTACTCTTCAACATCTTCATAAATGACTTAGATGAGGGAATAGATGGGGAACTCATCAAATTTGCAGATGACACTAAACTGGCAGGAATAGCCAACACCCCAGAAGACAAGCTAAGGATCCAGAAAGATCTTGACAAACTTGAACACTGGGCCCTATCCAACAAAATGAATTTTAATGGGGGGAAAGCAAAGTTTTACATTTAGGCAGGAAAAATCAAAGGTATAAGTATTCTCTATTTTTTGAGACAATAAATCTTCCTTCAACTGAAATAATCAAAGCCACAAGTAAATAGGACCACCTTCCCTCTTTTTATTTCTCTCCCTCCTTCATTCCACTATAGAGACAGAACTGTTTCCTTCCTCTACTCTTCTTCCTCCCTCCCTCCCTCCACTCACCTCCTTCCTTCCTTCCTTCCTTCCTCTCTCCCTCCCTCCCTCCCTGCACTCTCCTCCTTTCCTCCATTCATCTTCCTCCCTCCCTCCACTCATCTTTCTTCTTTCTCTTTCCTTCCTTTTTGAAAGAGCAATATGAAATTAATCTGAGGCATGACTGACAGTCTGTTTCAAAGAATAAGAAATGTTGTTTGGGGTAAGACATATCCTCCCAATGCATGTCTGAGTGTGTATCCTTCTCTGTCCTTGTGCAGATATTTTACACCGCACACAATGTTGAGCTGAAGCTATAGCACATTTGACAAGCTGTAGCAAATCATTAGAAGGCAGCCAGTTCTTATTACCATTGGGTAATGCAGTATATGTTGACAGTAATGATGATGGTTTGGGGTGGAATAAAATATGGAGCAATTATAGTAAAAGAAGCTCATGATTGTTACAGCATCTCTGAATGGATACTGACTTGCTCTCTCACAAGCTCTTTGTGGTGTGAACTATTTCTCAGATATGTTGCATTCCAAGGCATGTAAAATCATACTATTTTCCTTTGGGCTGGAAAATTTATAGTTCTAAACAAAGGATTAATTAATGATGTATGAATGGCTGTGTTTTATAACCCTGCTCCTCAGACATAGCTCATGCAGAATTTAGATTTGAAACTCTGTTCCCCAGTTCTGTAGGCATTTCATTCTTAGATTTCCTTTGATTGTTCTCAGCAATGATCTTTTGCTAAGAAAGTGTCACTATATTTCTTCTTATAAATGCTTTTTTATGGGGGAGGGAGGACAGAGGAAAGCATGTTAGCATTTTTCCTATGAGCTTAGGGCATTTAGCTAGTTCCAGAAGACCCGTCAGGTAGGTTAGAAGGGAAGACTTATTCAAAACTATTTTCTAAGCTTCATTTTTATGATATGACATAGCATTCATATATTTGTTGCATATGCCATGGAATCTCACAGAACTCCCAGCATTTTACCACAACAAAAATAACATATAATAACTGCATAAAAAAATAAAAAAATGGTGATAAATTGTATGTTAAATTTTGCAAAACCGATAAGCAGAATCGGTGTCATCCAATGTAATTTTCAACCACTCTCCAGAAGAACCTCATTTTCACCCAATATGTTTAGTTGGGGTGGGATCTGTCTACTTTTCAGGCTTTCATTATAACTGGATGCGATGATGATGATGATGATGATGATGATGATGATGATGATATCCATTTAGTCATGTCCAGCTCTTGGCAATTTTATGGGCCAGGTCTCTCCACATCTTCCAATCTTGCTCTGCTTCTTTGAGTTTTTTTTATGCTCTGGCTGGTATCAGCTTTGATGGTATATAGTCATCGTGTTCTTTGGTGGCCTGGTTTCTTTTTACTGCTATCTCTTCCCAACATTGCTTTCTCCAGTTAATTATGACATGGCCATAATAAGTGAGACTACCTGCAGGATGAAACCATGACTCCACATCAGGAATGGCCTTTGAAGACCATTTTGAAAATGCAGGTGGTGCCAAACTCAACAGTCAATGCATTGGTTGGTCTTGTTGCCATAAGCCCATTGTACTTGTATTGTTTCCCAATAGGTTTCTGGATGAGGTTATTTTTTATACAAGCTACACTCACAAGCATGTTTTCTTAGGTGTGATGACCCAGGGCACAGCACAGAGGCAATGCAGTCAGCTGGCAATTCAAACCGCCCTTTAATTGCTCCAAAGTTTCCCCCAAATGCTCCCACGTTTCTGGCAAGCCCCAGAACAAAGTAAGACACACACACACCTTCAGCCGCTTCTGGCTGCAAGTAGTTTCACATACAGTCAGATTAGAAGAGTAATTTACTCAAGGCCATGTAGATAAGGAGTGAAACATACATCCAAAATCTAACGAGTCTGTGGAAATACAAGCTTGCCTGAGCAGTTTCAGAAAAGCCAAAATACAATCCGAGGTCTTTAAAGACCCAATCAAAGTTGTCAGTCAGTCCAATGGTCAGAGTTTCAGGGTTTCCAAGCAGAAATCACAACACAGAACAAGAGATCAGAGAGTTGTTTCCAAGATCAGCAACAGCACACAAAACTCCAAGGAATCAGCATTTGTTCCCGACAAATGCCTCTCCCCACAGCATCTCCTTAAGTCTCAGTCTCCAGGTGTGCCTTATGGAGAGGGGTGAGGCGCTCTCCTCCCGAGTAGTTGAACCTGCCTGCATTGTTCCCTCCTTCTCTCCACTCTCCGTGCTCTAGGATCAGGAGGGGGTGGCCCTTGCTCATCGCCTGAACTCTGTCTCTCATGTTCATCCTGTCCCAATCCTGAAAGGCCGTGGCCTGCCTCGGTCTGCTCTTCCCCATATTCCTCTGAAGCCACAGACACCTCTCCCTCGACCTCCATAGGGTCCCATTCCAGCTCATTTTCCTCAGCAGATTCAGGCTCCGATGGAGGCATGACAGTTAAGTATTTGTGGTAGCTAGATTTACACATAATGCCCACTACACTAAAGTTAAACACAAACCTACAAACTGCCTTAGTCAAGCCCAGCCCAAGAATGACATAGAACAATCCAGCCGAAATTCAGTTCTTTATTTGCTCACATCAAAAAGACAGAATCTTGCCAAACTAAAATTAATGCTACTCTTGCCATAATGGATATACTCTGGGAGATTGTAGGTTGTGGCTATCTGATTCCCTTTCTCTGTCTCCTGTCCAGCACTGAACTGTGCTGCCTTTTGTCTTGTCCCCTCCTTGGAATGTTCTCGCTCCTTCCTGGGAAACTGCCCCTTCAGTGTAGTCCTTCCCCCCCAGCTCTCCCTCCGTGGGCACCAGCCGTCACATCCTTACAGCTTAATGCTTGATATGGATGAGGTTAGGATCGTTGTTTTCTGCAGTTGAAACTATTGTACGGATCAACAGGAAAGCGATAATCTGAATTGTGTTTCATTAGGAAGTTCCTATTATGACTCTCCCCTTTGATTTCTTCCAGGCTCACAGGTTTCCAGCTGCCTCCTCCCATTGTGAGTACTGGCGTGGTGCTGTCCTTGTGGCTTGTAAGTGACTATGCTGTCAGTGCTCAAGGATTTCAGGCAACCTATGAAGGTAAGATGGCTTTTGGTGAACTTCTGATATCCATATGCTGTGCCTCTGTAAAGGGAATTTTCTGGCAAAGTAAAAGCTCTTCCAAGTAAAGTTGACATGGTGGTTTCATGGACACAACAGTATAGTTTTCTGGGCAGCATTCAGGAAATAATTTGACATTTCTTTTCTTCTGGGGTGTTTGTTCAAGCCTGGGAAATTCTTGTAGTTTCCCATCTAATGTTAATCAGACCTGGCCCTGCTTAGCTTACAAGATCAGCCAAGTGTGGCTTCCAAAGGATGCTCATGCTGTAGAACACCTCAGGACTATTATCTTTGAAAATAAACCCATACGTGATAAATGCTGGGTTAGCAGTTTTTTGCTACATGTGGCAATTAAGGTCTCAAATCAAGTGATTTTAAACTTGTATCTTGTAAAGTATACATTACTGAGTTAAACTATGCCAACTCTTTGGTTTGGAGCCAGAATACCAAAAAAAGGCCTTTCCTCATATATTGATGAGTTTGGCACTGTGGCTCAGTAATAACTGCAAAAGAATGGGCTCCTTCAGTTACAATACTACAACTCGGCTGTACAGTTGGATTTTTATTGTGGTTTAGTTTGTATCTTTTATTGCCTGTATAATTGTTTCTTTTTAAGCAAACAAAAGAACCCTCCCCCTCCTCTTAACAGATTGGACAATATCTTCTATACAGTTAAAGTTGCTAGGATTATATCTCGGCTTGTTTTCAGGCAGATTCATCCTCATTGGTGAACCCTCACTTGGTAATCCATCTTTTTTTTTTTTTCAATCCTGGCTAGAAACTGTGTTGATTCTGTCAGATATTAGGAGCTCCAATCTCAGGACAATGAGGGAGGCAAGTTTGGAGAAGTCTATTTCTCCCACAGATCTACCTGGAAATAACTCGAGGGGTTATCTGTTTAATTTCCAGTAATACACACCATAACAACACTCTAGGATAGGGTGTTGTAGGGCATTAAAATGGTAACTTGTTGCTGACCTCACAGGTAATGCTTTAAGAACACAGGAAAAGTATCAATGCCTAAATCTGAACTATTTAGCAGTGAAAAGACAGAACTGGAATCTATCTATCATCTATCTATCTATCTATCTATCTATCTATCTATCTATCTATCTATCTATCTATCTATCTATCTATCTATCTATCTATCTATCTATCTATCTATCTATCTATCTATCTATCTATCTATCTATCTATCTATCTATCTATCTATCATCCACTCCAATGCACAAACTGAGAGGGAAAAATATGTTTAAGGAAGAATTACAGAGGAAGCATAAATATATGGGAGAAGCTGGATTTATTGAAAATTGCAATTATAAGAACAGTGCAATAATTATGTTCAAGAAATTGCAATACATGAATTTGTAAGTATTGCATTATTTTTTAATTTTAAAAATTAAGGTTAAAAATTGCCCTTGTACCAGTCTGTCCTCAAAGGATAAAACAATATCTGATACTTGTGAATCCATAGCTTTTGTTCATTTATTTTAAGATTTTTTTTAAGTTACAGTTAAAAAATGCTTATCATTTTCATATCCATTCTTAAAGCATAGGTTTGCATCTGGTTTTCTAAATGTTTATCTTCTATTGTTTTACTTTGGTTAATACTTATATATTGTTACTAGTACAAATAGAGCCATAATGAGAACTGTAGTGAACACAGAACCTACAAAGAATTGAACTGTTTCCTTTATAATTAGATGTTTTCATTAAGCAATGGCATTTTGCTTAAACCTGGAGATAGACCATTTCTCCCCTTGTCCTCATAACTGAAAATCTCTGAGATTTTGTTTGCATTGTTATACTTGGTATTGAGGTAATTGCCAGCTTTCCAAATATAAAGTCATCAGCTATTCTGCCTGCAACACACCCAAAATCTAAATAAAAAATGAAAAAGATGTCACTCCGCTACATAGTGGGATAGAAACAACAAAGCAATGCAGAGAGAGAGAAAAAGGAAGAGAATAAAATGACTGAAGTATTTTGCTCAGGGCTCCAATAATCAACATTCATTGTGGCCGCTGATGACTTAATACTTCTAGTACTGGTCAGGTTGCTGCTTGACAGAAATCAAAGATTCTAACAAGTTTATTGCAGAAAGGACAGCTTACTTTTTTTCACCCCAATTATTTCATTTTCAGTATGAAGGCAGAAGAGAAAGTTAGTTGCTTTTCCCAACTTTCCAGCAATGAAAAACAAATCTGGTGATATAGACTTATTCTCAGCACATGGATTCAGTGGAACAGGAATAAAAGCAAGCAGTTTGACAGGTTTAGTTCATGAACTCACTGTAAATATGGGTCAATTGTTGTGGTGTTCTAGCACAAGTTTTCAAAAAAAATTTGCTGTAGAACCTTGTTAGTTAAAAAATTTTAAAAAAAAAATCTGGTCAAGAGCCAAAGTTGTAGGCTGCTTTCAAGAGAATACATTCCCCCTCCTTAATCTCTCATGAAACCCTAACCCTACGTTCCGTGGAATACAGTTTGAAATGCCCTGCATCTAAGATTGCACAATTGAAAGTGAGAAGGACAAAGGATGCTGATGCTACTGATAATTCAGAAGCAGTTTGGGAGAGGGTTGCAGGAGCCGTGCATCATGAACCCTGCATAAAACCTGCATAAAAACAAAATAACCTGACGTAAACCTTTCTAGGAGCTATGGGGACACCCTCCTATTTAGTTTCTATCTTGAGGTGGCAGTGAGGAGGAAACGTTGATGTACCTAGTACAGCTTCTCTTCACTGTATTAGCTATAATGGCTTTGTCCAATCAAGTAATCTTCTGATGTGTTGCAGCTGCATTTCTCAGAAAACAGAAGTCATGTTGGCTGGGAATCCTAGACACTGCAGGCCCAATTCATTGTACAATGCCAAGTTTGGATAGCTGATGAAACTTGTGGACTAAAGATGTAACAAAATAATTCATTCCATTATGTGGCTCACCCAGACTTTGCTTTCAGAAGATGGAAGAGCTGTACAAATTTCCAGCGTGTTCTGTCTCCCATATTCTATCAGCCCCATCAGACTTCAAAATTTGCAAGTCTTTCTTTGTAACCTAGACCAGAGGTTCCCAACCTTTGGGGCACCAGGGACCGGTTACGTGGAGAGAGGTTTTTCCACAGACCCCGGAGGAGGCGTGGTTTTGTGTGCTGCCTGCATCCCGTGTGCTGCTTGTTTGTGCGGCCTGGTTGCTGGCATCATGTGGCCCGATAACAGTCCATGGACCGGGGGTTGGGGACCCCTGACCTAGACTGCTGTTTGTGTCTCCTATCTGAGACAAAAAACAATATTATTTATTTATTAAACATGCATTTCTTTGCATCTTTTTCTTCTCTTAATAGCTACTTTGATTATTTTGATTCTATGCTAAGAATCAATATGCACTGAGTTTTCTATTGTGAGGTTGCTGTTAGTCCCAGCTCCAAATTCTTTCAGAAAAGTCATGCTTAGCCTTGGTTCCCGCAGGAATTCGCTTCATCTGCTGCCTTCTGTAAAGACTTGTTCATTCTGTACATTAATCAGGTAAATCCATTCCCTGGACGTCTGTCTTCATGGTTACTCCAAATGATAGATACAAATTGTTTCCTCATTAGTAATAATAAATCAAAATATAGCCTAGATTGACCAGCATAGTGGACAAATCCAGTTTTGCTGTAGTGCCTTCATTTCTTAGACAAACACTTAATAGATTTTGCAGTAACTAAGCATAAGCACTGAGAACTGCTATCATCCAAATTTTGTACCTGGTAAAGTTGAATTTTCTAGCCTATATTGATTATTAGATGACAGCAAGGAGTTACAGTTTTGTAGTTAGCCATTAATGTTAAAAAAAAATAAAAAATAATAATCTGGAATATGTCTGTTTGTAAGTGCTTTGGGGCAACGATTGTGTGTTTCTGAAAGACAGTTTCATGCTAGTTAATAGTTAACTAAACTAGCCTTTGAATTGTTTCTTTACTGACAAAAAGGAAAGCCTAGACCATGGGTCGGCCATCCGAAACGTCGGATGAGCCGCACGGACCCATTTAGCTTTAAAAAAAAAAACGCTGGGAGCCGCGCATGCGCGCGGCCCCGTTCGCGCATGCGCACCTGCGCACGCGCACCCCCCGCACCCGCCCGCGCATGCGCGCATGCGCTCGCCAAAATGGCGGAGGAGGCTCCGGAGCCGCAGGTAAGGCCTCAAAGAGCCGCATGCGGCTCCGGAGCCGCGGGTTGCCGACCCGTGGCCTAGACAGTATGAACCTTTGTTGTAAAGTTTTACTTTGTTTAAAAACAGAGTTATAGTAAAGATTATAAAAATGCTATCATGGTATCTATATTGAAGTACTGTAGTGCTACTGTTCTTTCCTCTCTTTATATTCAAACTAATTGTTAGCTTTATTAGGATTTTTACACTTTGTTTTCTGGAATTTCTATTCACTTTTGTGTAGGCATAAGACAAACAAGAATAATACCTTATAATAAATGGGGGGGGGGGGACCTCCCACAAAATGGCATTAGTGTTTTCTATATTCTTTGCTTCCACCTATCGTTTGTCTGGATTTTTGCCATCTAAATATAGTAGCCTAGTTTTCTGAAGGTAGAGAAATTGACAAAACACACTTGAATTTGTCAATAACATGGTGGGTGGATATTAGATAGACAGATGTCTCTGTAGGTTTTCAAACATTTTGGGATTAATAATGTCTCAGCTCATAGTGAAGTTCTAAACTATTTATAGAAATCATCCCCTGAAGATTCCATATGCTAGTTGCATAAGTATAATATAAAATTAATTACAATCACCACGATGGTAGACCTGATGAAAATATAGTAAAGTGACATTTAAAATAAATTGAGAGAGTATTTTGTAGCAAGTGGGAAATCAGTGTGAATTCCACACTACCTTCTGGTAAATACCAACAACAGTTCATTATGGAGAGGAGGCCTTGGTGTTTTTTTTAAAAAAGAATATATTAATATTGTGTGCATGACAGAATTGCATTATAATTTATAATTTTCTGCCTCGTGGCTGTCTTGTGCTTGGAATGAAAAAGAAACCAGAGGAAGTTTAACATAATGCTGGGAAGGTTTGCTCTTTTATCATAAGGCAAATAAAGCAAGAACAGATCCATAAAACAACAAGCTGGATTTAATAAAACTTTAATGATGTTCCGGAGTTTTACCTCCTCATTTCTGGTTCAGTGTTCTAAACCACTTAGTGGCAAGGAAAGCTGTCTATTTTTGTTCTTCTGGCATCTGGACCCATGAAAGCTATTAGTAGGAAAATGGCCCATCGCTGGCAGATTAAGAAATTAAGAAACATGCTGCACATTCTGATGCTCCTCATTAGCCCATCCATCCCTCTCACTGATAAATAAACTGTTAGCATTTGTAGAACCTCATTAGACTGAGAAACCAGTGCCCTTCAAAGGGTCTCAGACATTGAAGTTATTTGCAGGTAAGACAGATGAGATCCTGGAGTATTTTTCACAAGTGGCTTTACTGCTATTTTCTCAAGGATCTCTTGATGCTTGATCAAGAGGAACTTTTATTGACCCTTAAAATAAGCCCAGCATCAATGCTAATAGGTTGAGATTTCCACCTATCTACCATTAGTATCCTGTTTGGTTTCTGTGCCTGAGTGGTTTCCCAATTACCTCTGCTATACTGGATATATGTTTAATACAAGCTGCCAGAAATCCAGCATGACAGTCATACTTAAATCCCTATCAAAATAATTGCTATTTCTTTGCACTGAAAGAGCAGCCGATATGGCTGCTTCCTTTTAAAACTCAGTGGGGAGAAACATATCCAACTTCAATATATGGTTGTTTTTGTTTTGTGGCTTCCTGCTGCAGTGTCTCTGTCCTTATGATGTTGGTCAAGTGGGGGACATTATTCAACCTCTTGCAGACATATTTTCAACTGTTAGTTGCTACTTTTCCTCTGCTGTCCTCAAAATTTCAAAAGAAATCATTTATGTTCCTAGTCGTAGTGCTGGTTTTACCTAGTTTCAACCTCCTTATATCTATCACTCTTTTTATTACTTCATTTTCTCATCTTATTATTCTCTTTTATGAATAAAAGTGGTTACAACAGCAAAATTATTTACTTTGGATGGAAGAGAAATATGGACAAGTGCACGGATAAATTAGGGGTGTACTTCAAAGTGGCATTCTCCAATAGCCACACATTCTCTGGTCCCTGGCAGGTACAAGGCTTGAACTAGCCAAGGATCCAAAGAAACTGTACATAGACTAGATTAGTACTTGTGGGCTGGGTTCCCATGTAACACTTTCCCTGGTTACCAATTTAATCATGGGGGGGAGTAGCACTCTTCATCTCAACTATTAATTGTTGACTGTTAACCAAATAGTAATAACAACAACAACAACAACAACAACAACAACAACAACAATAACAACAACAACAACACAACAACAAATAACAATAATAATAATAATATAATATAATAATAAATAATAATAATAATAATATAATAAATAATAATAATAATAATAATAATAATAATATAATATAATAATAATAAAGTTGGAAGGGACCTTGGAGGTCATCGAGTCCAACCCCCTGCTTAGGCAGGAAACCCTATACCATTTCGGACAAATGGCTGTCCAGTCTCTTCTTAAAAACTTCCAGTGTTGGAGCATTCACCGCTTCTGGAGGCAGGTTGTTCCACTGCTTAATTGTTCTAACTGTCAGGAAGTTTCTCCTCAGTTCCAGGTTGCTTCTCTCCTTGACTAGTTTTCCATCCGTTGCTTCTTGTCCTGCCCTCAGGCGCCTTGGAGAAGAGCTTGACTCCCTCTTCTTTGTGGCAGCCCCTGAGATATTGGAACACGGCTATCATGTCCCCCCTCGTCCTTCTCTTCATTAAACTAGACATGCCCAATTTCAGCAAACGTTCCTGATATGCTTTAGCCTCCAGTCCCCTAATCATCTTTGTTGCCCTTCTTTGCAGTCTCTACCCCTGACACGTCTGTCACAGGTGACACACTGTCATTTTTGATGATACACCAGGCCACCAGACCCTCTCGAAGTCACACAGGAAGGCCCTGCTCTCTCACAGCTTCTGGAGCCTCCCAAAAACGTGTGAAAATGGGACATGCTTTCCCGTTCTTTTTAGAGGCTGCAAGGCCATGCAAGAGCATTTCCCGAAGTTTCTAGGTCTCATGCAACTTGGATAGGCATTTTGAAAAATATGTATTTATTAAATGATAATTTAATTATTTTTGTTACAAATGGTTCCTCCTTTGTCCGTATGTGTGTGTGTGTGTGTGTGTGTGTGAAAGAGAGAGAGAGAGAGAGAGAGAGAGATATGCCAGCAGAGACAAGATAGTCATTTTCTGAATTTTTGACACACTGAGCTCAAAAGGTTCACCATCACAGTCCACCCCTGATCCAGAAAAGGCCTAATAAAGATTAATATCAGCCAAGGTTAGTGTTAGCAAAAGCTACTGAGGTATATAAATGGTCTGGATGCTAACAGGACCATAAAGAATATTACAGGAAAAGGCAGGCTGGGTTAAGTATTCACAAGACAGCTGATGTTCCAGGTTGACAGGATCTCTGCTCCCAACCTTCACCCATGCTTGCTATTGACTGTAGATTTAATGAAGTTCTCTTTATCCCTTCTAAATTATCAGATTCCTGTTTGGTTGAGAAGTACAAAACCTAGCAGAAACCTCTTCAGATGGAGGGAAAGCTATATCCCCAGGTTTGGATAATAAAATCAGGAATGTTGAGGTTTGGTGTTACTTGTGGTTCATTGTGCTTAAAATCATCTTCATGTCCTTCCCTAGTAATGCCAAAGACATTCCAATATACTGATCTGATGTACATACTTAGAAGCATACAGCTATTTATACTCAGCATATGGATTTTTTACAAAGCTACTATAGTCAAAATATGGTTTCCATTTCTGCCAAAGTTTTTCTTTCCATTTTAAATTTTAACTTGAATGCCTGCATAAGGCTATGCTTACTTGTCAGTCTGATACTGACTCAAAATTCAGTCTTTCTTTCCTAGTTGTCATTTCTTCTGAGTGGATGTTCACTATTTTTAAAATCACTTATACAAACACTTGTAACTTACTTTCAGTTTAATACTGATTTCTCAAACTGTACTTGGGAGTGTTTATGACAGCTGTGACATTTAATCAATTTAATTGGGAAGATTAATAGATTTTTTCCTATTAAAAAGCTTAATAGGTATTCTAATTATACAGGCAGAATATTTTTATAACACACATAACCCAGAGAAAAATATACCTGTATATCATTTTATATAGGTGCTAATTAAAAAAAATGACAAGATATACTGCACCAATATTAAAGAGTCCTTATCCTCTTCTCAGTCTCTCTCAGAAAGAAATGAGTTTCTCAAACAAGGCTTTCATCTTGTACGATACAAGTATGCTACTGACTTCAAAAATAGGTTTTTTTTCCTTCACACTTGTGCTAATTTAATTAACAGATGAATCTGCTAATTGATTATAATATACATGGCCAAGCAATTAGTATTCTATTAATCAGGTTTCAGTCCTCATATTAGAATAGCAGCATACAAGATGAAAACAAAGCATCATTGCATTTGAAAAAGTTGAAAAGCTGCCTGGAGAAGGTGGAGTATATCACAATTAAACAGCACTATATGTAGTAGTGTGATACAGAAAAAGCCTGCTGCGTTTTTCCTGTCACTTGTAATTCAGTTGGATGAAAAGGTATCTGCTCGCTCTTTCAAAGAAGAAGATAATTTTAGTCAAAGATTCATAAGGGGGAGTGTGGACAAGTGGTCAAGGACTGTACAAATGTCATTTTCTGTACAATTGGTGCTCCAGCACTTCATTACCTCCCTAGCTGGCCTTCCATTAAATCCTAAGGGAAGCCATTAAAGGGAATTCCTTCCTTTCGAACACTGGGCCCTACCCAACAAAGTGCAGTTCAGTAGTGTAAAAAGTTAGGTCTTACACTTAAGCAAGGAAAATAGAATAGATGGTACCTGGCTCACTATCTGTAGCTCTGGAAGGAAAGTAGGAGTCCTAGTGAACAACCAGCAGTGTGCTGCTGCAACTACTAAAAAGCTAACACAGTTGTAGGTTGCATAAACAGAAGGATAGTAGCAACAACAGTGATAGCACCACTTTATACATTACTGGTAAGACTACATTTGGAATACAACATCCAGTTCTGGTCACACCAATAAAAAAAGATGTTGAAGCTCTAGAAAATGTTCAGAGAAGAGCAACAAAAATGATAAGGGGTCTGGAGGTGAAACTGTACAATGAACTGTTGTGGGAACTAGGTATGTCTAGTCTTGGGGTGGCATAATAGCAGTTTTCCAATAGTTGAGGGGCTGTCACAGAGAAGAGGGGGTAGACCTATTCACCAAAGCACCTGAAGGCAGGACAAGAAGTAACAGATGGAAATTATTAAAGAGAGATCCAACCTAGAATTAAGAAGAAATTTCTTGACAGAACAATTAATCAGAGGAATGGCTTATCTCCAGAAGTTGTGGCTTCTCCCTCACTGGAGGTTTTCAAGAATAGTTTGGACAACCATTTGCCTTAACTTGTACAGGATCTCCTGCTTGAGCAGGGGTTTGGACCAGAAGAAGACTAGAAGACCTCTAAGGTCCCTTCTAACTCTGATATTCTATGACTTCTTTGACTTCCTTTTGGCATTTTCCAATTAGCAAAAGACTGGTGGAAAGATATTTAATAAGAAAAACAGTATCTGGAGTTTCCCCTCTTTAACTGTAATTAAGGAATATATAATTGCCTACTCTTCCAAAGACTGTCATTTGCCAAAACTGTTTTGGTTTGACACTGAGTGAATAGTGGAGCTTCATGGATTAAATGGAGTGAGCTGGCATGCAAAGTTGACAGTGACTTGCTCAGCATGACTGACCTTTTGTCAGCTTCTGAACTATTACTCCAAACCAAGTTAGAACTCAGTGAAATTATCCAGAGGAGAGAGGTATGCCTAATTAAGGGCAACAAAAAGTCCAGTCAGATGTCCCCTTACAGATGGTTTAACCAGCACTATGTGGCAGCTAAAAAGCATTTGCTACAGCCTTCAGGGTCAATTCGTTGTCAATCTCCTCTCCCCATAAAAATTCCTGAAATGAAAAGAGACTACAGCTACATCTTTTGAAGCAAAAAAGAGATGCACAAATGGCTAGCTGGCAGAATTTAATATTATTGGCTGGGGCTAAGGACTGAGATCTATTTTGGCCTTATTCCTGGACCTTTATCACAAGATAGAGATTCTGTATCCATTCACTTTATAACATCCTAGGTCCACCATGCCCATCAATTTATTTGAGTGGCTTGCTCTTTTACCTGCTGAGATCGGATATTTGATACTTTAGTTGAAAATGGGCAAAGCTCTGGAAATGCCCACATCCCAACCTTATTCACAAAGGCAAGTATTGAATAGTAGTGCCAACCTTGGCTTCACTTTTCATCTAGGTCAAAAAAATCAGCCCTCATTTCCATTTACTGGGGATCCGTAATAGTTATCTTTATATTTTAAAAAAGGGAGCAGAATTAGTTTTGCTAATAAAGACCATGAATCTCCTCAACATAAGAAGTAAACTATATGCTAGGAACCTTTATCGGAAACCTGAGCATTGGCTACAGCAGGCTGGAACACTCTGGCAGAAAGAGAAAAAAACAGACTTTGGAACAGAATGTTCAACTGTTGGTTTTACAGCACAGAATGATAAAATATTCTAGCAAACCCAAAGCAATGTTAATGGTGCATTTGTTGATTTGAGCTGCGCCTTTGATTTCATCTCTGGAGGACAACTGTAAGATATGAGTAAGGCTTCCACCATAGAAAAATGCTTGCTCCTACTTATTCACCAGTGATATATCAGTACAAGTCTATGATTAAAACAAAACTCTTTGGGATATCTTGCAAATTGAATTGCAACTCAGAAGCAAGGCTGTTATTAGCATCTGAATTCCCAAACTTCTATGTTCACTTCATAGTCAGATTCCAGCAAGATATAAAGTCTCATACTCCTAGCTAGGTTATAAAAGTTTACCAACACTGATCGATGTGATCAGTACTATGATCCTGTCATAAATACCACTGAATTAGGAGAGCATTAAGACCCTCACTGACTTTGCACTAAGAATCATCTTGACTGATTGATTATTAGAAGCAAAGACTATAATGTTTGCTTGAAACCTCAAGAAAAAGAACAACAATTGGAATATCCAGGGCAACATCATTGAATCGTTAGAGTTGTCCAACATTGGCAACTATAAGACTTGTGGATTTCAACTCCCAGAATTCCCCAACTAACTATGCTAGCTGGAGAATTTTGGGAGTTGAAGTCCACAAGTCTTAAAAGTTGCCAAAGTTGGACACCCTGAGCTAAATGTTTTAAATATTTCTTGGCAGTATTCTGTGCCTCAGGCAAGTAGAGGACCCAAGCTGAAATTATAAGGCAGGCAATATAGAGAAGTACTGCAAGTGTCTTGATTGTTTTGTGCAAAAGGGAAGAGTTTTGAACTTGCTGCTTTCACCAGTTCAACTCTTTGGTTAAACCCAATCAATATTCCAATTATCACCCCCTAGAAATTATCCAGACCAAATTTCTGAAGACAGAACATCAAGTCTGTAAATGTTTGCTGAATACAGTCTTCTGGCTAAAAACCTGTGCTTGGCAGGAGAAGTTTCAATCTTTGGTCAAAGCTTTTATCTGGAGGCCTGGCTCCTTCAATAATTGTCAGCAAATCCATTTCAGGCTGGAAGCCATTGTCTTGCATAAAGGATGAGAGTTTTTGCTATCTTTGGCTTATGATCAAGCCAGAGTGCTTCTCGAACAACAAGTCCTGGGAGGAGAATGGCAAAGTGATCTGAAATTAGTTGCTAACAGGTTTAGGCTCTGGAGCCACAAAAATCTGAGATTGAGTCTGCAGCCACTTTGGGATTGCCAGCCATCACACAGCTTTTTCTCAGGTTCAGTTTAACATCCTTCCATCTGCTCATTCCGAAGGCAGATTTAACAGAATCCTGTATGAGGAATACACTTGCTCTACATGATCAGTGGTGGTTTAACAGAAATATATCTTTTCCTGAAAACCTGCAGCAACTGTGGAAGTCATGGTCTATCAGACTGCACATTTCATAGAGATTTATTATAAAATTTGCAAGCTCCCCCAATGAATTCTTATTACAAGCCTCCTTATACAACCTGCAATTCTGTGCATTGGTGGTTAGGGTACCGCAGCAGATAAATGAATCACTGGTAAAACTAGCACTCCACTTCTCTCAGTATTTATAGTGAATAATCTACTGTTTTTATGCAATTTAATAGAGATGGTTATGATCTGGACAATAGCTTGTATAGTAGACTATTTTAAATTGCTGGCCTTGATGAAGAACTATTTACTTATTAACTGAGTATGGCTATTTCTTGCATTGGATCCCAGAGAAGCTCTAAAATATCTGAGTTGCAAAATAGTTTTCATAGAAGTTTTAATGTAAAAGATGCTTCCTAAATGTAAAAATGTTCTGGAGGGTTATATTGGGATCTTCAAAGTGGAACCTGTTTTACAACCACAATTGGGACCAAATTTATTTTGTTAAGCAAGGCGGTTGCTACGTGACTCATGGCCAACTTTATAACCATTTTCCCCACAGTTGTTAAGTGAAACATTGCAGTTGTTAAGTGAATCCAGCTTCCCCCTCCCCATTGACTTTGTTTGTTTGAAGCTACCTGGGAAGGCAGCAAATAGCATTCACATGATCCTAGGTGCTGCAATCATCGCAGATACGGGCTGATTGCCAAATGCCCAGATTTTGATCATGTAATCATGGGGATGCTGCAATGGTTGTAAGTGCGAGGATCAAGTGCAAACCACGTTTTTCAGTGCTGATATAACTTCAAATGATCGCTAAGTGAATGGTTGTAAGTTGAGGAATACCTGCATACAGAATTGGAGGAAGATATTCTGTATATTAGAGACAGTTTCACTTTTGTGTTTAAAAAGGATCTACTAGAGGTTGCTCCATTGAAGATAATTTATTAATAAAATTTGCATTCAAAATTGGATATATACAAGAACATTCTACAAAAATAGCTGCAAATTGCCCAAGAGTAAATAATGAAAAAGGGATAGAGTACAAAAAATACATCAGCACTTGAGATAGTAGCATAGAATAATAGATTGAATAACTACAGGTAGTCCTCAACTTACAACAGTTCATTTGGCACTAAAAAAAAGTGACTTATGACCTTTTTTCACACTTATGACCGTTGCAGCATCCCCATGGTCACATGATCAAAATTCAGATGCTTAGCAACTGGTTCATATTTATGACGGTTGCAGTTTCCTGGGGTCATATGATCAGCTTTTGTGACCTTTGGACAAGCAAAGTCAACGGGGAAGCCAGATTCACTTAACAACCGTGTTACTAACTTAACAAATGCAATGATTCACTTAACCACTCTGGCAAGAAAAGTTGTAAAATTGGGCAAAACTCATTTAACAAATGTTTCACTAAGCAACATAAATTTTGGGCTCAATTGTGGTCATAATTCTGTCTGCCTAAAAGTTGCCACAAAGTATTTGCACAATTAGTTAACATTCTCTGGGACAATTACAGAAGCTAAGTAGTTGCACATACCAAACTGGTGTGAACCAATTGAGAAGGCCCTTAAACCAGGCATGTTGAAACTTTTGCAGGAAATGGCTGTTTTAAAGCTCTAAGGAGGAAACTGTACCTTCTCTCTAAAGCAGGGGTCCCCAATCTATGGGCCGTGGTCCGGGACCGAGCTGCGGGCTGGTGCGCGCATGCATGGGTGTGCATTCCTCCCCCACTTGTGCTAATGCCCGCAGCCCCATTTGAGCATGTGCACGGGTGCAAATGGGGACACTAGCGGGGGACGGGTGTTCATGGCATATTTGCGCATGCATGAATAGGGCCGCTAGCCTGGGTGGGTTGCGTGGCCCGTTTGCACATGCGCGAATGGGGCTGCTAGCTTCCGTGGAGGGTGTGCGGCTGTTTATGCATGCGCACAGCACCAGTGCATGCCGTATGTGCGAACAGGGCCACTAGTGCCGCACCAGTGTGTGTGGTCCCACGCACACATGCGCGTACCAATTTTGAAGCTGCTCTCCTTCCCTCCAGTCTGTGAGCCCGGAAAATTTGGAGACCTCTGCTCTAAAGAATTCTGCAAAGCAATCCTTTCAACTGCATTCTATAGTCCTACTAGTTATCCAGCTCTCTGTTATCTGTGAAATTAATTTAGTTCAATTGTAGCTGTTGAAAACTTGGTTATTGTAAGATTTGACAATACTGGCTTTAACTATTTAAACCAACAATAGCCAAACTGTATTGAAGAGTTTGTAAAGTCCTAAGGGGCATACAGATAGATATCACATTTCCTTTGTTTAATCCTGTGTTAATGCGCAGGGAATATATTTTGTTATCCTATCTGGTCTGCTGGCACTTCCTGGGGATTCTCAATTTAAATGTTAATGTGTTTGCTACCAGGAAAGGTGAGGGGACATAATTGAGTTGCATGTTGTTATCTATGGCTTGCATATGTTATTTATTTATTTAGAAAATTTATTCGCTGCCCACTTCTTTAATGGCTCGGAGCCCTTGCAACTGGGTCAAAGTACAGTAAGCCATCATTAACATTCATTAAAAATAAAATGCAAATTCTTCATGTAGATACTTAGGAATTTCTTTGTTTTTAGGCTGAGACTACTAGACTTAGCTTTTTTCATCCTTTGTTTCCCTTTCTACAGCTCTTTAGAGGGGAAATTTCCCTAAAAATGAGTCAGCTTATTGGGCTGTGTGCTTCACAACTAGGGTACATTTGTTCCAATGCAGAGATGACCAAGGAAAAACTCTATGACTGCAGTCTTGAGGAATTTGGTAAAAGCCTTCTATAGGAAGACTCTTCTAAAAATTAAAGAAGGAATCTATCCTATTCCTCGAATTACATGAAGAAAAAAACTAAAGCCCTTTTAGTTTCATTTTATGTTGCATGCAAACTCATCTCTTAATAAATCTCATGTTAACTGCATGCATCATTGTTTTGCCAAGTGTCATAGCAGTGATCAGATGCCCAGGCAACTGGTTCTTTTGGACCCAGACACAATGAACACACTAGTAAATAATGGGATTTATTAGTTCAATCCTGATGGGGCTCAAGGTTGACTCAGCCTTCCATCCTTCTGAGGTGGGTAAAATGAGGACCCAGATTGTTGGGGGACCTTGCTGACATGGTAAACCAGTTGGAGAGTGCTGTAAAGCACTATGGAGCAGTATACAACTGCTATATACCTATTGCATATTGCTATTGCTATTAGCTCAAGCAAACCAATTGAAAACCATAACATAAAAAGCATACATACCAAGCAAGATGATACTCAAATCTTTTACAAGCTGCCAGGAGCTCCTTAATAACAACAGCAGAGATGCCCCATTGGGTAGCCAATTTGTCAACAGTACGCAATGCTAGATTCCATTGCAGAAACTCCTCATTAATAACAACAACCCTACAGTTTTGATCAAAACCTGGCACCATGAACTTCATGGTCTTGCTATGGTCAGGAAACTGCAAGACCTGATCTTCCCTGGCTGATATAGGACTCTTGAATGGGAATTGAGAGTCTGAGATTTTCACAGCAAGAGAAACTTTGAAGCTATGTGGAAGATTCCCCTACCTTTGTTTAGCAAGCAAGAGGGGAAAAGGAGAAATCAAAATATATCACTAACTCCTCTCAATAACAATGCTCTTCCCTCGTTGCCACTACAATTATATTTTCCCCTAAATTTGAACTCTGTGTGATAACATAATTATGAAAGATTTTATTGTATGGTAACATGTGATAATGCATCACAGTGTTTGGCAAGAAAGCAATCCACACTCCTTAAGAACTAAAAGTCAATTCTGAAGGTCTAAATTTCATTGCTTTTTTTTTCCTTTTGTTATTTTGAGAAAATTGTCTTGAGCATGCGAGAGTCGAACCTATTGTATTTATAATAGTCCAACCAACAGACATGCAACTACTTGGGGGTGTAAGTGGATTATGGCAGGAGAAACATAATGGAATAAGTTATCAGGGACTTCTTCACTCATAATCGATAAGACAGTTGTCTGTGGCCTGTACAGATATAAATACCCAAGAAAAAAGAAAACATTGGGGGGGGGGGAAGGACTTCTTTCTATGATTTCCTCCCATTTTTCTTCCCTTGAGAGACAGACCATCCCTGATTTGTATTCAAAAAGCACTATAGCATCCTTTCCCTGTGGTGGACATAAAAAAGTGATAGTCTGCCAAAGAGAAGCAAACCCAATTGACCTGTTTTGATATGATTACGTTTTAATAACCATCAGCAAAAGTGTAAAAATGGGCTAGAATATGGTGACTTCTAGTTGAAGTATAGCACAAGATGCATTTCTACATGATACGGAAATAGGATGAAGTTGGGGTCAATAGGAACAAGTAAAGAATCCTTCAAGTTGCTGATCAGAATCTTCATTGCAGACAAGAATAAATCCTTCAACATAACATTTGACTGAACGTTGCCGTGCAAGAAGTCACAGATCTTATATATCTTTGCTCCAGAGTTTAAACCGTGAACTTCATCCTCTTGCTAGTCATTCCAAGGCTTTGGAGATAGCTGCTGAAACATTTTAATAATGGTTCTCTCTAGCCTGAAAACCATCTTGCAAGCCTCAGTTCTTATGCCCTGGTCAGAAACTGCTTTTCATGAGAGAAGCAAAAAATAAAAAAGCCTATTGATTTCTCAAATCTTTGCAGTATATTGAAAATAAATATAATTGATCGTTTCCCCCCCCCCCTGTAAAATAGCCAAATTCATTTGAAATCTGATTTTGAGAACAATTGTTTGTACATTCTAAAAGCAACTGTTGTGCGGTGGTAAGTCTTATCCACTTTTCAGATGACCTCTACCCTATATGTGTTTGTGTGTATATATGTCTATGTGTGTATATATCATTTGCATAAAAATCATCTTTTAAAAGTAAACACTTCCTTAAACCTCTTCATTAACATCTTCCTTTTAAGATTTCTGGAAGTATTTTTTTCATTCATCTAGTTGTCCTTAACTTGCCCAACTTTAAAGTGGTCAGGACTCACTAGCTATTGGCTGAAACAGAACAGAGATGAACAGAGAAAATTTTGTTGGTATATTGTTATGCTATCTTATAGACTGGAAGGGAGGAAGCTAAACCAATTCCCTGGATGTGTCCCAATAATGATTGCTTGCTACATTGAAATGGTCTTTTTAGAAATAAATTTAAATGTATTAAGTTGTATTTAAATGTATTAATATATTATGCCTACAACTCGAGAATTTGTTGGTGATTTCTTTAAGTTCTCACAAAATCAGCCAAGGATGGCTACGTGCTGACACCTGATGTAGACCTCTTTGTAATTGCTTTGTCTTTTAAACCCTTTAAATTCTGTAAAGTTGTTTTGTTAAAACTGGGCGAAAGCAGTTTTGGGGATAAAATTGCAAGTACTCACCAAGCTAAACTTTGCAGAAGTGGTCCCTATTTCAGATTTACAGAATTCCTTCTATCTTCTGCCAAGCTATTCCCTGCGTTGATCAAACACAGTAAAATGCTTGTAAAGCATTTTCTGTAAACTTTTTGTCTGTGTTCATTTTCAGTGGCCCAGTTTGATTTCAGTTAAGATCAAATAATGGTGGAGGTTTTTTGTTTAGTTTTTTGCAACTTTTGAATATTTTGAGGCATCACTCCATTGTGCCTGGTTTTTTTTTAGTTTAGAAATACTTTGGAAAGAAAAATCCATGCTAAAATATGCATGGATGTTTAATAACTAAAAACCAGAAGGCAGAAGTCTACATTGTAGAAGAGAATGGAAATACTCGTGTGCAAAACCTGAAGGAAATTTGTTTCCAGTTTACATACAGTGGTGGGATTTAGCCGGTTCGCACCAGTTTGGCAGAACTGGTAGCTAAGTTTTTGTTGCCCAGGCCTAGAATGGACTTCTGGAAGCGGCATCCACACAGAGAACCAGTTGTTCACATATTTGAATCCCACCACTGTTTATATATTACCTTGAGAGGTGCAAATTAGGTTAAGTGACATTAAAATGCAAACTAAACCGATTTCTCGCCCATGCCTAGTTAAATATAAATTCTTGGGTGGATGGTGATGAGCATGTGAAGAGATAGACAGGACCCTTCCCAAATGTGATAGTCGCTTTTCTGATCTATTGAAGTGTTTCATTTGACACTTGAAGCATTCCATTTGAAGATTCATTTTCTACAGTGTTCTGTTGTGATTCCAGCTGTGACAAATTTGATAGCCGTGAAAACCAACAGCCTGTGTGAAAAGCAACAATTATGTCTTGAAGCACACTGCTTATTTTAAGAAATTAGAGGCATTTAAATACACCGAGAAACAGTCTTTGAGTAAATGGCAATGTTTCCTCATCAATTAAAACACCTACTTTTTTCCCTTTTAAAAGGAACAAAACAGTGATTGTGAGTGTTTGCATTTTTTCTCACTTGTTTTAGGAAAACTGCTTCTGTAGCTAATCAAAATGGCCCCATTTCCAAAGTGAATCCTAAAGCGGGAGTTATTTTTTGCCTTGACCAGGAAGAATTAGTAGGATTCCCATCTAAGTTTCAGGACATGCCTTTTGATTATAAATTTTTAAGATAGCTTGGGCAGGTACTATTTTCTTATAATATTCAAATATAGAATGAAGCTGATTACCAGTAGGTTCAAGTGATAAACTCTGTCAGCATACAAGGGTAATTTAATTTCTGAAATACAGATTTACTGAAAATAAATTATGTTGTAATCTCCTCTCACAAGTATCTGGGTCTATCAGCCTTTACCAATCAAGCTCCTTTCAGTTGGCAAAAGTCTAACATTTTTTAATTTTCTGTTTATGTCTTTGTTCAATTTTTGAGCTATCCCAGGAGATCTGGGATCTCTCAAAACATTAAAACAAATAATAAATCAATAGTGAGAAATTCTATCAAGGAGAAGGAAACTCCACAAATATCAAGGTATAATATTCCAATATCAATGCAGGATTGCAAATTGCCATTTTAGAACTGAGGAAAAAACCCATAATTTTAGGGTTTCCCCAAATGTAAGCAGTGTTGATCACAGTTACTGGGAAATATGGGAATTGTAATCCAACCTATCTTAGAGAGCAAGGAAGGTAACCTTGATGGAAGTATTTCCATCAAGGACTTAGGCAAACATTTTTATGCCCTGAGATACAAGATAATATTTGGAAGCAGCTCAGGCAAATGCTTTTCTGGTTCACTGGGATATGAATGTGCAAAATTCTGTTGTTAGACAAATGTTAGCTATAGTCTTTATGTGGAGTTGATTTCTGGTTTTATCTACCAAATGAGCTGACAGTATCTGGAGGGTATAAGTTAAAGGGTGGGGTGAATTTACAAGGAATCCAGAACATATTCCAACTGAGTCTATGGTTTATTTCTTCTAAACAAATGAAGATTAATCAATCAAGAAGAAATCAAAGTTTGTCAATCCTGCATTTGTAGAGGGGCTACCTATTAAGATTCCATGTTCAGATAAGCTTTTGATTCCTAGTTAAGCTGTCTTTTTTCACCAGTGGGGTGTCCAAGTGGTTTCATTCATTGCGAGCTAGAATGTTGCTTTGCATATGGTATAATTTAGATATGGAATGCATTAACACAATGGGCAATCATAGTCATTACTAAATATTAACTTTAATCATTACACGGGACTTCCAAAGGTCAGTAATTTCACGCTTTTAAGTATCAGATACTGTGAAAAGACAGCAGTAAAGATATATTTGCAGCAGTTTTGTGAACTTCATAGAATCTTGTGAGCAGTGATACTGGAGGTTTTCATTAGGATCATTGTTTGATGAGAGCTGAATTCAGTAATTTATTCATAAACAGGAGGGAAAGGGCTTGAATTTTTAAAACAAAAATAAATATGAGGCAAAGTGCAACTGACAGATTGCCGTCCCCTCTGAATTGCTCCTTTTGGAAGCAAACTACAGGGCTAGAGAGGCTGTTAACCTAGAAATGTCATGGATGAGCTCTACTGCAGTCTTACGTACAGAAGGTCAATTTTTGTTCACGATCAGCTTGGAAGAACTTCTGCATCATGTTGTGTTGCACTGGAATTCAGACAGATTTAACACCAGGCAATATTTACATAAACTCTTCTGCAAAGATACTTGAGAAAGAATTATGGAACTATATTAAAACAGTGACATCTGAAACAGCTACCTTAATTATTCCCGGTAAAGATGCATTCACTGCAGCTTAGTAATTACGAGACTGGCAATTTCAACACATATGAATGAAGGATGCCAACTGGGGAACCCTTATCCTGAAGCACTAAAATTCTTTTTTTTTTTTTTAGAAGAAAAAACCTTTGTACTGGAGTGTTGCATCTGTAAAATGTGAGCACTAATCAGCTGTCTTTGACCAAGACCAACACCAGATAATCATGGTATTATAGAACATCCGGGATTATCTGAGTTAACTCTCCAAAGTATGCTGGACAGTCCATGAGAAGTGGCTGCCCAGGTAAAACCTCTTGAAATTCAGAATTGCTACCTCAATAAATAGACTGTTCTTTATATTTAAACGAGATCTGGGTAGCTGCAATTATTTTTAGTTCTGGTTTTTCTGGCCATTGAAAATATTTTTCAAGCACCTTCTATATAGCTTTCCTTTTTGCACTGGAACAGGTCAATCATACTGTATGTGTATGTGTTGATATATATATATATATATGGAAGTGGTGCAATTTAATAGGTATCATCTACTATTATTATTTGCATTGTAATCACTGACCCATGATGATTTAATTTTTCTTGTTTCTACAGTTCATCTCATTTTAGGCTTTTAAGGTAGAAAAGATGGTTCTGACTCCTGAAGTAGCATTTTAGAACTGGTTCCAGTTGGCAGATATGTATCTCTTTTAGCAAAACTCCTGCTGGCCTTTCACACTAGCACTAAAGCCTGAATCTGGGCCTGGGCCTGGAGCCCCAAATGTGTGAAGGTTCTCAGCTCCTGGTTGTATTGATGATTAATGATTGTTTATTTCTCTCAGGGGCTATGTGTTTTAATTTTTGTAATTGTTTTACTCCTAGTATTGTTCACCACCTAGAGTCACTTGTTGAAATGGATAGCTATACCTACCTACCTACATACATACATACATACATACATACATACATACACACGCATACATCAAATAAATATCAAAGGGAGTCCTATAACCTGATGTTTGCCTACTTTTTCTAGAATGGAGCTGTTAGATGAAATTTCTCCGCAGGCTAGCTAAAGACAGATTCTCAGCCCCTGCTGGACAGATGTCCTCCCACCATTAAAAGACCACTTGGACTGCTGATAGATTAGCTGAAGAAAGAACCATTAGGCCTAAGACTGTCAGGAATCTGCTTAATGTTTTTAAATGTGTAAACAACAAATGAGCTGCAGCGAGCTGCAACCCTTTTAATGCCTTAAATTATTCAACCTCTAAAGAGCAGGTTGAAAAAAAATATTACTT
Source organism: Azemiops feae (assembly GCA_023970755.1). NCBI lineage: Eukaryota > Metazoa > Chordata > Lepidosauria > Squamata > Viperidae > Azemiops > Azemiops feae. The sequence continues at coordinate 40,467 of JALGBA010001415.1, forward strand.
GTCTTTTAATGGCTTGAGTCTTTTAGGATTGAAATGGTATTTTCTTCGTTCTCCCTGAGCTTAGGTTTACAGTCTTGATCACAAGATCCCTTTATGGTAACTGTATCAAGGGCACTATCTGCCCTTCTCACTGGTCCACTGTATGTATGTGCGTATGTTTGCATGCACGCAAGTAGGTAGGTAGGTAGGTATGATGGCCTTGACTTGGCACTGACTTCTTTTAAAATGTTTTGATTTCCAGGTATAGGGGTGAGAGAGAACAATTCATGCAAAGTTACCCTGTTGGTTTCCATGCCTAAGAGAGGACAAGAACCTAGCCCTCCCTACTCCTACCAAGATCGGTGCTTTTAGCCATCACAGTAGACTGCTTCTCATTTTTAACAACTCTTATCAATCTGCCATTTTTGTATTTTGTATTTTTTTTTTTTGCTGCAGATTCTTAATGCCCATTCTAGAGAGTTATCTCAGTTGACATGGAGGTTAGTCAGTACTATAAGGCTTTTTTTTAGAACTGGTTTGGGAAAGTAGTTGGACACTCTTCAATGATTTTGTAATGTTACTTCCATAAATTCTCACCCCTGTGGCCAGCGATAAAGGAATTACTGTTCAAAAATCTTAAGAGTGTCATAAAACAATGTTGAAGAAATTGAGGTACAAATCTATAAATTCTTCAGTTCAATATTTCTTTTGATATAAACTCATCAATAAACTCATAAATTGAAGTATTTCAATGTAATCCTTCTTTTGAACGCATTTAAATAAACTGAAATTTCAGCCTTTCCATCTATAGCAGGGGTGTCAATCTCGCAACATCATGTGATGTATCGCGATGCATCGCGACTTTTTTGCCATTGCCAGCAATGGGGTGGGCGCAGTTTCTCTATGATGCATCCAGCCCGCGGGCCGGCAGTTTGACTCCCCTGATCTATAGAGTAGGATGGGATTCAGAAGAACAGTTATGGCATTGTATTACAGTAAACACATAGAAAAATGCAGCATTTGAGAAATGCTTTTTTATAATACTTTGTTGTTGTTGTTTATGGGGACATCAGATTATTGACAATAAAGTTAATGGGTCTGGCGTAATTCACTCTCAGGGTTCTTATAAAATTTACAGCAAGACGTTAGTTAAAATGCTGTTAGTTGTCATACAGTGTGTAGAGCTTGGAACATAACCAAATCTCCTACCAAAAATGCATTACAGGAGATCCATAAGGTCAATTTTGATCAAGCTTTCTTTGTTTACTTTTTCTTTTAAAGGATCAAACTTTTCTGCATAGAAACTTGCAACAGAATCTTCAGGTGCCATAGAATACAGTTTAAAACACAGCTCTAGTAAATGGTCAGAAGTTGTGAAATTCTGGGGAGGGGGTATATAATCTCATATTGTTGCTTTCTGACAATTTTTAAAATCCCTCTTTAAAATAGTTATGGTAGTTACCTCTGGCTATTTTGAAATATATCTGTTTTAAAAGGTTGTATTCTTTATTTATTTTGTATAGCATAACATTTCATATTTGGGGTCATCTTTGTCTCAAATCCCACTTCAGTTGCTGTTATCAAGTAATGGTGCCATCTCTTTTAAGTTGAATGTCAAAAGGATATAGAAAAATTAATTCTGAAGAATGTTAAGAATTATTACTTCTCACAAAGTCCATGAAAACAACACAACAGTAGATCTGATTGTTGTAAAAAAAAAGAAGAGAAAGAGAGGGAGATCAGCAAATGAAGACTGATCCTCTAGTCTAGTACAAGAGAGGTAGCATGAATCCCATGGCAGGAAAAAGAAAGAGGCACAAAAGGTTTTTATATAGGTTTGCTCTTGAAACAGAGCATTCTTTAAAATTCTTTCCTTTTGGCATCTCGACTTTTATTCAATAAAGATTATTTATTAATTTTATTTTGCTGAAACATCAATTGATTTATTAAATCATGTTCCGCCAGGTCATAGCAACCACATGGATGGATTTTCTTCATGATTATTTATCCCTAAGCTGATACCTCAATTCATCCAACAGTGCATTTATTGCCATTGCAACCAAGACTTTGCTGCTGGCTGTTCTCATATCTTCCCTTCCACTTTTTCCAGCTTTCTCTAGAGAGCTAGGTCTTCACATAGTGTGTCCAAAGTAGAATCATTTGATCCTAGTCATTTGCGTCTCAAGTGAGAAATCTGAGTTGATTTGTTGCATTTGTTCCATTGATTTGTTTTCTTGTGCCAACAGTTTTCTCAAGAGTCTTCTCCAACACTAGCATCAATACTAGAGTCTTCTCCAACACTAGCATCAATACTCTTTCAATTTGAGTTCTTCAGATCCAGCTTTTTGTTTCATATAGTGTCAAAGGGAATACCACTGCTTATACTATTCTTTGGAGGTATAGACACATCATGGCCTCTAAATATCTTTTCCTTGGTCCCTCTATCACATCCTAGACAGTGGTGCATTTCTTTTCTACTTCCCCCATACTGTTGATAGTTAATCCTACAGTTCAGAAGCCATCTTTGTCATCAGTTCTAAGGCTGGTTGCTGAAACTGTTGTCATTACTTTGGTTTTCTGCATATTTAAACTTAGTCCCATTTTTTCCACTGTAACCCTTGACTTTTAATGCTAAAGCTTGCAGATCCTTTGGATTTTTGTCGATCATAGTAGTATCATCAGCATAGTGCAGGTTATTTCTTTCTCCTGTTTTAAAATCACACTCATCTTCTTCCAATTCAGCTTCCTTCAAACTATATTGAGCATATAATAGAGGGAGATACAGAGCTTTGTTTCTTCCTTTGCCAACCTGGAGCCAGTATTTTTCACTATGCTCTCTTCATACTTTGGCTTGCTGATCTATATATACGTTTGACTCAAGGACAATGAGGTATTCCCATTTTTCTAAGCAGATTCTGTAGCTTGATAGGTTCGATACAATTGAAGGCTTTTCTATGATCAATGAAGCACATATTGACATCTGGTCTTTGGGTTTCTTCATTGTCCAACATGCATCAGTAGTAATGTCTCATTCAACTTTTTTTAAAGCCAGCTTGAACACCTGACATTCTCCAGCAGGACGATGGAGAATCCACCAATGGGGCAGGAAGATAGTCCTAACCCATTGGTGGATTCTCCATCGTCCTGCTGAGAAAAGGCGTTCAGGTAAGACAATGCCCCTTTCGTTTTCCATATAGGGCTCTAATCTGCATTGGATGTCCTATGCATTATTTGCTAGCACATGTTATTAAGGAAATTGAATGATAATCTGCACATTCTATTCTCCTTTTTATGGCATTAGAATGTAGATTTACCACTTCCAATTTGTTGGTGATTATGTTCTCCAGATTTGCTGTCATAGTTTGGCTTGAAACTTTACTGATTCTTCTTCTGTTGCTTTCCATATTTCAGTGGGTATTCCATCAGTTCCATTACCAACTTTGTAATGACTGAAGTGTCGATCTAACTTCATATTCACTATACTGATTTTTAATTTCCTTTGAATTGGTTGCTATCTATCCATTGGTATCCTTTACCACAGGGTGTCAAACTGCCGGCCCATGCGCCGGATGCGTCACGCCAAAATCGCGCCCACCCCATTGCTAGCAATGGGAAAAAAGTTGCGATACGTCATGACACATCACGTGACATCACAAGTTTGACAGTCGTGCTTTAGCATATCAGTTAAAAGTTAGAATCATAGGAGTGGAAGGGACCTTGGAGGTCTTCTTGTCCAACCCCCTGCCAAAGGCAAGAGACCATATGTCATCCTGAACAAATATTTATCCAATATTTTCTTGAAAATCTCCAGTGATGGAACACTCATAATTCTGGGAGGCAAGCTGTTCCATTGATTAATTGTTCTCACTGTCAGGAAATTTCTCCTTAGTTCCAGATTGGATTTCTCTTTAATGAGCTTAAAATTGCTTTTGGTCCTCCTTCTCTTGAAACCTCTTTCTGAATTCAGAAATCTTTTGGAATCTTCTCCTTGTTTTCCATGTCTGTTTCCATCTTAAGTGTCTTTACATATGTTTTAATATAACTACTTGTCTCTTGAAACCACTCTATGCAATTCCTTCTGCAATTTTTATCAGTGGTTGGAGCATACATTTGGATGATCATCATATTGAAGAGTTATGCATTGTGGCCATGTACAGTTCTTGCTACACTCTTTCTAACTATAGAAACAATGCTCTATTTTTTTTTTCAGGTCTTGAATAATAAACAATGTGATCTTCTGACTGAAAGTGTCCAATCAAGATCCATCTCATTGATGCCTAAGATGTCAATTGGTAGTTGTTTCATTTCATCTTTCCCATAGTCGTAGTCCAACTCTAATTCTGTCTTTGCAACTTCAGATTTTCTTTTCCTGTATGGCAACATTAGCAACTAGATATCCCAAAAAAATTAATCTAGCCAAGTTATAAATACCATTGGTATTCTGAAAGATCTTCAGCTCTTCCTGAGTATCATGGTGGGCACCGTTGAGCATTCCCTGATAGACAAGACAGAACACGTGACCTAACTTTATTGTAAGACAGCACTAGTAGAATCTTGCAAGTCTAAATGTTCAATTTTTCTCCATCTCCTTTGCACCCTCCAAATTAGAGAGGGTCTCTTCTGAGCTTCTCGTCCTGCCCACTATACAGCTCCAATCTATGCTGTCTCTTATCTGACCATTCCCTAGGCAGAATCTTTTGACACAGTTTCTCAGGGTTATTCCTTCATACCATGACACTATCTGATGCAATGAACCATCATTCAGCACTATATAGTCAATGTTTTTATATCTTTTTTCCATGTTGCTTTCTTGGTAAGAACATAGAAGTGGTTTACCATGTGGGAACAAAGAATCCATCTTCCATACAAGTGATAATTTCATATCTAAGAGAAAAAAGGTTCACAAAATAATTATCAAGAATTCTTAGATTCTTGGGAACTTGCTTAAATGGTTTCAGCCCACTCTGTCCATGAAGAATTCTTATTTCATCCCAAATTAATTGATGTAGCAACATGATTAGTAGGGAATGTGGTGACTGAAAGCAGAAATGGGCCCGCAATATTTCCCTGTGTTGTTCCCAAGGCTTTCTTCCTTACACGACTGTTTTCTAAAGATTCTCTTGATTAAAATAAGCTGGATATAATCATGCTGCAAAAGAAAGCATTGAACTCTTGTGCCATCTTCATTTTGAAAAATGCTTCTGGACTGCAAAAATGCCCCCTAAGTATTCTTAGAAAATAAACGTGATATAGCAAGTGCTTTGCTTGGAAGTGTGTCTGTTCACCCTGGGGAGTATGGGGAATGATATGTTGGCTGATGAAGGGGTAAAGAAAGGATGAAAAGGATAAACCTTGTTATGTAGCTTTTTGGTAAGTAACTTGTGTGATTTATCACACTTCATAACTATTTTGTCAATGAGCAAACTCCATGCCATAAGAACCTTTTATGTGCCCAGAAGATATCATAAAGATTCTAAATGTGCCCACTCACTCTAGACTGGCTACAAGTTTTTACATTCCTTTTCTAAAATAACTTCAGTTGAGAAGAACAGAGATTTGCTAGCACCAAATGCAGCTCAGAACAATATTTAAAACAAGCATTGGGTTTCTACCAGGAAAAGCACAAAAGGAGCAATGTGTGGGCTGCATACAGAGCATATATAGTATATCTAAACCAAATGAGTGGAATACTCCCAAAGTTCTTTGATTTGAAATGTAGGGGTTCCAGCCTCTCTAGTAATATTTCCAAAGTGACACTGGCAGGTTAATATTTTCCTGTTCAGATTTTGTTAAGGAAATACCATTTTTTGTACATTGATAAAATACTGCAACTGCTATGTATCAGTATTGTATGCAGTTCTGGCAATAGGCAGGGGCACCTGTGCGTATCAGCAAAACACCACCTTGAAAAGAATCTTGATGCTGAGATAAATATAGAGAGAGTTCCTTCCCCTTCACCCAATAAAAAAATGTCTGACAAGGAGAAAAATAAAGAAAAGGCAACTTTACATTGAAAAAGGATGTAGCAAGTCTCCTGCCATTGCAAGGATTTCTGCAACTCGTTGGGGATGGATTCCAGTATTAGAATGTGCATCGAACCCATTGCTCTAAGTACCCTTTCCTGGCTTGGTGCCCTGCAGGTGTTTTAAATTTCAATTTCCAGAATCCATAGTTAGCACAATCTTATAAGTCAGGAAATTGGTTCAGGACATTTGGAGGGCTGCAGGTCATGGATGGTTGTTTTTAAAGGTTTCCCTGAATGATAAAATTGAAGTTGTTACTTCAAACTTGTTTACAGAACATTGGATGTTGGGAGGTTTTGTTTTAGTGGGAGGGGGAACTTAGGTAGAATCGTAAATAGAAGTGAATGATGCAAACTAGTATTTTTTTCCATTTTCATTGATGGACTCAAATCAAGGGCGGCACATTTGTTGAGGTTCTGTTTTCTGTGGTGACAGCTGTGGTCTATTAAATTACTACTACAAGTAGTCCTCAACTTAAGATCATTCTTTTAATGCCAATTCAAAGTTAGGATTGCCTTGGAAAAAGTGATTTATGACTTGTACTCACACTTATAATAATAATAATAAAGTTGGAAGGGACCTTGGAGGTCATCAAGTCCAATTCCCTGCTCAGGCAGGTAGCCCTATACCATTTCAGACAAATGGCTGTCCAGTCTCTTCTTAAAAACGTCCAGTGTTGGAGCATTCACCGCACCACCCCTGTGGTCATATGATCACAATTCGGATGCTTGGAAATCAGCTCACATTTATGACTAGTTGCAGCATCCCATGATGCTGATTTTTTTGGGGGGGGGGGAGTAGCAAAAAAAAAAATCCATTGAGGAAGCTGAATACTTTTATAACTGCATGATTATATAATTCACTGAACAACTGACATAAAAATTGTTGTAAAATCAGTTCTGATCTGACTTACAACTGCAATGACTTACAATGGAAATTCCACTTCCAGTTGTGGTAATAAGTCAAGGACTACCTATATTCCATTAACATAAGACTTCTTATTTTTAATAATTGTATCATACTGAAGGATTTTCTCATAAGCATAAGGTTCAATATTGTTTTAACTGATGTGTGTATTGTTTGGTATCTATTAAGCAAAGAAGCTATTCAGTACTGATCTAAATAATAAAAGAGCAATTGCTCTATACATTGCAAATTCCCCGAGGCCGATTTTTCGATTGGCACATAACATGAGAGTGATTGATTTCCCCAAATCCCTATAAATATAAAAGACATTCCCCAGCACAGAAATTGGAATGGTGGTATTGCCGTTATAATTGTCATTGCTGTTGTTGATGATAATTGTGGACAAATTACTGTAGAATAGTTAACTAAAGGCTAGGGGGTGGGGATTATAATTTAGATTCTAGATGCTTGGCTGCACGTGCTCTGTCATTGTGCCCAGATTAGCAGAGTGGGATATTTAAGGAAGACTTTATTTCAGCATCCTCAGTGATAGGTCTGGGGAGAATGTGAAAAAAAGATTTTCTAGATAGCTGCTTAAGATGAGTTGCAATTAGTACTGGAATAGGACCTTGGGAAGTTGAGGGCTGCAGACCAGAAATCATAGTCTCTCTCTCTCTCTCACTTACAACTGTTGCAGCCTCCCTATGGTCATATGATCTAAATTCAGAGACTTGGAAATTGGCATGTACTTACAACAATTGCAGCAACTGGATTTAGGTGTTCATCATTTGTGACCTCCCCAGCTGGCTTCCTACCAACAAAGTCAGTGGGAGAAGCCAGATTTGCTTAATGATTGTGTGATTCACTTAACAACTACAGTGATTTGTGTAACAGTGACAAAAATGTTGTAAAATTGGGAGCAACTCACTTAACAACATCCTTACTTAATAACAGAAATTCTGGCCCCAATTGTGGTTATAAGTTGATGACTACCTATATGCCTATATAAGGAGTCCAGGAGTCCTGTTCAGCTTGAAAGCAATTTTACTTTTTCAGTCATATAAATGGGAATTTACCTAAGGAAAGCCACTCATATGGCAATGTATGAAGTAACACTCTGTCTTTGGGTTGGTTTCAGCAGTCTTTTTCTAGAGTGTCTTAATTATATCTTTAATCATGTTTTAATTATATTGCTAACTATTCTGAGTAGTGGAAAGACAGGACATAAAACCCCAAAATAAATCAAGTCATCAACAAGATGGACTCAGGTAATTGCTTGTATTTTTTTTTTCTTCCATAAGAAGGAACAGTTATCTTATTGAGCAGTGGATATTTTTTTCCCCTTTGGTCTGGAAACCTTTTCTTATCTTTATCCTCTAAGATCTTTGAGGAAAAGTTATCAACAGTGATGTCACTGGAGAGGGCAGGAAGAAATTCTAAAAATTCTTCATTTTTTTAGGTTTTGAAATTTTAAAATAGAAAATGTCTGTGTTGGATCTTTCAGAATCTTAGTGTTAACTGTTTTATCACTCAAAGGGAGAAAAACAGTTAATTGCTTCTGAATTTTGGACATAGTTCTGGAAGATCCTGAGGGTTGCTGAACTTGGACCAGATCTATATCAGAGGCATAAATGCACATGCCTCTCAGAATCGTTTTGATTGGAGTAATAAGTTGACTAGACAGACAGGCAAACAGACAGGCAGACAAACTGCCCTGCTGCAGAGAGAGTTATCTTGGTCCAATGGCTCCTCAAGCGCTTTTCCTTCTAGCATCATCATGGGTGGGATCTTTCCCAGCCAGACTCCATTTCCTTGCCATATGATTATGATTTATAGTTGACAGTGCTCAGTTCACCCTTTTGATGTAGTCAACTGTGTATCCTATATTGAGATTATGTCTCATAGACAGCCCTGGGATGAATGAACTCCCTATGAAGTTTAATCATCTTCATTACTGGATGGAACATCATCATGCTGGGGTTAATGAGATGCTACTGCAATGTTCACTCTTCAATGTGGCAGTGTTTACTTTAAGATTGGACATCTCGGCTGTGATGACTCACCAATGCAAAATCTTAGAGCAGTGCTCTATCCAAAGCCCTTTTCTCTCTTCACTCAGAGGGGTTGTATCTTTCCTTCCCTGGTTTGAAAGGAGGAACAGAATGACAAATTACCTTTGGCACATAGCTGTTGACAATAGCAGCATATCTGAACCTCTGTAAGACACTGTAATAGAGAAGTGGAGGTAGGGCAGGGAAAAACGCAGTGTGACTGTATCAGATTGAGTGTCATTTGTTAGTTGCAGGCAGAGTATAAATCAGTTACATAAATAACTTATGCACATTATTAATATGATCAGCAAGAGAGAGAACTCAGGACTATGTTTTTGTAGCAATCTCAAGACTGAAAAATACTATTTAGGAGGTTAGACGAAACAGCATTTTAACATGTAGTTTCCATTGCTACTGAAATTTGGCTAGCAGATATTGATGTTGTTTTTATGGCTTTTGCAAAGATTTCACATTTGCTTTTTAGCTTAACTATATAAAGTCAGAAGACAAGCTACGGCTATTTATGTTAGCAAGATAAAGCTTTCTCCCTTCCAGTCATCCTTTCCTTAGATTGAATTGGCTGCTGGCTATTGCTACCGATCACACCACTATTACTTGGAATTTTGAAAGAATGCAAATGCAAAAGTTAAACTCTTGTCTATGTGTGATAGCCTGGATGTGACGAACCCACCCACATCTGTTCTAGTTCTTGTTAAGAACAAAATGGAAAAGAATGGAACTTTTCACTGAAGCCTCCTTCAGTTGAGCAGCAGTCCATATATCCATGCTCCTTCCAGACACGGTCAACATTAGCTTATATTTCAAGCATTACAAGAGTCTATGCCTCCTAGCTTTGTTCTTTCTAAGTCAGGCATGTCAAACTTGCGACGTCACGTGACATTGTGCGACATCTCGGGACTTTTTCCCCATTGCCGGCAATGGGGTGGGCGCGGTTTCGGCGTGACACAACCGGCCCATGGGCCGGCAGTTTGACATGCCTGTTCTAAGTGATAGTAGCAGTAGACAGTAGGAACATGTCAACACTTTGAGGTAGTCTTGATAAAAAGTATCAACCACGAGTAGTAACACTACTTTTATTAATAGCAGAATCTTGAAAATCTGAATGTACTTCTCCCCTCCCTTACTCTTACTCTCCCAAAAACTAAGGAAGGTCCCTTCTCAGACATTTCCTCCACCTCCATTCTTCCTTTGCACTCAGTTTTTGTTTATCTGACCAGTGTCTAGGCCAGGGGTGGGGAACCTTGGCTCTTTTATGACTTGTGGACTTCAACTCCCAGAATTCCTGAGCCAGCATGGCTGGCTCAGGAATTCTGGGAGTTGAAGTCCAAAAGTCATAAAAGAGCCAAGGTTCCCCACCCCTGGTCTAGGCTGTGGTTCTTCTTCCTGTTTCCCAAGGACATTCCTACCTACCATTGTAGAACTATGGCAAGGATTGCTGGAAATTGTCCCTCTTGGTGTAAGTACAATGAAGCCTTTGAGTCCAGTGATTTCTTTCAGTATGAGGCCATTCTCTATATTCTTGCTGCCATATTGTTGACATCTTTGGTGTCTGTTCTTAACCATGGGCCTCTTTTATGGATTATTTCCTTATGCTTTCTTTTAAGCTGCACTGAGAATGGTTGGATATTGATTTGAACATGTAAACAATTCAGTAGGGAAGGAGTCATCAACATGATGTCCAGGGACTCCAGTTCTTTTATTGGAATATTGAACAGGAAGCAGAATTTTCATTAACATTTCAATACAGAAACCTCAGAAATATTGTTAGAATTTCAAATTCTAATGAGATTTTGGTGTACTTTGTTGAGTTATTGGATTTATACTGTGCTTGAATCAATACTGGCTTTGATTGGCTTATGCATCCTCTTTTCATAAATGAGGTTATATGCTACATAAATAACAATAACAGAAGGTTATATATAATTGACACTTGAGATCTAGGCTGTGTTGCCTCTTGCCTTGCTTCCCTTTCTGGAATATGCTCCCTTCTTCCTGAGAAACTGCCAGGTCACTGTAGTCCATTAGAGTACCTTCTCTACAACTCTTCCCCAAAAGAAGATACTGGAAACAGGTTGATAATTATCCAGTATTGCTGGATTAAGTAATGGTTTATTGAAGAGGAGGTACATTATTTTTTCCTCCAAGGTAGATGGCACTATTCTCTCAGCCAGAATGTATTCAATTTATTGTCACTTCTCTGGAGGCTTTCACCAATCAGGAAGGACTGGGACCTAGATTGCAGATAACTGTAGAGAATCAGTGAGATGACCCTTAGGAAAATATGCCAGTTAGGCTTGCAACATTCAGTTATTATAGCCAATCTCAATAAAGTAGAGTCCTCATCTTTCTGTGGAGTCTATTTCTTAATCTGGTAAACCTGAAGGATTGACAATGGCTAAGTAAGTATCACAGAAAATTTGATCTAGTTTCCTCAGGAGTAATCAGCTCAAACTCATTTGATTTAGGATTAATTACAAGCTGATAACTCAGTTAACTCTACAAATTGCCCAGTTAATGTGCAAGTGGATCCAAGCATTTTTATCCTCCTAGTACCAAGGATGTTCCCCCCAGTGGTCCAGATCTCTTGAAACATGTTCATTCATCAGTAATCTATGGGTGCAATACCAGTGGGAAAGTGTTGACATTTCACTATCTTTTTACCATGGTATAAGTTCATGTGCTCTAACCTGTGTTCAGTCAGATTTCTACCTCATTTTCTGCCAGAGGTGTTCTAATTTGTGGCATCGGTTTTGCCTCTTTTTTTCCTGGATTTTCTCAATAAACCAAGGAAGTCCCTTGGATTGGCAAACAGGGGAAAGTCATTTTGGAATAATTTTGTCCAAGGTCACAGTTAGGACACAACCGAAGCCTTGAAAGATCTGTTCACCAGAACATTGGAAAAATTTCTGGGTGCCCTCTAAAAAATGCATGGTTCTATTAGTTACATGAGATGGACTCGTCAAACATATTCCTCCTCCCTGAAAAAGATGGTGGCATCAGTTGCCTCAAGAGCAATGAGAGAGAGAGATCTAACCATACAAAGATAAAGATGGGTTATCTGTGGAATGGTACCGCTCTGCATGTGGATATGTTTTTGTGATTATGTTTAATTTGTCTTTTTAGTCCTTTACAGTAAGGACTAAAGTTGATGTACATCCAGTTTGGATCAACCTGGACAATTCCAGCTGAAATTGGATGCAGTCTGGGAAACACTCCAGTCTGGAATTTATCACCACAATCAGAATGTATACCTTTCTGTACCATCACACATTGTTCCTGGCTGATGTGCAAAGAACGACAGCATACATGGTGGGGAATAGGTTAAGACATTATTGCTGTTCTCCTACATTCCCTGAAACTGGTTGGCAAGTCAACTTTGTTTTCTGGTCATTAATCCTTTTATTAATTGAAGCTGCTTCTTGTGTTGCTTGAGTGAGCGGGCCTTGCTCATTCCCTCATTACTCTTCCTGCAGTTTCTGAAAATATGACAGGGTATTTTGAATGACTAAACTAAAGGACAAATGGCTCTTCATGGTTTCCTTCTAGGAAATGAAGATATGTTGGCTGTGAATGTGAGCACTTTTACTTCACTTAGCCATTGTCAGTGTAGCATCTAACTTTAATAAACATTCAAGCAAATACCCTAATTGCCCCCTTCCCCTCCCTTTCCCCCTTTTCATTACAATTTCAGATTAAAATGACTCCCAGGAGACCCTTGGAATCTAGTCCCCGCCACATGTATTTCTTCAAGTACTGCTACTACTTTGTTAAGTTACACACAAAAAAAGATTTTTATTGCTTAAATGAGCTCCCAGCTAGTGTGGCTTAATATACTAACTAATTGATTTTAAAGCTGGAAAAGCAGTGAAGTTTAATAGCATTTGCCAATTCAGCTAGAAAATAGAGGGAGAGTTGCTTGCAGACATGGCTGAAAGAGAATCATTTGCTTCAAATGCAGATGTAGACTCTAGACACTGGACTAATTTTCTTCTTTTATTTAAAATATTCATACCCAGTTTCTTTCATAATCTTGATGCAATTTACAACACTAAAGCCACCTGAAGATGGCATGCACAGTTGAAAATGGTAACATAACTATTGCTTTACTCATCATTAAAGATAGTAGAGAGTAAAGAAGCTTTCTCAGGGTTGTGGCCAACCTCTGTGTGTCCAACCTCTGATCTGAGAAATGGGGATGAAGACTGTCAAAAGCAGAAACAGGACAGAAGTGAAAAATCTTGACATTTTCAGCCATTCAGAATTCTATACAGTAGAGACAGTTTCCCTGATATTGCTTGCTTATTGTACGTGTAGCATTTGATTCCCTTTCTTTCTTACTTACTTACTTACTGATTTGGATTTATGCCTTTTGAAATAAGAGGTGAGATAGTTGAAATTTGAAGTGGGATAGTTATATATCTGGGTGATGATGTGATTTTCAAGTAGCGTCAAATTGAGGGCTCCACTGTATATTGTATCTGAACTGTTTGCATGTTCCCACTTTATAGATCCAACGAAACTATTGGGTGGTGATGGAGTAGCAGGAATCTGATTAAATAATCAGATATACTTTTATTCAGTGTTTGTATTATATTTATGTAGCACTTAACAGGTTAAGGGGTGGGAAAGTAGGGCCTGGAAGCTGATTTTGTCCCTATGGAATAACCCCTTTCTGAGATACAAATCACTCCAACAAAAACTTGTCTCTTCGGAGATGAAGAATCGTGCTTGGGATTGCTTTTAATCCTTAATTGCAACCTCAGGCATCACAGACCAGTAAAAGTAAACAACACAGAAACAAATATGAAAGGACAGACAAAAGTTAATACAAGAGAAATTTAGTTTTCAGGATACATAAACTGCCATATTCAGAACTTGGCAATATTGTAAATGGCCTGAAAGTTCATGTTGGGTAATAACTACCCAACTGTAGGATACTATAGGAGAAGAGCAGGCAGAACTGGAAGATGGAGTTAAGTGAATCATCAGCCTAGAGTTATGTACCCACAAATGGTCTAAGTCCAACCCCTCTTGAATTCCGTTGATCCTTATCTGGCACCAAATGAGTATTGTACGTTAGTTGATTAGATTCTTATGTATAGGCTTCAGCAGTAAATCTTCTGAAGTGGAATTTCTGTGTGATCTTGATCTTTCAGTCCTGACAGTTACATGATAATTGTCCCATTATTACTAAGGAGAAGGAGAGATTACATTTTGGTATAAAAATGTCAACACACATGTGCAATGGTTCCGATTTCTTCTTAACTACAAAAGCACAAGCAATAGTTATGGGAACTTTGTGATATCAGCCTGCTAAAGGCATCACAGCATGCCTTTCTGAAGACTCAACTTGTTTAGAAAACACCAGCATGTGAAAATAAGACACCATCTTTATCACATCAAATGTATTTGAGGTCTTATATTGGTAATCTGGATGGATGTCTAAAGTTAGGAAGTGTTGTGTATTCAACCATTTGTGTTGGTCTCCTTAATTAGGTGGGACTAGGGCATAAGATATGTTTTTCTTGATAAGATCCTTCATCCTGCTGTTTTGGAAACAGTCACTGAAAATCAGGTGGGACAGCCCAGTTAGAACCCAATGAAGTTTGTGCCAGTAGTTAATTGCTGTTATCCATGCTCCAGTGTTTATTGTGGCAAGGTTGGATGCTCTTTTTGGTGATTGGCCAACAGTTGTTCCTCTTGGCAAGGTTGAACCAAGATGTGGACCACAGCCTCTCTCTTCCTTTTACTTGGGGAGCGTAGAAACCAAGGTGGTAGCAGCACCTGCAAAAAAATCAGATCTCTCTACCTCAACAGTTCTGTTTTGTACTAATCAGTCTATAGGGCATTAAAGGTTGGGAATCAAGTACTTCACATGGGCTCATTGCCAATATGATAACCTTGGAAAATCTCCTTTTCTGTCTGCAGCTGTTTTTTTGCAGTCTTGATGTTTGCTGGAACACAAAAGAAGGGTTGAATAGGCTGGAGAAGAAAACCTCCCATTTCCCCTTTGCTAGTAGTACCATTTTCCCATGAAAGGATCAGTTAGGGCTATATCTGGAGGCAAGCCTTGAAGATTGGTCCCAGTGGAAAACAGCAAGGTCTCTAATCACCAAGAGTCATCAGAAGTCAGGTTTAATTTAATAAAATAAATAAATTAAATAAATTTGAGTAGGTTAATTAGGTCATTTATCAATTATTTATTTGAGAGCCAGTTTGGTGTGGTGGTGAAAGTTAGAAACCAGGAGTCTAAGAATTCTAATCCTGCCTTAGGCACAAAGCCATTTGTGTGATCTTGGGCCAGTCACTCTCTCTCAGCCCTAGGAAGGAGACAATGGGAAATCACTTCTGAAAAACTTGCCAAAATAATCCAGGCAGTCACCAGGACTCAGCGTTGTATGTGTATACAACACACACACACACAAAGACACATACAAACACAATATTTGAATACTGCTTCCCATCTAAAAAAAATCTTGACAACTGAATAAAATTGAAATAGTTAAAACAGTAAGTTAAGACAATTGATAAAATGTACATTTAAATAGTCCATCAAAATCAAAATCAAATCATTAAATCACATCACAACAACATTGGCATGTTATTAAATGGCTTGGAAGAATAAAACTAAAGATAGTGATCAGTAGACCCAATTGACTGAATATACACACATCCTTTGCCTCAGTTATAGTTTATAAATCACGACACACTGAGCCCATAATCAAACAAAATCACATAATGGCTGAACGTGAGATGTGAATAAGGCCAGATAGTCTTTGGATGCTTCATACTTGGTGGTTTTCCAAAACCTGTTTTATTCTTGGGGCACTCTGTTAAGAATGCACTCTACAGTCAGCTTCAGGACAATTTCTACAACATTTCTAGATTTCTGAAGGCATAGTGGGGATTTTATATTTCCAATACAAATTCGTACTTGGAAAAAAAAGGTTAAGTATTATTTTTTTAGAAGGAATTCTTTTTTTCCCCTTTTTTTTAAAGAGTAAACTCTTCAAAAGCTCCTAGTAAAATCTGAGTAGTGCCAGTCTGCAGCATTTTTCATCCTGGCTTTCAGCATAAAAACAACAAATAAGGTGCTTGGACTTAAGACTGTGACTGTTGGGATAATCCATCTTAAAGTGCAGGTTAGCTGAACTTTAATTGACTGATGCTAATTGGAGAACAAAATGCTAGGTTTTAGTTAGTTAATCTTTCCCTCATCTTTTACACAGTTCTGCCCACAGGAATCTATTTGCAGATCACACGGTCATTGAATCTGTTTGGTTTTGGTAGAACACACCACCCTTCCCACCCAAATATTGGCCATTAATGATCTGGGAGAAAATTGTAGTTTCAGTGCCAAACCAATTTGATTAAAAGGTTCTCCCCTCCTTGGATAAGATTTGATCTTTCCCCATGCTTGGAGGATGAACAAACAGGTGTAAATTAGAAAGCCATAGAAAGGGAAGGAAGGATTTTACAAGGACACTTGGAAGTCCTTAAAAAAAAAAACACCTTACCTTTCCATTTGATGCTGTGCAGCTTCTCTCCTCACATCAATGTTTATTGGGTTGTAGGTTTTATTTTTATCCTGCATGTGTTGCTTAGCTGATTATATTTCATCAGTGGAGCTGAGCCATCAAAAGAAGAAAAGATATTCTCACAGCTCTTGGAGTTTTATTCATATGGTGAACTGGGTCTAGCTCCCCCCCCCTTTCTACTCTACATCTTATCGTTTTAAAAACGGCTGGGTAGCCAATTCTGATGTATGGTTTGGTTAGGTTTTTGGCAGCATCATAATTTAGATAGATATAACTGCTCAATTTGCAAAAGTGACTCTAGATGACCTAGAAACACAACAACTGGAATAGAATAGAATAGAATAGAATAGAATAGAATAGAATAGAATAGAATAGAATAGAATAGAATAGAATAGAATAGAATAGAATAGAATAGAATAGAATAGAATTAGAATAGAATAGAATAAGAATAGAATAGAATAGAATAGAATAGAATAGAATAGAATAGAATAGAATAGAATAGAATAGAATAGAATAGAATAGAATAGAATAGAATAGAATAGAATAGAATAGAATAGAATAGAATAGAATAGAAGCATCCAGGGTGAACTAATGCATATGCCATTCAGAGGTTTTACACCCTTCATAGATTCATTCCACAATCTGGTTTAATGACCAAGATTACATCAAATTATATTGGCAGAAATCTGTCTGTCTGACTATCTGCCCATCTGTCTGTTTAACTATCTAGTTCAATCTCTCAAATTCCAAAAACTGAAAGTAGCAGTGTGTTTGCATGGGAAGGGGGACAGACCGGAATGATTCTTTTTTTTTTTTTTAAAAAGAGAACTTTTCTAGCATATTTTTATTATTATTACCTGTTTTGATATGTCAAGGGATATTTCCCTAATTATAACTTTCTCCATTTAAAAAAATCATGTTTTAACTATGCTTAAACCTATCCTCTCTTGACCTTTGCCCTGCACTCTGTATTTAAATGTGTACAATAATAATTATTATTTTTGGTAACTTTAGTTGTGTACTGCATCAGCCTAGGGCAGGGGTAGGCAACCTTGGCTCTTTCATGACTCGTGGACTTCAACTCCCAGAATTCCTGAGCCAGCCATGCTGACTCAGGAATTCTGGGAGTTGAAGTCCATGAGTCATCAAAGAGCCAAGGTTGCCTACCCCTGGCCTAGGGCATTTACTTAAAGACTCAATGCTTAAGGCTCATAGTTCGGAGGCTGTTGAATGTTTCCTCTATTCCTGGGGGGGGAGGGGGGGAATGAAACAATACAGTAACTAGAAGAAGCAAATGTTGTTTGAAACTTTTCTTCCATTTTCCTCCTGCCTGTAGTGCTCCAAGGAAAACTAATATTATTAGAGAATCCATTGTAACCAACTGATTGGGATCTGGGTTCTTATAAGGCATCTCATTTGCCTTTATCTGCACAGCTCATAGCTAGTACTGTTCTCTTCATGCTGTGGTATTTCTGTCCTTTTCTCATCATTAAAATGTCAACGTTCCCCCAAAATGCACTGTAAAAATGAAAACAGAGGCTTTCCCCCCCTGAAATTTGTTTTTCTAGCCAAAGAATTAGACTGTTTTAACATATGATACTATCAACGTCGTGACTATTTTCTGTTGTCTGAACAAGTATAGATGAAAACCAAACTTAGTGGTTCATGGACAATGGCATTGGTATGAAGCTTGGGGCTGAGAAGCTACCGAGAATGCCTTTTGCTCTTTTGAATAAAGTTGAAAAATGACAATATAACTGCAGAAAAAAAAGACTGTAGAGCAACTCTATCTTAATTCAGATTAAATGATTTTAATTAATGTAACCTTACATTTCCAGAAGTGAGTTTGGGTATATGTGTCTGATTATACAGTATCCTCATTTTGAACACACTTGCACTTTGTGTCCTGTGAGTTACCTTTGCTGATGCTTGCTATCTTTGAGCTTACATTGCTAATAACTGGTTGTGTTTTCTGATGCCAGGATGGAGATCCTTGCCTTTCCCTTTCTCTTTTAAGACATAAACATGAAATTGAAGGAGTGTGAAAATGTTTTCAAGTGTAATTTCTCATGCAAGGTCATTTTCTGAGCTATTTTTCTAGTCAAAGTCCACTTGCAGCAGCATACTATTCCCAACATTCTTTATCTGTTTCTGTTATCCCATCTTTCCCTGGTTTCTGAAACTTCTGAAGAAGTTAGTCAAAGCTGAGTCATTTCCACCCTGTTTATGAGGTCATGGTTTTGCTGCTATGTGTTTGTTATTAGTCTTTTAAGAATTCTCTTCTCCAGGCTAGGCTTCCATTGGATGGCCTTTCTCTACGGTATTAAGTTTTGAAACTACCAAAGCTGTTATTAAACAGAGAACAAAAAATGTGAAACACCCCTTGGATTTGTCACTTGTCCCAACTGATTGTAAGCTGGATAAAAGAACTGTTCCCTAAAGCCAGATTGTTATATTTTTCAATATAACAATCCCAATTATAGAAGAGCTTTCATAATACTGAGATATACCATGATGCCTTTCTTGTGGCAATATTGTCTCTAAGAGAGTTTTCTCTTATGGCTCTGGAGAGATTGAATCAGCAGAACAGGGCTTCCTAAGCTGTGCATTCTTGGCACTCCATCAATGCCCATATTTTACTGTCCTTCCAAGATTATCATGATATTTCCCACAACACATTCTGAACCGGCCATCTTCATTCTTCATTTGTAGACTACACAGTGCCTTATATAGTCTTTTGGCAGACTATAGTTCTGTTTCCCCATTTCAGCATACAGTACAGCTGACTCTTGCAGACTATCTGCACAGTTAGGATCATCTTGATTGAGCTTTTCTTTTCTTGTTTCCCCTTTTCTTGCCTTGGTTTTCATTTTCTTGATGTGGAACAGAGCATCTGAAACCATCAAGTCCTCCCAGGTGGCAAGTGCCACCCCAACCCACCTCATTTCACCTTCCGCTGTGCTTTCAACACAGCCGAACATGTCTTAAGAGGGAATCCCCATCCAAGTCTCTACCTAAACACATCAGGTTGCCTGCCTTATCTATAATTAAACCATGTTTGAGAGTAAATTTATTACATATTGGCCTGCTGTTCAGAAGTAGCATCCAGAGCCCAGAGTCACTGAAGATCCAGTGACCTGGCCTTGGGAGGAGATACAGAAGATGGGATTCAGTAAATCCAGTGTGTCATTTCTGCTTGTTAATTCAGACCCAGAGAAAAAGTGGGAGTGGGGGAGAGGGCTGCAGTGCCCTATAGGAAGAAAAACATGCTATCTCTTGATTGGTTCTCATTTAATTGTTTGTCTGGGATAAATTTGTTCTTTCATTCTTAGACTTGCTAATTTGTGTAAATGCATGATTTAGTCATTGACTAAAATTAAATGATTGGATTTAATGTATTGTTACTCAACAAGCATATGAAATAGTCTGGCTGACAAGTTAGTGATCAGCTAGGCATCATTCATCTTTACAACTGAATAGAGCTTTGCACCTGGATCCACTCAACTCTATAATGGTTTCTTAACTAGTATCATTCTGGCACCATCGTTTTCTTATCCCTTGGCAAATTATGATTTTTTTTTCATATAGAGATTAGCTGTTTGGGGGGAGTCTTCATGTACCACAAAAATAGGTCAGTCAAGGGATGTACAAGAGCCATGGTGGCACAGTGGTTAGAATATAGCACTGCATTATTGCAGGCTAATTCTGCTGACTGCCAATTGCCAGCAGTTTGGCAGTTCGAATCTTACTGGCTCAAGATTGACTCAGCTTTCCATCCTTCTGAGGTCGGTAAAATGAGGACCCAGATTGTTGGGGGCAAAAGGCTGACTCTGTAAACTACTTAGAGAAGGCTGGAAAGCATTGTGAAGTGGTATATAAACCTAAGTGCTATTGCTACATTACCCATCCTGATCTAAAAAATAAAGTAGATGGCTATTATGAAAAGAAGATCTTGGACTCAGGGGTCCACAGAGGAGGGTAAGTGGTTCAAAAAAGTCCAATCAGGCTGTGATTGAAGCCCTGAGCATTTTTAATGTGCATCACATATGTAACACATATAAAAAGGGGCAGGGTTTCAATCATGTGGTTTGGCCACCATCTTTCCTTTTTTGACCAGTAGTAGCACCACTTCTGCTAGAGCTGAAAATCCAGGCTAAATCTTGAATTCACAATGGTTACAGTAAGCAATACTGAGAAATTTGTCTTGGGTTGTTTACCAAGCACAAGCCTTAATTCTTCTTTTTAATTTTCAAACTTCAATTCTTTGTTTGCTCCTAGGTCTTTTCAGAAAACACAGTATGGATTTGATATTCTGATAGAGTCTTGCTCAGTTGATTCTTGTGAGGTCTTGTTCTGGGGAGGAAAATTATGATGTTTGCAGAAGCATCTTTGTGGCCATTGTTAAAATGGTGAATTAAAAAATGATCTCCTTTGCAGGGTTTGTTGTATGAAAGGTCAGCATGCTAAGGATGTGTAGGTGGGCAAATTTCTGATTCAGCCAGAGGTGCAATTAGCTGCTTATTCCCAGGAGGGCTTTGACCTTAAGATCTTTGAATGGAAGCCTGCTCTGATATACCACATGTTTTGTAGTGATGGTTCTTGGTCCTGGAAACAATAGGAATATTAAAGTATGCACACTGACATGCAGGCACATGCATATTTGTGTACCTACAAACATGCAACAATTGTCCTTAGATTTCCACTTAGTTATAATGGTGGCTTGTTTAATTAAATTTGCAGATGATGAGCAAAATGGTCACATCTTATTTTAGTAATCCATCCCCCTCCTCAGTCATTCTGCAAAGCATTTTACAAGCAACAGAGGAGCATTTTGTCTGTTTTGGTGTGGCCATCATGTTTTGTGGGAGGGAGGGTATTGATTCTTGCAGCACAATTCTTGCTGACAGCAGCATAATCTGTCTTCAGAGTTCCGGTCCCACTCTGGCACTCAGTCTCTCCATCCCTAACATTGAAAAATTGTGCCTGCATATTTCATCCAGCATGTTGAGTCCTTCACTAAATTGGTCAAACATGTCAGTGATAGGGAAGTATTTCTCCAGTAGGTGTTGATGAAGATCTGGGAGAATGGCTTTTTGAAGAAAGCAAAAGTATCCTTGTTCTTTTGGAGCACTAGATGTATTTCTGACTAAATGACTATTTTGTGGGATCAGTCACAAAAGGCTGCCCAGGGAGTAGATGAACACCAAGTGACCAGAGGACAAACTGGTCATGAACATCACTTTTTCAGTCTCCCAAATGCTTGGTGGCCCAGGTTTATCTTTCTCTTTTTCAGAAGTGGTGCTTTGCCAACCAAAGCACAGAGCTGTAGATGCCTGCCATGTTTATTTACTAAGTAATCTTGTAAAGGCTTAGTAGGCCCCATGCCAGTCCTGAAGGTTGGTTCTTTGCTTGGCAGCAGTTAAAAAAAAAAGAAAAAAAGAAGAAGGCAAATTATAAATAGAACCTGTTGGATGTTAGTGACAGTGTTGTAAGCATCATGCAGGTGGGTCATCTGAGAAGTATCAGATGACCCACCTGTGTTCAAACATGCCTTTGTAGTCACAAAGTTTAAAAATTGCCCCATTTTTGTTAAAGTCTACAGTCTAAGCTACAGTGGAAAAATCTCCCAGGTTTGGCTTTGTTTTGTTTCTTTGCCAGCAGAAATTTTAAAAAGACGTGGAAAAGATTTTTTTTTTTAAAAAAAGTACAAATGCTCAGCTGAGAATAATGTCCTGAGGTATCAGGCAAGATAAGGAAAATCTTTATTAAAAAGAGGCGAGGGGGAGTGTTTTTGATAACAATTTCATTTTCCTGCCTTTGTTGGTTTAACAACCCTGGCCTTTCCTTAACACAAAGATTTTACTCTTTTGTCTTATTTGCTTTGCCTTGGGGTATGGCAAACGCATTTTGCTAGTATTTTAATGTTGACAGAGATTAATTGGACAAAAATGGAAATGTGCACATCTTCTCACAGATGCACAGATGTAAGATATTTGCAAGCTTCAAATATATAAACTTGCAGTTTGTCATGAACTCCCTCATTCAGTAGGCAGCTGCTATTGCGTTTAGCAAATGTTTCCACACTAGAGCTGTTAATAGAATATATGTAGAAATGATGTTGAATGAACAAGAGAAAACATAAACAGAAGTTTTGTAAGGTCATTTCTGGGGTCTAATTGAGTTTCACTTATTTGGGAATAGAACTAGACACTCCCTCTGATTTGCATGAAAATTAGAGGAGAAAACCTACATAATAAAGCTGCAGAAGCAGCTTTCAGTCTTGAAAACAAAGCAAGAAAGAAATCTCATTGATAAGCAAACATAGCAGTCAGATTTTTATGAATGTTACACAGATTTCTCAGTCACTTCGGCTCAAGAGCTGTTCTTTAAATGAACTAACCTATATAGTAAAATTGTCTTACATATGCATAGAAGGATAATTTGTTGAGTCGATGAATTTAAACTGCTAATTTGCCCTCTTGGTGCCATTTTTGTGGACACATGCATTTTTGAACTTCATATTCTTTATTGTTGATAATAATCTTATAAAGCAATTTATATAGCTGTCCATCTCACAGGTGTGAGTCTGGCTGGCACACATAACAAATATCTTTGTATAAAAGATGTCACTTAGTTGAGGCTTTCTGCATGCAGAGTTTTTTATTATATGGGGAATTTTAGGCCACCCAGATTCAGCCAAAGGCAGATAATAATATCCCTTTAGGCTTTTACTTCTTTCCCTAATTTATATTGCACTGTGGCTCTCTGTAGCATAAGCTGAATATGCTCTTTTCACTGGTTTTTCTGTTTGATTCCTTGTAAATAGTCCCCTAAAGAGCAAAACATTGTAGGTAATTTATAGTATTGATGCTTGCATTATTACCTGGTCCAAGGTCAAAATCAGAGGTTAAGAATGACCACTACAGTTACATAGACCTAATTTAATTTCAGAATAAATTCATCATAGCCAGAGGGGCATCTAAATGAGTAATTAATAAGTTGGTTCAGAAGTTAAAAGCTAAATTAATTTAAGTCCTAGGTCAGTGGTGGGATTCAGCCAGTTTGCACCACTTAGGCAGAACGGTAGCTAATTTTTTGTTGCCCAGGCCCAGAATGGACTTCTAGAAGCGGCATCCACACAGAGAACCGGTTGTTCACATATTTGAATCCCACCACTGTCCTAGATGATGTTCCAGATGAAACATCCAGAAGATGAAAGCATGAATTTCATAGTCCAAGCAGCAATGAATCAATACTCTCGAGAGATCTATCATTCAAGATTCGAAACATAACAAGGATCCGTTGCAAGACTCATGAGTAACAGAGATTGTTTCTACCAGGAGTAAAAATATATAACATGTTTTAAGCAAAAACATCAAAATACATGTTTTCAGTGTTTCAGAACATATGTTTGCTTTTGCTAAGTTTGTGTTGGTAGGATGGCTACAAAACAAACTCTGTTGTTTGATATTGATGCAGTAATTGGTTAGATGGAGGGGAAGCGTCTACATAAAGATTGACCATAAAGATTATTTTTATTTAAAGGATGACAACATCCTTTTTAGGGGGGGGGAAGTGTCTTTCTTCCTGGCTTCTGTATATGCAAGTTTTGTTTTATTTACTTTCAGACTAAGAGAGATGCTAATTAAATTGATTTTTTTAAAAAATAGTTCTTTGGTCCTATGCTGACTTAGTGCTTCAGTGTTTAAGGGAAAATATTCTTTCTTGATGAAAAAAAAATTCTAGTTGCTCTTTCACTTAGTGAGAGGAAAGCTGTATTCCTAATATTTCCTAGGAGAGTTTTTTGTTTCCGACTTTGTTTTATTCCTATGCTCAATTTTTCAGCAAGTATGGTGACTGGCAGCAGCCAGCATAGATTGCCTGATCACCTATTCTTGTAGTTCTGGAATGAAAAAACATAATCTAGCTAATAATCTTTACCATTTGCTTCTAAAGGTTTAACTGATTGCCAGAACATGCACATCAGACTAAGCCATAATGTGATTTATTTTCAATGTATATTATTCTGGTTTATAAACAATGGGACTGATGCTGTGTGAATACAGCTAATTATTGTTTATCCAGGAAATCAGGATCAAGCAAGCCATGTTAATTAGTTAAGTGCATTTCTAAGCAAAATGGAATTTGGACTCTCTGCTTGTTCTTACCTTCATGGAGCCCGGGTTAACTTTGTTTAGGGGAAAGCATTTAGTCACTTTCTGCTGTTCCTCTAATTGCCTCCTATTCTTCAATTTAGGAAAGATACTTGAAAAATATCCTTCCAATGTTTCCCGCATGACAGAGCTAAGGGAATTTACCTTCCATTTCTTAAAGTTGCCTGAATCCTGTGATTATTTCCCACAAAAGCCCCTCAGCTTTTTTCATTTTTCTGTGTGAACATTTTCTTGTGTTATTTTGGTAGACGTGGATTCCATGAGCTTACTGCCATTCCTAGTACTCTTCCTGTGACCGTCTCAGACCTCTCATTATTCTCCTTGCTTTCCAGAGGTCTGGTTGGGAATTTGCTTTCAAATTCAAAGCGGCTTTCAAAGGGGACAATATTCTTGCAGAAAACACTCTGGAAAAATGAGAAGATGGGTTCCGCCTATTATTTATTTATTTATTTGTTATTTATTAAATTGAAATGCCACCTTTTTCAATTTTTGGTGTTTTGAATCAATGGCGCCTACTTAAATCACTGAAGATTTGCAGATGATGTTGCTTTCTTCTCACAAGACCCAAAAGAGCTATAAAGACACACACAGGAGCTGCACAAAGCAGGAGAACCATTTGGCTTAAAAATAAACCTGAAAAACAGCCAGGTTATGTTTAATATATTCACCAAAGAAATAATTTTTTTTTTATCTGAAGAAGAACTAGATGCAGTAGACCACTACATATACCTTGGCCAATGGACCTCAATGGAAGATAATACAATAAAGGAAATTGAATAGTATGTTAAACATGATTGGCAGGCATTTGGCAAGTTAAGCATAATTTTGAAGAACAACCTCCCCCGATGCCTGAAGAGAAACGTTTTCGATCAGCGTGTGCTACCAGCTCTAACATATGCCAGTGAAACATGGATACTAACCTCACAATCGATACAAAAGCTATGAATGGTACAAAGAGCCATGGAAAGATATATGCTCAGTATTACAAGACAAGATAGACTCGCACATGAATTAGAGAACAAATGAAAGTATATGATATCATCAAGAGAGTCAAAGAATTGAAGTGGAAATGGGCTGGTCACATAGCAAGAAGAACTGACGGCAGGTGGACTGAGGCAGTCATAGAATGGATCTCACTTGATAAAAAGCATCCACGAAAGAGATCTAAAACAAGATGGATTGACGACATCAGCAAGTATTGCGGGCCCAGTTGGCAAAAGAAAGCTCAGGACCGTATTGGTTGGAAACATGCAGAAGAGGCCTTCATCTTGCAGTGGATAGACAGTGACTAAAATGATGATGATGATGATGATGATATGTGACCTATCTCATTCTACAATATAATCTTTTAGCATTGTGGCCCTTTCTGTTCTATATTAACAAGGAGGACAGGGGAAATCTGATCTCCAGGATTCCCAACAGGAAGAATATTTTTCAGACATACATTTTTTCCCCCACAAAAGGCAGGATGAAGAAGTTATAGTTAAGAAAACAATTAAAATGCAAGGCCAGGTAAAAACTGAATGAGATGTTCTTTTATTTGCTTTCCAAGAGACATATAGGTCAACAACCTAATATCAGTGAAACTGGAACAAATCAAATGGAATAGGGGAGATTAAATAGTGCATCAGAAGATGGAGTTGTTCATTCCCTGGTGATATAGCTTCTATTTTTCTTTTTAGTGTAAAAACTAGAAATAAATGATGTTCCTTGGTAATACTTGAGATCTGAATCAAAATCTGAAAAATCCTTGGCTTAAATTATTTAGATGGGAGAGATTATAAACCTTTCAGGAACACAAGTTGTGAACACAAGAAAGGGTCTGTTCGTCTGTCATAGACGGCCAGCAAAACAATATATGCATTAAAATTATCTGGAGCAGGTATTTCAGAAAACATGGGAATCCAAGAATAGTATGGTTAATAGTAATAGCCTGAAAAAGATACAACTGCCTCAATAAAAACAACTCATTAAAACCATAGCATGTTTAATGCAGCTTGCCAAAACAGCTCCTTTTTTCAGCCTCATGCAGAAATAGGAAAAAAGAGATATGTTTTAAACAAAAGCTATAAAAATGTGTTTTTAAGTATTTTTCTCAAACATTAATCACACTTTCCCCTTTCTCGGGACTAAGTTGTTATTTCTCCTCCCTTATTAGTTCCTGCATTCCTTCATCCAGGTTATCTTTTCATTCCTCTACAGCAGGGGTCCCCAACCTGGCACCAGTCTGCAGCATACCAACAAGCGGGCCGCATAAACAAGCAAAGTCCATCCTCGGGATGCAGGCAGTATTCAAAACCACCACCCCCCCTCTGGTCCACGGAAAAACCTTTCTCCGTGGCACCGGTCCCTGGTGCCCAAAAGGTTGGGGACCTCTGCTCTACAGGCTGACTTTTATCCATGCACATCTTCTCAGGCTGTAGAATTGCCATTATTTTTGGACTTTAGCTTTGTTTATACTTGCCTGCGATTTTATGGGCTTTAGATTTACTTCTTATGGCATTCATACTCTGTCCTCTCTTTAGATTGGTGTTCTCACCCATTTTAAGATGTATGGACTTCAACTCCCCAAATTCTCCAGCTAGCAGACTGTCAGCTTCACGTTGACTGGGGCATTCTGGAAATTGAAGTCCACATATCTTGTTGAGGTTGAGAAACACTGATCTAGATTAAGGTAGAAGTCTTGGTTCTCTCCCTCATTTATTCCTGAAAAATGATGTAATTTGGAAGAATAAGCTAAGAAATAGTGGCATGACTCTGACCAAATGTCTTTGTTTATTAGAATGGCTGCCCGAGTCATCTTCCCCCTGTTCAACTGACACTGATTTTTCTCTTTGTGCTGACAGCACCTGATATGGATGAGTCAGAATGCATCAGCCCTTCTTTTGGTCTTCCCAAGATTGAAAACAGATTGGGTAGCTCAGTGATGGCAAACCTTTTAGAGACCGAGTGCCCAAAACCGCCCTGCCCCCCACCTGTCCCCGAACCCCCCACTCTGCCCCATCCCACCTGCCTGCAGGGCCACCCACCACTTCCACGGCCCGCCGCAGATCGCCCAGGCGGCCCTGCAGTGCCATGGCAGCCACACCCTCAGCCCACACCCCACAGCATCATCTGCACGTGATGGGGTGCAAGGGCGGAGCCTTGTCCCCACTGCCCGGCTGCCATGTCCTTGGCTCCGCTGCTCCACGCGGGCTGTGTCCAGGGGCGAATCTCCTCCGGGGGGGATTCTGGTGAGCAGGGGGCCACGGGGGGAGGCGGGGCTGGGGTGACGGTGCGTGTACCCACAGAGAGGGCTCTAAGTGCCACCTCTGGCATGCGTGCCATAGGTTCGCCACCCCTGGAGTAGCTATTACTTTCTTTAATTATGAAAGGGGAATCCACAACTGCATGAGTACATTTTGTGGCTTTAGGGACAGAGCTGATGGGAGCTTTTCCATGATCCATTGCTTTCTTTTGGAAAATCAAATTTGCTAGTTGGTGGCTGGTTGTAAAAAATTAGGCAAAGAAATGTTTCCTTAAGGCTTTTTCAGGACTTAGTACCTGGAAGGCCCAGTTAACCCTTTTTCCCCAAGGATTTTTACATAATGGAATTAACTGGACAGGCTAAGTTTGGACCCTTCAGAAACCTGGGCCTGGTTTGGGCTGATGGTTAACTGATTAGACACAATACAGTAATCCCCTCTCAGAAAATACCCAGAAAAATCTACCATGCAAATAGAGGCAATAACACTCAAACATGGGAGCTTTAACTTAGATATCACCAATTCCATTCAATCAGCATGCAACATTGCAATAATTGCAGATAGTATGTGTGTTTGATTATGTGCATGGTCTGGTCTGGTGTACTGAGTTTGTTGTGATGAACCTATTTTGGTGTAGTGGTTAAGGGGCTATGTTGAAACTTGGAGGCAGTGACTTCTAGTCCCTCCCTTAGGCATGAAGCCAACTGGGTGACCTTCGGCCAGTCACTCTCTCTCAGCCCTAGGAAAAAGGCAATGGCAATCAACTTCTTGCCATTGAAAATTGCAGGGAAAATCTTGCCAAGAAAATTGCAGGGACTTGTCCAGGCAGTTACCAGGAGTTAAAAACTCACTTGAAGGTACCAAAAGAAAAAAAAAGAAAAGAAAAATAAGGAAAAAAAATGCTGTGCTTGACCAGTGTGATGAAAAATGGATTGAGATCCTGCTATAGTAGAATACTCTAAATTATGTGTAATGTCCTCTCTTCCTCCTTGTCTTCAGATTTGCATATGACATATAACTGGACATATAGCTCATATAGCAAGACTTAGGTGTAAATTACCTGAATCTGGAGTCCGACTGGAAGTTAGTATATTCTATTTACTTTTGGTTGTAGCCTTGTGAATCATACTCCACTGAGCTTTATTTCACCCTGTCATTGCTTATGGTACTCTACAATATTCAGGGCAAAGAAAGTGAAGAAAAAGATTTAAAAAATCTTACAATAAGATAGTTGGAATTTGATGAGAAAGTCAATGGTCTACAGAATTGGAAGAATTTATTTCTTCTGTAAATAAGTGTCATTCTGAGGCCTGGTGAGGTCCAAATCAAAGTTCAGTGGCTGAGTTGGGATCTGAAATCTTCTTATTAATTCAGACTTTTTCTAACTTACTCATAAAGCAGCCTATGACAATATATCCTGGTTGTGACACCATTGGACTGAAAAGGCATCACAGGAACTGAAATGGATGATGCGTCTGAAAAATTGCAGAAGATATATAGTGGCAATGACAACAGAAAGTGGCCTTGGGCCTATCCAGGAGGAACATCCGTCAAAATTGAAAAGAAGAAAGACAGATAGAGCAGGAGAGCATAGCAAACATAAAGTATACTTTGGAGTCTGATATGGCCCAGATAGTCTTACATCAACTTGCTGACAATAGGTTATATATGAAAAAAGAAATCTGGAAGACTGTTTTATTTTCTAAGTGAGAATCCTGGACAGGATGAGGTATCTTAGATCTGTTCTTTTTATTATAATTTTTTCTTCCTGCAACTACAGCACTTCACCCTTAACTCAAGTTCTTACCTTCACTTGGCAGAAGCTTCACATGCATGGCTTGACCAGATTAGAATCTTTATTGCAGAGAAGTGTGAAATCACTCATACAACAGCTGATTACCCACTGTGATATAAAGTTGCTAGGGAGTTTTATATATTTAGATAGGTTTAAACTCAACACCTTTTCATTTTGGATTAATGAACAGGCAACACAGTTTTGGCACTCTTGAATATGAACAGTTGTGCCATGTTTATATAATGGGCATTGCTAGGTTACGATCTGCTAGTATCCACCTTACTAGCATCAATTTTTACATACATACCACTAGGAATACTTACAAAACTTTTACAATTTCAGATTAAAAAACCTGTTATCTACATCTCTCGGCACTTCTCCAAAGTTCATGTTTTTCCAAATGTTGCAGCCTAATAAAAATAGGCATTCAAGTATACATTTTGTATGTGTGGGAGAGAGACAAATGGATGTGTAGTTGTGTAAAGGGAGTATATAAAATGACTATAAAAGTTATGTGGGTGGAAAAAAGGGAAGAACTGGCCATTGAGGGCTCTTCAATAACCATGCAGCTCAATTCAATACAAATAGAACAAAGACAAGAATTCAAATACCCTAGATCCATAATACAGGAAAAGAAGGTTATGCTATTAGTTGAAAACAATGATGCCACAATTGCACCTTATAGTTTACTCATTGGGTACTTATAACAAAAGCCTAACATTAACATATCTAGGAAAATGCAGATATTTCAGTCATTACCAGTGCTACTCTATGGGGCCAAATCATGGATGCTCCTATGGTCAGAGATCCAAAATTTGGAACAGAATCCTTAGCATCATATTAGTAGATCACATAACTTATGGAAGGATCCACTAGCAGTGCTACAACCAGCCAACAATACTGTTGAGACCCCAAAACAGGAACTGGGATGATTTGGGCAAATTTGCAGAATGTTCCAGTTCACTCCCCAGACAAACTACTTTAGAGAACACAACCCCACTGATGGAAGTTCAATGCAGGCACCTTGGAAAAAGCAATTGAAACTGATCTACCCATTGTAGATTAGATAATTACGCTTGGCAACACATTGCACAATGTCTGTAGCAATATATTGTCTGCAAAACTGCTCAGCTTCTTTTCAAGGAAAATCAAATACTCTTTTGGGATATGTACAGTATGTACACTGTCTGTCTGTCTGTCTGTCTATCTAAAGCACTTGCACACAATTTCCTATTTTTTTTTTTAATATGGCAATGATAATGGAGTGATGGGAACAATAAGCAAATACCCAGAAATCATATAATCTTTTCAAGATCTCCCAAGTATTCTTCAGAGCCATGAGATTTACTGTCTTCAAGCATTTGTAGGTTCTTAAGCTATGTTTAGATTTAGAGGTTAAAAAGTGTTTGGATCTTTTAAAATGCAGCTAATCTGTGTTAAGGATCCCTAAATTTTCAGTTAGATTTTTTAAAAAGGAAACTAAAAAGAACCATCCAACTGAACATCCTTTTTAAGGCTCCTAGCAAACAGCAAGTGCTAGCTGATGCTCAGAAATTTTTCTAGAGAGACACATACTTCCTTCTGGCTATCTTATAAAAATAACTTGTTAACAGATAAATCTTTAGGAGCTAATAAAAGACCTCCAGGAATGAGGCTGGATGTTCTTTATCCAGTTAGAGTAGTTTCATATTAAGGCAAGGGAAAATTCAACCATACTGCTAAGCATGACTGTCAAAGCACAACTTTTGTGACCAAAGGCTAACTCTGTCATTGTGTGGTTAAGTGCAATATCTGGTTTAATAGAACTTCAGTGTTAATGGATTAGAAATCCCCAAATGACAATAGTTGAATATACCACTTGTCCCTCCCTGTGTGTAAGTACCAAGAGATATCTGAGTAGCTATAATCTCCCACATGGATAAGTTCAAAACTCCAGGAAGGACCTAAAGAAAATCCTGATCAGACTAATTCAGCACTTGTTTTATGCCATTCCAGCTTAATAATATAGCCCTCCCATTAACTGATTGATCAATTAACAGATGTCTGAGTATTTTTTTTTTTAACTCTGAAGTCAGGAAGCAAGGAGAAAATTAAGAGATCATTTGGTGTTACCAGACTTCTTAAGAATTAAGTTGACCATAGAAGCCACTGAAAGAACTGTTCTGCTTTTGACAATAACTCAGCTTTCCACATTTCTGATAATGATTGTCAGCAATTAGACCTTTTCATTCTTCTTCCATTCTCTATGAAGACCCAATATCCTTTGGAGTTCTGTCATGCCAAGCTACTATGGCATGGTCTACATGTTAGACTTAGCAGAACTTCATCCTGATCAAATTAGACTGACCTTGTAGTTGGGATCCCAAGTTTCCATTTCCTGGCATCCACCAGATGTGATTACCAGAATTCCAGCTTCCAGCATGCTGGCTGGGGAATTCTGGGAGCTAAAGTCCAAACATCATAGTGGCCAAGGTTGAGAGTACTGTGAAGGATGTGTGCATCACAGCCTTACTCTTTCCATTTCAGACAATTCTTTCCATAGCATAAAGAGCAAATAAGAGGTATATACCATGGACAGTAATTAACAGAGAGGTGCTAAATCATCTAAAACCAGATACATCACTAGAGGCTAAAATCATAAGAATACGTCTGATTTACTTTGGCCACATTGTGCTTGCAAATTCATTAGAGAAGTCAGTGATGCTAGGAATAGTTAGTGGAACAAAAAGAAGGGACAAAAAGAACAAGCTGGTTTGATAACATTAAATCTGAAACAAAGATGAATATCCAACAACTGAAAGAAGCTGTGTTTGACAGGGCAGCATGGAGAGCACTTGTCTATAAAGTTGTCAAGAGTTGGACATGACCGAATGGTTAAACAACAACATTGCTGCTGTAGCTCTGCCTTTCTCAGTCCTCCCCCAACTTCATTTTATGGAATTTTAGCACTAGTTGGTGAAAAATGTCTGGATTTGACTATTATTAAATTGCTTCCATGTTTTCCCCTCAGTTTAGAAGGGTCTTGAACCACTCTGCCATAGGTAGAAAATGCATTTGACTTTGCGCTAGTGAATTCTGAATATTTCTTCTATTTCTTCCACTATGCTTCCATACCATTTTTTATTGTTTCAGAAGTAGATTTTCTGTTCATAGTGGTGCAGATGTAGTAAATCAGGAGCTTGGAGGAAGCTGTGCCAGGCCAGTGATGCAGCAAAATATTTCATGCTATGGAACCTGTGATTCCAGTTCATTCTGAGATATGCAGACGAGGCCCCATCACTTCAATACAGCTTCTTCAGAGAGTGTCTGAAGTAAACTTCGATGGAGAAATATGCCACTTATCTCCTCATTAAAGTTAACATAGGAGAATATTTTTCCCTTCAGTAATCCAGTTTGTTGTACTTTTATACAAAAGTCAGCCACATAAATAAAGCTCTCGATAGATCCAGAATGTTCACATCAGCCTCTTATGGTGGAGATTGCAGATGGTTTGAATGAGACGCTATCCTTTCAAGATGACATTTCATGGATGGTTTGTTTTATATCATCCTGTTTTTTGATATTGGCAGCTGTGAAAGCAAATTGCAGGCTCAAACTTTGGGCTTGAAGCATGAAGCTTCTTTTTTCCTGTGATATTCTCCTAAATGTCTGTCTCCAAATTTTATTCATGAAACAAGTCATATTCAGGAAGACTTGGGGCAGAAATTATTATCATTATTATGATTGGTTGCAGTTAGCCAGATGTTTATTATGATTGGTTATACAATCAACCTGATGTTTAGCTGGATATGGCTTTTTTATCCATCTAAAGACCTGGGATAGGCAGATGATGTTTTTGGTGTTAAAGTTATCATCACAAGATGTAAGCTGTTTCAAATAAAGCTGCCCTTTGCAATTGACTGATGTGGATTTTGTAAATGCTAATGATGTTAAAGTAGTGCTCCAGATGTTTTGGGATTGCATCCAAGGTACCTACTACTGTTGGTACTACGTTTCCTGTCTTTGCCACAGTCGATCTACTTCTGTTTGAAAGTCTTTTTATTTGTGATTTTCTCCAATTCTTTTTCTTCTGTTCTGCTGTCTCCATGTACTTCCACATCCACTATCCAGACTTTTTTGTCTTTCTTATCAACAATTGTTAAGGTGTCTCTCTGTTTGAATTCTAAACTCCTACATCACTTTAACTTCTTAATTTTCTATTACTTTGTCTATTTTGCAGTTCCACCTGTTCTTGCTTGCATGCAAATGGTATTTCTTGCAGATTCTCCAATGCTCCATTGATGCTATTTTGTCATGCTGTAGTTTGTAGTCAGTCTGCAGAATCATCTTTGAGCAGCTAATTAGGTGGTTTACTAGTTCTTCAGCTTCTTTGCACAGGTGGCATTTTCTGTCTATTGCTGTCTTCTCAATTCTGAACTTGTATCCATTTGTTCTTAAGGATTGGTCTTGTACACAGCAGTGGTTAGAATGCAGTATTGTGGGCTAATTCAACTCACTGCCAGGAGTTCGATCCTCACTGGATCAAAGTTGACTCAGCCTTCTATCCTTCTAAGGTCAGTAAAATGAAGACCCAGATTGTTGGCAATATGCTGACTCTGTAAACTGCTCAGAGCATGGGTGTCAAACTCGCAACATCATGTGATGTGTCACGACGTATCGCAACTTTTTCCCCATTGCTGGCAATGGGGTAGGTGCAGTTTTGACATGATGCATCTGGCCCATGGGCCGGCAGTTTGACACCGCTGGCTTAGAGGGTGCTGTAAAGCACTATGAAGTGGTATATAAGCCTTAGTGCTGTTGCTATTGCTACAGCCAGCATTAGCCCTTCTGTCTCTTTCTTTAGCTACTTCTTAATGTACTGGCCATGTATCCCTTGCCTTGCCACATCTTTCTCTATTCATTTGGTCTTTCTTGTAGGCCAGTTTGATCTCTTCAGTTCCCAGTAAAACATCATAATATACTAGCTTCAGAGAATGTTCTTCTCTGTTCTTCAGATATTCTTCCAATGCCCTTTTTTCTTCTTCAGCTGTCTGATATGCTTGCAACATTCCATGCCCACTTATTTTCCTTGGTAAGTAGAGCCTGTCAAATTGCTGCACAGATGTAAGGCATGACTCATTGTCATTCTTTTTTCTGGCCTTCCTATCAATGGCATTTAGTTCTGCTTGAGTCCAGTCCACTATTTCAGCTGTCTATCTAATGACTGGAACTGCCCAGGTGTTCATTGCCTTGATAGTATTTCCTCCATTGAGTTTCATCTTTAAAATATTTTTCACTCACATGATGTATTTACTCCTAACTTTCTTCTTGACTTCAGTGTGCTTCAGTGTCAGCTTGAAGAATGCCCAAGTATTTATAGTGATCATCTTCATCCAGACTCTTGATGTTATTTTCCATTGGGCATCTTGATTCCTTTAGTTTTCACTATTTTTACCATCTTGACTGCGTGTACAGACAGTGTTGAGCAGTGATTTTATTTCAGTGGTTTTTCAGGCAGTCTCAGATCATCCCTCTGAGGGAGTTTTGATATTCTGACAGATGCTTTTGATATTTGATAGCCATGGCCTGGCATTTGATAGCCATGGCCTGATATAGGAATCAGTGCAATGACAAACAGTAGAGTTACTTATTCTAAGAATTGGGATCACAATAAATTATAACAGACTTTTCAAATAATGATAAGTCATAAATCCCATAGATGCACTCTTGACAGGTACATTCACAAAAATGCCCTGAGTCAGTCTGAATGCACTTTCAGATCCCTATCCTACACAGCATCAGCAGCCTTTAAGCGTTGAGTCCATATAGGGATGAAACTGCAGTAAAACTACTATTTTCTTTTGAACATTGCAGCTCTGTGGAGCATGCAGGCATCTGTGTCTTAATGTATTTGCAGGAAATCCTGTCTTCTGTTGTCCTGGGCTGCAGATCTTTGAAGCAGAAAAGTGGCTGATGCTTTGTCGGTTCCCCTCCTTAAGTAGTATTGACTTTCTATTTATTTATTTTTTGACACATGGCCAGAGAAAGAAAATATATGTAGGTGAGTGTGTGAAAACAATTCATTTTATCTGTCTTTTAAATAGAATGAATTTGAGGAGGGGGGGGGGTGTCTTTGTTTCTGCAAGAACTTCAGGGTGGGGGCAGGGTGTCAGATTTTTCTCCTTGCAGTGTTGTGATACTGTCAGGTTTGAAGACAGCTATTTTCTTCAAACCTTTTTGAGAGATTGGTGTGTTCAGACTGAGTCAATGTAGAAGTACTCTGAATTAAACAACATTCTCTCTACTGATATAATGAAATCTATGTTACTGGTGACTTCCCCTTATCTTGGGAGATGTGTAAGCTGGCCCTGAAAACTAGAGGTTCTTCATGATGGTTGTTCCCAGCAACTGGATTTGATTCTTATGCTTGCTACATACATTATAGAGGTTCTACTTCAGTTCTCAGGGAAAATAATATTTTGGTAAAACTAATGTCATCATTACTCTGTATTTTGATAATGGCGTTCCTTTTTTAGCATCATTACATGACTCTCAAACTTCAGTGACTTCTATACTTATCCCTGGCATTTGATGTGCAAGACAAAAGGCTTTCAGAGGAGGACCAACGAAGAGGTATCAAAAGAGACCCAGCATTTGCATTATTGTAATCAAGGCTGATGAATGAAGGTGGAAAGGTTGGAAAAGAGTTAATCAGCTCCATTCTATTCTAGGCTCAACTGCAAACTTCGTGCAAACTTTTCTTTAAAGAACTTTCTGTAGTATATATTTTGTTACGGTGGCAATATTTGTATAAAATAGCCTTAAATTCTGCCTTCATCTCCAATTTCCCATCCATCTTTCTGATTCAACACTTTGTTGAAGTACTGAACTGAGAAAAGTCCATTTGGAACAGATTTGGTTCATTAAAAAAATTACACAATTTGTTTGGAACAAGGCTGGCCCATCTTTTTACAACTGGGGCAACACATTTTTTTTAGTATTGGTTTTTTGGAGCCGAGTTTTTCCATTCACCGCTTTGTGTGTGTGTGTGTGTGTGTGTGTTTTAAGAAGGCCTGTGTCAAGCACTCAGGAAATCAGGAGATTCAGGCAGTTCAAACTTGAGTATGAAGATTTATTGCAAGCTTAATTTCTCTACAAAAATCTGGCCCTGTGACCATTAAGAGAAATGTGTGGGAGTTAGGAATAGAAAGGAATTGAAGGAATAGAAAGGAATTCAATTGTGCGGGCACAAAGAGACTTGTGATTTATGACATGTTTGGCCCCTCTCTCAGGCTCAGCCTGCTTATCTCCTACAGCCTGCAATTTGAAATGTACTAATTTAGCCCAAATTTGGCAGTTTGGGCAGTTTCAAGGATCCTTGCAAAACAGCAAAAGCAAAAGCATTGTGACTACATGTGTTTGAATCTCACTTCAACAACTCCTGAGTCCTCAGAAAGAAAACACAGAGTGAGAGGTCTATTACTATCACTAATAATATCATAGCATCCTTTGATTCCAGCTTGACTGTTGTTGATTTTATGAGCACTTAAATGTAGAATTTTAGTTTCAGTTTTGTAATGACATAGAAGTAGTTTTCCATTCCCATATTCTGGGATTCTTTTTGGCATTCCAGCCTAGTCTAACACTCTGGAATTCTCTTGATCAGGTTTTTACCAGCTCCAATCTTGCTTACCTATTTAGGTTAAGAGAGCCAGGTTTGGCTTCCTGGTGAGAAGTTTATATTAGGGCCATGCATGGTTCAAAAGTGATTTAGAAGAAGTAGTTTAGAGTGTATTTTTTATATATATATATATATATATATATATATGTTTTCTGAAGTTTTCACGGGTGTTTGTATGTAGGTCTTTGGTAATTCGGGTTTTCTCCTGCGTAAAATTGGAAGTGTCTTGGCGACACTTGTCCTAGAAGCACGAGGCCGAAGAGACACCAGCCTGAAGATGACGAATGAGACTTCGTTGAAATGTCGCCAAGACACTTCCAATTTTACGTGGGAGAAAACCCGAATTACCAAAGACCTACATACAAACACCCGTGAAAACCTCAGAAAACATATATATATATATATATATAGGTCTTTGGTAATTCGGGTTTTCTCCCGCATAAAATTGGAAGTGTCTTGGCGACGTTTCGACGAAGTCTCATTCGTCATCTTCAGGCTGGTGTCTCTTCGGCCTCGTGCTTCTAGGAGCAATGTGTGATCGCAGCTGTTTCTTTCTTTTAACTGCCAGTGGGGGTATGAACTGATTGGGTGGGAGCTTGGCTGTGTTCTGATTGGGTGGAGGTGTGTTCTGATTGGTTAGGGGCTTGGCTGTGCTCTGATTGGATGGGGGGTTGGCTGTGCTCTGATTGGCTGGGTGTGTGTTCTGTTTGGGTGGG
Source organism: Azemiops feae (assembly GCA_023970755.1). Lineage (NCBI taxonomy): Eukaryota > Metazoa > Chordata > Lepidosauria > Squamata > Viperidae > Azemiops > Azemiops feae. The sequence goes on from JALGBA010001415.1 coordinate 78,575, forward strand.
GGCTTTGTTGTGCTCGGATTAGTCTGAGTTGCAGCGGGATTTGAGATGGAGAGCTGCATTGCTGTTGTTTGGCTTCACGTTCGTGGTCGTGCCCATCATCAAGGTGGGTGTCAGTTTGCTTTATGGATTGGAGGGTTTGAAATGGCTAATGATGCAGCTGTGGTCTGGTTTCTGGTTTGTGGTCGTGCCTCATCATCGGTGTGGGTTTGGGTTTGCTTTTTGCGTGGATGTGTGGTGGTGACATCCTGTGTGGTTTTCGTGAGTGTGGGTCTAGTTATTCTTTGTGTTAGGGACTCATTTGTCAATAAGGGTGGGTTTCCAAATGGCTGGTAGGCGGGAGGTATCATCTCGTTTATTCATGCTGTGTTGGCGTTTTTCTATCTCGATGGCTTCTCTGATTATTCTGTTGTTAAAGTGTTCAGTTTGGGCGATAGTTCTGGTATTTTTAAAGTCAATTTTATGTCCTGTGGCTTTAAGGTGTTGGACCAGGGAAGAAGTTGGTTCCTCTTTTCTGACTGAGTTCTTGTGTTCTTCAATGTGTGCATTTATTCTTCTGTTGGTTTGTCCGATGTATGTGGTGGGGCAGGCGGTGCATGGGATTTCATATACTCCTTGATTTTTTATATATATATATATATATATATATATATATATATATATATATATATATATATATATATATATATATATATAATAATATAATATAATATAAATAATAAATGTAAAATAATAACTATATATATATATATATATAATATATATATATAATGTTCAGCAGAAATACTGAAAGTAAATAATCCCTCCACCCCATTGGCAACTATTTTTTCCCTTTTAAATCCCATAAAAGGATACAGGATATATATATATATATATATCCTGTATATTTTATGGGATTTAAAAGGGAAAAAATAGTTGCCAATAAAGGAGTGGAGGGATTATTACTTTCAGTATTCTCTGCTGGTACAGTTATTTTATTGTTATTATTTAGTATATGATTGAACATGACAGAGAGAAAAACAAGTTACTTTGTGGATATACAGCCACATAATTATAGGTAAATTTCTATGGGATGTGGCCTCCAAAGGATGTCCAATTCACCTTTCCAGGCGATCACTCTGGTGTTGCTTCATGCAGATCTTCAAGGACAACACACCACAACCCTTTGGGCTCCAGGGACCATTTCCATGGAGGGCGGTTCTTCTGCAGCCTGAGGGGGCATGGTTTTGCATGAATCTCACATGTGTACAGATGGGGCTTTGCTCACTTGTGTGGCCTGGTTTCTGGCAGGCCGCAGACCGGTGTTGGTCCACGACCCGTTGGTTGGGGAACCCTGTTCTAGGAAACCAGAGAACGTATGTTGTGCTGGTACAATTAGTGGCCAAATGGAAAAGCAGCCTTAAAGACTGATTGCATGGATATGTTTTTATTATAGGAAGTTGATCTGATCCAGCAAAATGGCTGGCACTGTTTAAACATGTAGCTGAATGACTAGTGCAGACTTTTAGAAGATTCATCCTTTTGTAAGACCTCAGAAATGTTGATAAACTTCAATGTACTTTTTCTATATTTATTTGTTTTTAAATTATCTCATTTGAATGGAAGAATGCTTTTCAGAATATTTGGTTTCCTGTCTCTCTTTTGATTAATACCAATTATTCTGGCAATTTCTTTTTTTCCCTTATCCACACACAAACAAACATAATATATAGGTTTCTGAGAAGCCCAATTATCATGCTGTGTCACACCAAAAGTTCAATCTGTGACACACATTGTTTCCAAAAGTGTTTAACTGCAGCCATAAAGGGCAGGGAAGCCTATCATTTAGTACCTTCTAAGTTGATGGGCTCTCCTATTAAACCCTGCTACGTACAGGTAGTACTTGACTTATGACCATTCATTTAGGCACTCTTTGAAGTTATGACAGTGCTGGAAAAAGTGATTTATGACAAGTCCTTATACCCAAGACCGTCACAATGTTCCTGTGCTCACATGGTCACAATTCATATGTATTTATAATGGTTGTGATGTCCCAGAGTCATGAGATGGTCATTTGTGACCTTCCCAGCCAGCTTCCAATAAGCAAAATCAATGGGGGAAAACATTGCAAAAAAGGTTGTAAAATCAGATATGGTCATGTGATGACTCACTTACAGATAGCATCAGTTAGCAACAGAAGTTTAGGTCCCAATTGTCATATGAGGGCTATCTGCAGAGATACAGGAATTTTTGTTTTCATTCCTAGTTCCTAAATATAAGGGTGATAAGAGGTAAATAGGTTTACCTCTTTAAAGAACATTTTCATATCTCTTTTCCAATAGCTGAATTTACAGGCACGAAATAACAAAACTGCAGACCTATAACTCATCTACTATTTAGCATTATAACTGTCCATCCATCACCCCATCTGTATAAAAGAATAATAAATAATGAATCTCTGAGACAGTTCCAAACTTCAAACCCTGGGAATGTTAACCCAGCCTTCTCCTATCTGGGCAGCCTCAATATATGTTGGAACTGCACTTCCCAGAATTCCTTGCCAATGGAGATGCCGAGTTCTGCCCTCTCCCTTATTCCACTCCATATTTACATCTCGTGACCAGTTGGTAGCGTAAACTCTAGTGAATAATCCTGGAAATGAGAAGCCAAACCCTGGGGAAAGTTCTTATGGCATAATTATACAGCTTCAGCTTTGTTTGCAGTGCAGCATAATAGAATTTCTTCTTGGACTTCATACTCCCTCCCACCCTCTTTGGTGATTGTTTATGACTTCACGTTATGTCATCAATCTCCCAGGATGGGTGGCAAGAATGCACCCTAATAATTACAAGAGTGCAATGAGCTGTCTGCTCATCAAGAGGAAATTTATATGGCCTTTTGCATTGTAGCATAAGCTGCCTTGAACTATGAGCTCAACATTTTTGAAGCACCTTATTAACATGTCTTAGCAATGCTGAGTGAAAAGCCCATTCAGACTCCCTGGTGGAAGATTTTGCGTCATCTACTGCAAATGTCAGGAAAAGAAATGGTGCTTTCTGCAATCCTGGGATCACCTGCTTTCTTTGGAATTCATGAGCACGTACCCTGGTGAAATAAGTTGGGTGTGCATAAGGCTGCCTTGTACCAAGGGCAAAACTCTTGCAAGGTGTAATGCTGAGAGGGATACAATCTAGACCAGGGGTAGGGAACCTTGGTTCTTTTATGACTGTGGACTTCAACTCCCAGCATGGCTGGCTCAGGAATTCTGGGAGTTGAAGTCCACAAGTCATAAAAGAGCCAAGGTTCCCCACCCCTGGTCTAGACAATCCTCTTATTTTTCCCACTGAATCAGGACAGTTCTAATAAGTCCTGTCTTATGTACACTGACCATTCCCATTGGCCAGTCAGTTGTGTATGAACTCAGATACCATGCTACATATGAGTATAAGGGTTTACAATAGGTGGGGACAATAAGTTGTAAGTGGTCCAACCAGGGATTGACTGAGGGTCTATTTACCCTAGGGTAGATTGCAAGCTATATTTGTACTGTTAAAATAGAAAAACAAATACATCTGCAGACATTATCCCTTGTTCTCCAAGGACAGAAAGAGACTGTATATAAATAGTATTAATATCAATATTTTCTTTTTATAAGAAGGCCTTGTTCAATTGGAAAATTTCAAGCAACTCAGATATTAGTCCCATCTATTTTTCACTATCTTTGCTTTGTGCCTTTAGCATAAGCTCTGTTTCTGTCTGTGAGTGTTTACTGTTTTATAAGGACAATGTCATGGTTCCGACAGATGAAACTCTTCAAAAGAACTTCGAGGCATTGTTTACCTTAAAGAATCTTTTATTCGAGAAGCATAATATTGGCACTACATAGTTGAAGCCAAAAACTAAATTCCTGCCCCCCCCCCCCTTGGCACAAAGTAGCAAAGCACAATTCCCTCCTCCAACTAACAGTCATAAATCACATTCCCCAATTAGCTTGAAACAAGGGATCTCTCCACAGCTCTCCAATTGTTATCAACTCTGGGCTCAGTAAACTCACGGCTTAGTTCTTGTTGTTATGACTAACTGGACTCTCATCCACATCCCCCCTCCCAGCATCAATCAGCTCTAAAAGCGAAAGAGAAAAATGAATGCATTTCCATCTGTTGTCAAAGCAATAATACCCGATGTTAGCAGCATTGACAGACACTCCAACTCATGCCAATCTAAGATGTATACTATTAAAACTAGTACAACACCCAAAAAACCCAATAACAAAACAAAAAGAAAGTATGCTGGAAATGAATATTTACCAGTATAATTCTTGTCTAAGAAAGCTTCACTGAGTTCCTTGATAGCTGTGTCTGGTCATCTTGGTTACCTGTTGTTAAGTGAAGCATGGTTTACCAGGATGCCAGTGGTTGAGTTCATACCATACATTGAGTCACAAACTAGTCTATTATATTTTAGCCCATATATGCTATGATCCAGGAAACCATGAGTTCTAGTCCCACCTTAGGCACAAAGCCAGCTGTGTGACCTTGGCCCAGTCCCTCTCTCTCAGTCTCCCAGGAAGGAGGCAATGGCAAACCACTTTCCATAATCTTGTCAAGAAAACCTGTCTGCCTGGATAAGTTCTAGCAGACACCAGGACCCAAAAATGACTCAGAGACATGTGTGCGTGCACACCCACACCCACACATACACAATGAATCAATGGTATGTTGAACCATTGATTCACTGTGTATGTGAGTGTGAGTGTGTGCACATGCAAACATGTCTTTGAGTCATTTTGGGGTCCTGGTGTCTGCTAAGATTTATCTGTATCTGTATCTGTATCTGTATCTGTATCTGTATTCTATCTATCTATCTATCTATCTATCTATCTATCTATCTATCTATCTATCTATCTATCTATCTATCTATCTATCTATCTATCTATCTATATCTATCTATCTATCTATCTATCTATCTATGTCTCTGTCTCTGTCTCTGTCTCTGTCTCTGTCTCTGTCTCTCTCTCTATCTCTATCTCTATCTCTATCTCTATCTCTATCCATCCATCCATCCATCCCCACCCACCCACCCACCCACCCACCCCCTATCTATCTATCTATCTATCTATCTATCTATCTATCTATCTATCTATCTATCTATCTATCTATCTATCTATCTATCTATCTATCTATCTATCTATATATCTATTATCTATCTATATCTATATCTATCTATATCTATCTATCTATCTATCTATCTATCTATCTATATCTATCTATGTCTGTCTCTGTCTCTATCTCTATCTCTATCTCTCTCTCTCTCTATATATCTCTATCTCTATCTCTATCTCTATCTCTATCTCTATCTTATCTCTATCCATCCATCCATCCATCACCCACCCACCCACCCACCACCCCCACCCACCTATCTACCTACCTATCTACCTACCTACCTACCTACCTACCTACCTATCTATCTATCTATCTATCTATCTATCTATCTATCTATCTATCTATCTATCTATCTATCTATCTATCTATCTATCTATCTATCTATCTATAGCTAATCTGTGAAACCTTTTAGAAATGCTTCTCTGAATGATCTCTCTTTCATTTTCACAGATTAGTACACAGATTTCCCCTTGAATGTATGGGAAGAAAGCATAGGGGAGTTATCTCTCATTGCTTCTGGAAAACATCACCAAAATCTTTTGAGTCATTCTGTAGTCGGGGTCTGGGAGCCAATGGTGATTAATAAGAGCAGTCCTTGATGTTCTCTGAGTTTGGTTGTTTTCTTGCAGATGTTTCATTATCCAAACTAGGTAACATCATCAGTGTTTCCTAGTTTGGGTAATGAAATGTCTTCAAGAAAACCACCAAAATCAGAGTGTACCAAGGACCCCTCATTTCAACCCTTAGCTACAAATATTCTCCTTTATTCGGGATTAATATGTGATACGTCTGAAAAGATACAGGCAATGTAAATCTATTTGAGATATTTCTTGCGGTTCACAAAATAGATCCGAAGAGAATGAGATCCACCAGATATATAATAGTGTCAATGTCCGAGAAGGTTCTGGGTTTTAGGACTTCTTAATATGGGGTTGAATATAATATATTAAGTAAAATCTTCTTAATTGTGGACTGTGACTATCCGGAACACTACCTTAGAAACAGGCCCACGAAACAAGAGAGTTCATTAGTTAATTCCTAGTGATAGGTCAGGACTGTTTTATTTGCCTATTTTATATTTTTTCATGGGTGGTCCTTAGACTCTATTCTTTGCATCATTGGCTGCTCTGTGTATGAATCAGAGAAAATTATTAATTAGAAGACAAATGCATAAAGATATTTATTCCAAAAACATGCTGTGCCATGTATACGCATCTCTCCCATCTCTCTGTCTCTCTTTACATAACAGGGTTCTGCCTTTTTTGAGAGAGAAAGGTGGGGGGGGGAGAAGAGGAACAAAATCCACAGAGGAAATTGCATTTTCGCTCACTTTGATGAATGTTCTGAAGCAGGTTCTTGGCAGGATGTTTTGTTCTTCCTAGCTAGGCAGTAGCCGAGAAGGTCAAGACAGCAACTTTTCTGACTTTCTTTGTGTGGAGGCTTTGGAGCAGTTTCTGGATCAGCAGCAAAACCTTGCCTTGGACAAAGGCATAATCTCCAGCCTGTTCTGTAGTGCAGATCAACACTGGCCCCCAGTGTTTAAATGGAATCATTTTATAAACCTTAGTCTTCCATCTCTCCTTTGCTTCCTCCAATGGACAAATCATGGTATATAGTTTGATAGGAAAAATATGGGAAGGAAAAATGTGTTGGATTTTCTGCTATGTCATCTGGTTACCTTTATCTCAAGGCAAGGATAGAGATTCCTTCTCAGGCAAAATCAATGGAGTTTAATTAATATGTGATTAACTAAACCCAGAGAGAATTACTGAATTGGTATATCATACCGGTTGAAACTCAAGTACTTTGGCCACCTAATGAGAAGGAAGGACTCACTGGAGAAGAGCCTAATGCTGGGAAAGATTGAGGGCAATAGAAGAAGGGGACGACAGAGAACGAGGTGGCTGGATGGAGTCACTGAAGCAGTAGGCGTGAGCTTAAATGGACTCCAGAAGATGGTAGAGGACAGGAAGACCTGGAGGAACGTTGTCCATGGGGTCGCAATGGGTCGGACACGACTTCGCAACTAACAACAACATATCATACCGGACAATTGTAGCTTGTGAATCATAACAAATGGCTTAACATAATGTGTGAACCCAGCCAAAAATGCCTTCTTCAATAGACGAAATAAACCATGACTTAATGCAAAGGGAGAATCTAGAATTCTAGAAGCAATAGGTAGAAGCTCATTAGAGGGAGATCCAACCTGGAAATAAGAAGGAATTTTCTGACAAGGAGAACTACTTGGAACAGCTTGCTGCCTGGAGTTGTGGGTGCTCCATCACCAGAGATTTTCAAGAAAAGATTGGACAACCATTTGTCCAGGATGGTTTACAGCCTTCTGCTTTGGGCAGGGGGTTGGACTAGAAGACCTTCCAAGTCCCTTCCAGCCCTAAAATTCTAAACTGCTGAAGTCTTGAGACACCTTTAAATGTTTATTCTTGGGGGGAAAAGAACAAATCTGAACAATTTGTAGGAAACCCAGGAGTATGGTCTGCACAATACTTAAACAACAAGAAACTCAGATCTTAAAGAAGTTACTGCAGTAAAATGAAAGTTCACTCAGAACAATATATTTATTTTACTGCCATTCTGATGCCACTTTGGCACGTTCCTCCTCTGGATTAAAAGAATGTTACATAGAAGAGTAAAGTGTTCTGAGTGATGCTAAATGGCTGCCATTCTTCACAATATTTCAGAATGGTGCTGCCTTGAAGAATTGTGGGAAATAAAATTACAGCTAGATCTGCCTGTTGTTCTTTGAAGCATTGGAATAATCAATAAATGAATTAATCAGGAAAGGCGACCAAGGGCAAGTGCAAGTGGTTAGTTTTCCTACACTGTTTATATTGCCTGGAGGACATTTTCTAATATCTCAACTAAATTTATTTGTACTCTATGAAGTTTACGCAATGAGTAGATTTTTGTTCCTTTCATCCAGTTTCATAAACCTCTTCCAGAAGTGGTTAAGAGGCTGCTATAGCCAATGGCACTGGATGCCAGGAGTTATGACTGTGCTACATTTCTTAGACACAGATTCCCCCCCCCCTCCGAGAATCCTTCATAGCAAAGAAATGGTGCAGCCTTGGGTTGGTTTCTTTTTGGTGACCAGCTCTTTCTCTCTGAGAATGTGGCCCAATGGATTCAACTATCATAGAAGCTGGAAGCCAGGAATAGAGTAATAATGCAGCACTGTCTCTCAATTTGTTTGTCCATCCTTTGAGTACTCCAGGTCAGGAAATTGACTCTCCCAATTTGATTTTATTGACCTAGGCTGGTGTGTCTCAACCTTGGCAGCTTTAAGTATGAACTCCAACTCCCAGAATTCCCCAGCCCGCATACTGGCTAGGGAATCCTGGGAATTGAAGTTGACACATCTTAAAGCAGTCAAGGCTGAGAAACACTGATCAAAGCTATAGTAATAGAATTTTGAAAACCAAAAGGATTTTTCCTCCATCTTCCTCTTTTATTCTAATGAATAGTTTCTTTTCTATGCTTTCTCCAGGGTCATCTCTATGGCCCTCTGCACTTTTAATAGTTGAGGTTGCCTATGTGTGGAAGGTAGATCTGAAGGCTGCAATCATTGGAGGGACAATACCAAGTGAGTAGGACCAGTTTTGGAAGAAGCCATGGCATTTCTGTGTATTCAGTTTGATTTTATTTCCTTGGCCATAGCCAAGTACAATTCTGTAGTCTGCACAGTACACATAGTATTAACACTAATCCTTTTTAGGTATTTTAGAACAACTATATTTCTCCTTTTATCTTAATTAATTGTGTATTTTATTTGTTGGTCTATGACTGAATAAACGTTGATTTGATTTTGATTTTATTTTTATGCTTTCTGGTAGAATAGTTAAGCAGTGGAATGACTTGCCTCCAGAAGTTATGGAGGTTCCAACACTGGAGGTTTTTAAGAAAAGACTGGACAACCATTTGTCTGAAATTATATAGGGTTTCCTGCCTGAGCAGTGGGTTAGATTGGAAGACTTCCAAGGTCCCTCCAACTCTGTTATTCTGTTATTCTATTATTCTGCTTCTGTTATACTGTTTTTGTCGGGGTTGAGTAGGGGTTAAACTAGAACCAGGGAGACTTGGGTTCTTATCCCCCACCAGCCATGGAAGATTTCTTAATGGGCAACAAAGATGATTAGGGGACTGGAGGCTAAAGCATATAAGGAACGGCTGCTGGAATTGGGTATGTCTAGTTTAATGAAGAGAAGGACGAGGGGGGACAGGATAGCAGTGTTCCAATATCTCAGGGGCTGCCACAAAGAAGAGGGAGTCAAGCTATTCTCCAAAGCGCCTGAAGGCAGGACAAGAAGCAACGGTTGGAAACTAATCAAGGAGAGAAGCAACCTAGAACTAAGGAGAAACTTCCTGACAGTTAGAACAATTAACCAGTGGAACAACCTGCCTCCAGAAGCGGTGAATGCTCCAACACTGGAAGTTTTTAAGAAGAGACTGGACAGCCATTTGTCTGAAATGGTATAGGGTTCCTGCCTGAGCAGGGGATTGGACTAGATGACCTCCAAGGTCCCTTCCAACTGATTATTTTATTATTATTATTATTATTATTATTATTATTATTATTATTATTATTATTATTATTATTATTGTTGTTGTTGTTGTTGTTGTTGTTGTTGTTGTTGTTGTTGTTGTTGTTGTTGTTGTTGTTATAACTTTGAGTCAGTCAATCTCCTTTGATAAACCATGTTGTGCAGTAAAATTAGAGGAGGGAATGCTTTGTATGTTACCTAGATCCTAGAATTCCTGGAAGAAAAGTGGTGTGTGTGTGCGTGCGCGTGCATGCGCATGTGTGTGTGTGTCCGTGCATGCATGGATGTGTGTATTAGCTAAATATAAATATATTAGGGTACTATGGCTGAAAGTCCCTCCGGTTGGGGAGCACAAAAAGAACTAGGCTTGAGAATCTTAGGTTACTAATCCCAGATCAAGGAAAATGCTTTTGGCTACAGAAGTAAACACATTTAATTGGAAATAATATCACATATTAATTTTCAAAAATAAATACCTAGACATAGAACTGAATTGGATTATGATTGAGGAGGAGAAGGTGGATGGACTTTCAGTTTCTTCTGTCATGCTGGTCAGATCCACAGCTCATGGAAAAAAAGTGATTTTTTTAATATTACAAAATGAACCAAATATCTGTATCTTCAAGACAGACGATGAAACATGCAAGTTCATTACTAACAGAAAAAAAAAGAAAGAAAGAGAGAGAGAGAAAGAACAGGAAGTTTCTTTGTGTCTATTTTTTTTAGGGAACAAAGAAACAGAAAAGAAGAAGAAAATACATTTCCATTTAGCTTTATCTTTCTTGGCCCTAATGGGAATGAATCATGACATACAAAAGGGGATAAAATGAATTTTTTTAAAAAAGGTACCGTTGTTTCGTCTTCTTTAGAGCTCACTGGGCACTTATTCTGAAGGTTACAAAACTTTGCTTTTGTAACTGAAACACATAGTACGGAAACTTAGATAAAAGGCCCCCAAACAGAATTGTCCTTATTTAGGCAAGAGTTCTGGCTAGAGACAAAGCACAAAGAATTTATCGACTGAGAAAAAAATGTAGCAGTTGCTTTTGAAGACAGACCATAGCTTCATGAGAGGATACATGGTCTGCACAGGGAACATTTCACATCCAGCCCCAGCTGCCTTCAGCTATATATGTACTGAAGATAGCCAAAGCTGGAGGAAAATGTAGGCAGACAATTTTTATAAGATCTTCTGCTTCCATACTGAGTGCATTTGCATGCAGAGTTCAGGAATCCCCAGCTGTTGGGACCAGAGGCACCTCTGGAGTTATTTTTTTATTTTTTATTTTTAACAAAATAATTTTTATTGAATACAAAAAAAAAAAAGATTAAAAAACATTGAACATAGTGTATCATCTTTGACATACATCTTTGTCTAAACATTCCTTATTATACACATACTTTATACATTTCAGATATTCTTCCTCTATTTACATCCCTTCTAATGACCTTCCTTCTTTTTTTTCCTTCCATTTGTAAAATTTATTCCAGCTTAAATAGTATTCTGTTTCCTCCTGATTTTTTAATTCTTTCGTCAACTTATCCAATTCTGCGCAATACAAAATTTTCCTTATTAACGCATCTCCACTAGGCACTTCATTTGTTTTCCAATTTTGGGCAAACAAAATTCTTGCCGCCGTTATTACATGAATAATTAAGTATATATCATCTTTGTTTATATTTTTTTCTAATATGCCAAGTAGTAGCATCTCTGGTTTATATTGAGTTTTTTGACCCGTCATTTCTGTTATCCAATTCCAAACCCTCTGCCAATAAACCTGTACCTCTTTGCAAGCCCACCAAACATGGAAAAAAGTACCCTTTTCCCTTTTACACTTCCAACAAAGTGGTGAGTATCCACTATACATTTTTGCAAGCCTAGCCGGTGGCAGGTGCCATCTAAAGAGCATCTTATAGAGATTTTCCTTGTAACTAACAAAGAATTAGTGACAGCGGTGATGCTAATGGAAGCGGAAAAGGCAGCTTATTATCTCAGATTCCAAAACGTCATTGAGGAGAGAGGGGAAGACCTTCAGGATAAGATGGCAGACCTACTGATGGGAGCTCTTGGGATAAATAAAGAGAAGATGATTGCTGCAATGGACGAGACATATAGGGTGCAGACAAATTATGGGAGAAGATATAATTTGCCTAGAGAAGTTCACGTGAAATTTATAAAAAAGACAATTAGAGATGAAATATTATACAAGACACGTGATGAACAGCTGGAGTACAGAGGGAAACAAATTATAGTGCTAAAACAAATACCTAAAAGAATGAGAGACCTACGGAAGAACTATCAATTTTTGACGTCCAGATTGCACCAAAGTAATGTGAACTTCAGATGGTTAACACCAGAGGGGATTATCGTGACTTGGCAGGAGAAGAGATTCAGGTTGGATACGTTGGAGAAAGCTGAAGACTTTTATAGACAATACTGTATCTCAGAGGAAGAGCTGGGAGATCATGGAGAAGGAAATGCGATGGTTGAAAAAGGAGAAGGTGAACGTATGATGGATAAAAGAGGGACAGAGCAGGGTTTAGAGGAAGTAAAAGGGGGAGGAGGACAAGATGGATTAGGACAACAGGAGAGAAGCCTTGAGGAGTCGAAGGAAATAAGGATTACTCGAAGCACTAAGGCACGACAGAAACAAGTTAATGGGAGAGGAGTATAGGATATGGTCAACGAATATTAGGGGTTTGAATTCACCAGTAAAACGGCGGAAAGTTTTTAGTAAACTTATTAAATTAAATGCGGATGTCATTATATTACAAGAGGTTCATATAAAAAATGATCAAAAGTATCTATTAGAGCAACCTAAATTAGGAAGACTATACATCTCACTAGATGAGAAGAAAAAAAAAAGAGGAATTGCATTGTATGTTAGACAGGAGATAGCTTCCAAACAAATCTATAAGGACAAAGAGGGAAGGATCTTGATAGTTGAGGCTAATCTAAACAAAAAAAATATAATAATTGTCGTAGTTTACGCACCAAACGGAGCCCAAGTATCTTTTTTTAAGGATCTACACAGCAAGCTTAGCGACTTAGAGGGAGATGGGTTTTGTATGATTGGAGATTTCAATGCCATAGTAGATAGAACAAAAGACCATAAAAGTAATGGGGCAAGGAAAGGAAACAAAAAAATACTTCCCAGAACTTTTTTTGAGATGTGCACAGACCTTAATTTGCAAGATGCTTGGAGGGAAAGAAATATAGATAAAAGGGAATATACATATTACTCTAATAGACATAACTCGTGGACCAGGATTGATATGTTATGGCTTTCAAAAAAATTAGATTCGGAAATTCAAGGAATTAATATAGAACCTAGTCTTTGGGCGGACCATAATCCTATAAGTTGTTGCTGGAAAGGGCAACGGAGCCGGCCAAGATGGACTCTTCAAAGAGTGATTATTAGAGAAAAAGAGTTTAAGGAAAAGATGGAGAAAGAAATGCACTTTTTCTTTCAAACGAATAAGAATGGGGATACATCTTTGCAGAATACTTGGGATACAGCTAAAGCATACATGAGGGGAGTTGCAATCTCATATATGGCCAAGAGAAATAAGGAAAAAAAACAACACAGGATAAGACTGGAAGAAGAATATAAGCAGGCTGAAACACAATATCAGGGTGACCTAAATAATAAAAGTTTGAAAAGTAAAATGGAATTAATTAAACACAAACTTTGTCTAGAAGACTCGGAAAAGTTAGCACAACAACTTAAGGCTGCCAAGCAAAATAATTTTGAACACGCGAATAAACCTGGAAGATGGTTGGCGTATAAACTGAGAAGGCAGAAAGAGAAGCAACAGATTGTTAATTTGCAAGATGAGGAAGGAGAGATTCAACATGATGAGATAATTAAAAGGGGAATTGCTCAAAGATATTATGAAAATTTATATAAGAGGAGTGAGGGACAAAGTGTAGAAAAGATAATAGACTATTTGGAAAAGACAGATACACCGAAGATACCAGAGGAAAAAAAAAAATGTTAAATGAGGAAATAAGTATGATTGAAATAACTACGGCTATAAGTAAACAAAAAATTAATAAAGCGGCCGGCCCAGATGGAATACCAGCGGAATTATATAAAGAACACCAAAATGTACTTAATGAACACCTATTAGAAGTTTTCAATGATGTTTTAACTGAGGCAAAAATACCTAAATCCTGGTTAGAGGCAAATATAGTATTAATACCAAAAGAAGATGTAGAGAGAACACAGATACAAAATTATAGGCCTATCTCCCTACTAAACGTCGATTATAAGATCTTCGCATCAATAATGGCAGAGAGATTTAAAAATTATTTAATTGACTTCATACATAGTGACCAAAATGGCTTCCTCCCAAACAGGCAGACTAAGCGGAATATAAGGACAATTTTAGACATATTGGAATACTACGAATCACATAGCGATTGCCAAATGGCACTCTTATTTTTGGACGCACAGAAGGCATTTGATAATGTTAATTGGCTATTTCTGATCCAACAACTGAAATTAATGGATGTTGGAGAAAATTTTTTAAATGTTATAGCTGCAATATATTCCGAACAGAATGCCCAGATTATAATAAACGGTGAGGCCACCAATAAATTCAATATTCAGAAAGGTACAAGACAAGGGTGTCCTCTCTCGCCATTATTGTTTATATATACATTGGAGATTTTAGCTAGGACTGTAAGGCAAGAAGAGCAAATTAAAGGGCTTGAGATTAAAAAGGAAAAATATAAACTCCAAGCATATGCCGATGATTTAGTATTTATTTTGGAAGATCCCGTGCAATCAGGTCAGAAGCTTTTTGAACTATTGGAGGAATATGGAGAGGTGGCAGGCTTGAAAATAAATAGAAATAAAACAAAGATCATAGCAAAAAATATGACTAACACGCAAAAAGAAAATCTTGGGGAAAAATTAGGAATACAAGTAGTTACTAAAATAAAATATTTGGGCATTGTTATGTCAGCACGTTGCTCATCAATTAGAGAGGATAACTACGGAAAATTCGTCAAATGTATAAAAGTTGACCTAGACCGCTGGAGAAATCTACATCTTTCACTTCTAGGAAGAATCTCAGCGGTGAAAATGAATATTTTACCCAAAATTATCTTTCTATTCCAAAATATTCCAATCCAATTAGATAAAAAATTCTTTAAAGAGTTGAATAAGTTAACTTTAGATTTTGTATGGCAAGGAAGGAAGGCGAGGATAAAGCAAAAGGCTCTACAGGATGCTAAAGAAAGAGGGGGATTAGGCTTCCCGGATTGGGAGTTATACTACCAAGCGGCGGCCCTGACGTGGATCAGGGATTGGATAACATTGGAAAATAAAAGATGTTTACTATTAGAGGGGCACGATCTCCAGCAGGGCTGGCATGCCCACCTATGGACAGATAAAAGTAGGAACCATCAATATTTCCTGAGGCATAAAGTCCGGCAAGAACTAATAAAAAGCTGGAATATAGTTAAATGCCAATACTATGCAAAACTCCCAGGCTGGTTCTCACCATTAGAAGCAGTTATATACCCCAACCTTTATAGGCAAGATAGGGTTATCATATACAAAGATATCCTGTCAGAGGAAGGATATCTAAAGCAAAGGCAAGAGTTGAGACAACAGGGGATTGCTTTGGAATGGTGGTCTTACCTTCAGATACAAGCAAGATACGTGAAAGACAAGAAAGAATGGGGAATTAATAGACAAGATACGGGGCTTGATAAAATATTATTAGGCCCGGAGAAAAAACAAATCAAAAAAATATATAAATATATGTTAGAATATAAATTATTTGAAGAACAAGTTAAAGAAACAATGGTTACCTGGGCAATAGATTTGGGGCACGCTATAAACATGGACCAATGGCAGCAAATCTGGGAACGTAATTGCAAAATTACATTGGCATCAAATTACGAGGCACCTCTGGAGTTATGATATGTCATGGATGTTCATTAAATAACTACCATGGACAGGGGACTAGTCACAAAACACCCATTCAAGGAGAACATGAATTACTGAGCTTATTCCCCAGTATCCCCACCCTTAGCCTCAGTGATGTTGTCTAGCATCTCAGCTTATTTTTGCCCTATTCTGGCAAAATAGTTTGCCAGATTCGCAGTGAAATCTATTTTGGTCTTGCCAAACTAAAGCTATCACCTTCTAATCTACTAGATGTATCCCGAGAGATTCTAAGTTATGGCTATCCTGAATCTCTTCCCCCACCTCATCCAGCTTGGGACTGTGTAGTAGTCTCTTAATCCGTGTCTGTCTCTTGCAAAGTTCTGTGTTGTCAAAATTCTCCCCCTAGTGAAAGTGGATGCACTTGCTCACAAAGCAGTGGGCTGCTGCCACTCACAGCAGGAGGAATCCCAGTAACAGTCCTGCCAATGCTACCTTTATTATAGGATAAGGCTTAGAGGGCCTATGCCAGGGATTTTCAAACTTGGCCCTTTTATGACTTGTGGACTTCAACTCCCAGAATTCCTCAGCCAGGCACGCTGGCTGAGGAATTCTGGGAGTTGAAGTCCACAAGTCATAAAAGGGCCAAGTTTGAAGACCCCTGGCCTATGCAAATCTACCAGCATGTTCAAAAAACAAGAAAGATGGTTGAGGTTGGCATTCAACATTGTAACATGCTACTGACCCTGCCCACATGGAGATAGCCTAATTCAATTTGCTGTTTTCTTTAAAGTTTATTCCATTCACTTCCAGTGCTCCATTGATTTATAAAGTAAATGTGTAAGAAGGGTTGTTGTGAAGGGCCCAGACTTGTAATATTTCTCAAATAGTAGCAGTATTGATTTGGAATTCCAAGATGATAAACCCCATTGAGACGGGGTTTTTGCACATGTCAAAGAGAAGGGAATGAGTGCAACAGAAAGTTAAAGCTATAATATTCTTTGACAATGAACAGTAAAGAGGACTGGATTCATCCCTGCTCCCTTTCCTTGGATAAATCTCATTTATGTCTCATCTTTCAGAACAGAAAATCTTCCAAATTACTGTTGTCGTTTTGTTTCCATTGTTTTAATTGGAATGTTTGGTTAACATTTCCTCACCTGACTGTTTGAAGTTGTAAGTAGGTAAGATACACAAATAAACTTAGGAAGGCTTTCTGCCAACATGAATCAACCAACAACTAAGGAGGCTGGGTGACAACTTCATTTCTTAGCAACTGAGAATGTTTTTTCTTGTTGATAAGGTTTCAACGTTATAACCACAATGGTGTAAAAATATAGCTGTTGTGAACTGCTGCCAATAATTCAGGCAATAAAATGTTTCTTTTAGATATGTAAATAGGGCAATAGGCAAGGCTGATGTGTTGATATCTATTAAGCACTGCTGTTTGTTTTATATGTAAGCAGGACAAAAGAGAAAAATCAGTCTGGATTAATCAGGGGAAAAACTAGGGAAGAAATTTAATTAGGAGAACAAATAAGGTTTTCTCACAAATGGAAAATTACTTGAAAGAGTGCTCTTGTAGTCATATGGGTCCACATGATAGACTGGATAAGAAGAATCATTTCTTCTGATGCTATTTTGTATGTGTTTTCAAGTAAGTGTTCATTCCTGGTAACTGCCTGGACAGGTTCCTGAAGTTTTCTTGGCAAGATTTGAGAAGTGTTTACCTTTGCCTCCTTCCCAGGGCTAAGAAAGGGGACTGGACCAAGCTCACCCAGTTGGCTTTAAACCTAAGGTTGTACTAGAACTCACAGACTCCCTGTTTCTAGCCTGATACCTTAACTCCTTCATCAAACTGTTCTCATCAAGTCTCTGCAGTTTTCTCAGCAAGATTTCAGAAGTGGTGTGCTATTGTCTTCTTCCTAGGAATGAGTGACTGGCCCAAGATCACCCATCTGGCTTTGTGCTTACGATAGGACTAGAAGACATGTCCTCTTGGTTTCTAGCCTGACGTCTTAATCACTACACCAGGCTGGCTTATCAGCAGCTTTGACCTGATTTTTATTGTACCTTTTTTGACTGTGGTTCTGAGAAAAGATATGATGGCATTTGTAAAATATGTAAAAAAAACCAAAACTATTTCTTGCTTCTGTTTGCTACGATAGGGGAGGCCTTTCTGCTTCTGCATTATTATTTCCTTTAAGAATGTGAAGATGTTATTGAGGAAATTGTTGTTATTTATAGTGTCTCATTTACATCCAGACTTGGAAAGTTTCAAAAACACCAGACATATTCATTCAAACATATCCTTCCAAGCTTTAAACATTAGCTTAATGTCCAGAATAGTTTGACAGATGTAAACGATGGTTTCTTAGCTAGACATAAAGAACAGTATAAGCCACAATTTCCTGGTTTATTTCTCTCTCCTGAGAATAAGAAATCTCATTTTGATCTTAATTCATTAAGATGAGATTAGATTAACAGCACTGTCATGGTTCCAATAGATGAAACTCTTCAAAAGAACTTTGAGGCAATGTTTACCTTAAAGAATCTTTTATTCGAGAAACAAAGTATCGGCACTACATAGTTGAAACCAAAAACTAAATTCCCCTCCTCTGGATACAAAATGACAAAGCGCAATAAATAGTCATAAATCACATTCCCCAATTAGCTTGAAGCGCGGGCTTTCTCCCCAGCTCTCCAGCCCCCCAAACCCTATCAGCTCTGGGCCCAATGTCCTTGGGTTCCCATGGCTGAGTTATTATTGTTATGACTAGCTGGACTCTCATCCCTATTCCCCCTCCCAGCATCAATTAATTCTAAAAGCAATAGAGAAAATGGCTGCATTTCCATCTGTTGTCAAAGCAAGAACATCCGATGTTAGCAGCGTTGACAAGCACAGATTTTCTTCTTTTGTCCTTGCAGGGAAATATCCCTTCAGAAGTATTTAATAAGATTTTTTTTCAGCTTCTTTGATTTGTTAAAAAATATATTAGTACATGAATGATGGGATTCCTTCCAGGGAAAGTAAACAAGGAATATCATTTGCATGTGTGAATATTGGGAATTATATCCTAGAATAAAAGTGAGCACTTTCTAGAGTAGGACCAGAAGAACTATTTTCCAGTTGCACAAGTTAATGGAGAGGTTTTTAAATGGGAGGGAATAAATTATCATATTTAATGGCCCCAGGCTATTTTCTGTGCTATCAAGTAACCCACAACATAATTTCATGTCTATTTGCAGGCTAGTAACTTGGTGAAGCTTTTTAAACCATCCACTCCCAATGTATCCAGCTAGGCATCGTTATCATCCATAAATATATTGGAGTCAAAGTGGTTCATAAAAAATGGTCTGTGTAAGTGCAGTAATAAATAATAGCACAATAACTGTGATTGATTACTTTTGAAGTAAATAAATGGAAAAGATGTCAGCTCCCAGCTGAATCTGATTCCTTAGGACAGATTTGGATATATCTCTAGATGTCCACTTCAAGAAGCTATTTTTTAAAGCTTACATTCTTTTCTTCCACAGGTATGGCTGTATTATGATATTTCTAACCTCTCTCTCTCTCTCTCTCTCTCTCTCACACACACACACACACACACACACACACTTGTTGTTGTGGTCCGAAGGAGGAAGCACTCCTTGAAAACGGACACATTATTTTCTCTTTTAGTACTTTATTTTGCATTCCTTGCCAGGAGTTTTGCTACAATACTTCGGTACATTACAAAGCGGATGCCAGAATCTGGATTTCTCTGGCTTGCGTCTGTCTTATCTTGCTAACTCCTCCCTTACTTTACTGTCATGATTTACGTCTTCCAATTAGGCTGGAGGCCAAAGATTCCCTTCCCTTCCCAGTCTCCCGCTTTCTTCATGATTCTCCTCCCTTTGCATGTCATCTGATTTAACTCCAAAAATACCAGACAGTTCTGCATATCTTGTCAATGCAACAATATCCTATATTAACAGCATTGACACTTATAGTATGTTAGCATGTGGAATATTATAGAGAGGAATTCTAGTTTTTAATAAGTTATTTTTTGAAAAATTAAACAGTTTTTAAAAATATCAATTTGGATATATTACTTTGGCCATACAGCTTTGGTCTGTTTTTCCAGAGTTCGGGGTGATTTAAAAGTGGGAATGGCAGAGATTTTCTTTTGGCATGCTTCCTGCTTTATCCTTACTTTTAACTCCTCCCGCCCTGTCCCAAAACAGAACCCTCAAGACCAAGACCAAACTAAATAAATTCAACCACATTGCACTTATTCTTTAATAAAGGTGCAATGGCACAGACAACCCACTTGCAAACAAAGAGATATATTTCCTTGCAAGATTTCTGTGTAACAAAATTGGAGAGTAGAGTTTTTGGTAGGCGGATTCTGACAGAATTTCTAACCGTTGTAATTGATGGGAGAGACACTGAAGTAAGAGTCTTTTGGATTTCAGGAATTTTTCTAGTTTTTTTCTCCCTGGAACATTATAAGTGGTTTGGTGGTAGTGGTGATCCTGCCATGTTTTGTTTTCTGTGACTTTGATGACAATTGGATAGAAGACACACAAATACAAACACCCACTAAATGCTTTAACCACCAGTAGTATGACTTGGTCAAAGAAAAGGGAAATGTTTTATGTAACTCCAGGAATGATGAGGACAAATGTGTAGCTTGATAACAGTAGCAGGCCCATGAATAGTCCCATTTAAGCAAATGTTTAATATAAAAAGGTAAGTGATTCCAGACCAGTGTTATTTGGATGGCACTCTCACCAACAACAACATATTCTCAGAAAGTCAGATGCACATATTGGGTGAAAAATGTAACCTGCCCTGATTTGTTTGTTTGCTTGCTTATAACATTTATAAGACTTAGATCACATATAAAAATATGTATGTCCAGATCTTGTATGAGATACTCTACAGCCAGTCAAAGCTACCTTAAAACAATGAAGCAAGCAACACAATGAAGGAGAACCTGTCACCCCAGGATCTAAAAAGATTGATAGGAAGTAGCAGTAAAATTGACCTGGGAAATTCTGGGTCTTGTAGCTCTCCGCGTTAGATGTGCTTGTAAGAACTACAAGTCCCAGAGCTTTGTAGTTACTCCTGTCATTTCCTTTGCAGGATCAAAAGAAGGCAACAAAGCTTGTCAGTATATGATAGAAAAAAGACTTTAGTCATCAGGAAAATTTAGATTCTGTAGACATACACATTGGTCATATGTGGGAAGTCAGCAGATCCTAGCGCTACCTAGTCCTAGTATTAATCCATTATGAAGTCATATGAATTTTTCTCTCTTTACTGAGTTCATAATGTCAGAAATTACCCTTTGAAATGTTTCAAGAGTCATTATTAAACAAACACTAATAGATCACTGCATTGTGCTTTTTCTGAAAGTTCAACAATTCTGCTGACAATATCCAAAGTCTATTTTATTCATTCATTCATGTTATGTGCCATCAGGCAGAGAGGTGGAATTTGTTGATGAGCTGAAAAGTATAGCTTTTCCTCAATTAAACTTCTGTAATGTAGTCTTGGCATGATAATTGGGAAGGGTTATGTGCATTTCCCATTGACTACTAGGATTGTACTTTTTTAAAGGGGGGGGGCAGGACTTCCAAGGATTATAGAAAAGTATTTCTAGTATTATTTTATGCCATGAAGCATCTGATATAAATAATGTAGATGCCACAATTTCAGAAGCAATTGCAAAAAAAAAAAATGACTAGGCATATAGAAAGCAATAATACTAGAACACAGAAGGTTTATCACAGAATGTTTGTGCATTTAGATTTATTTGCTGTTCTGTCCCTGGAGCATTGAATATAACTTGTACTTCATTTTAAAACCTGAAAATATACCGTTCCTTGGCTCAGAGGCTTGTAATGGTTATGCACAGTGGCAATAAAGAAGAAGAAACATGAGCCCAGTATATTCTCTCCTTCTCAGTTGTAGATTCAACCAGTGGTGGGATTCAAATATGTGAACAACCAGTTCTCTATGTGGATGCCACTTCCAGAAGTCCGTTCTGGGCCTGGTCAACAAAAAAATAGCTATCGGTTCTGCCAAACTGGTGTGAACCGGCTGAATCCCACCACTGGATTCAACCCCCTAAAGAGCTGTTTTGACAAGTGTCAGGGCAGTGATCAGGTACCCAAGCAACTGGTTTCATTTGGATCCAGAGACAATCAGAACACCATTGAATAAAGAATTTTTAAGTTTTATTATTAATTCAAGCAAATGGATTTAAAACCGTAACATAAAAAGCATACATACCAAGCAAGATGATACCAAAATCTTTTATAAGCTGTGAGGACTTCTTTAATAATGAAGCAGATATATCACAAAGGTGGCCAATTTCCAGAAGCTCCCGACAAACAGCAACAGCCCTGCAGTTTTTATCAAAACCTGGCACCATGACTTCATGGCCCTGCTATGGACAGGAGACTGCAAGACCTATCTTTGACTGGGTGACACAGGGCAGGAACTGAAAGTCTGAGACTTTCACAGGTTTGCAGCTAATTCAAGTTTCCCACACCCTCCTCCTCGTTTATTCGGTAAACAAGAGTAAAAACAAAGAAACAAAAAACAAGTTAACTCATGTCATTGAATATAGTCAAACAGAAAATAACCATGAGAGATTACAACAATTCTATCATGGTTTTTATGGTAGTTAATTTGGCAGTTTGACTGTGTTGATCCAACAGAACTTGCTTTTTCCCAGAACAGGAAATAAAAATAAAAGCAAATCCTGCAGTTGAGCTACACACCATTAAACTAATTTGTTACATGTTCTATTTTATTTTGACAGAATACAATGCTTGAACCTAGCAAATTATTTATTTATTTAAATGCATCAAATTAATTAATATAGTATATGTAGAGGAACATTAAACATTGTCTCAAAGTTAAAAGGCATAGTAATAATGCAAAAGTACAAGAAAAAGTAAAGAAAACCCTAATTCATATGGTGATAAATAATGTACAATCATGTTAACAAAATGTGTCACTAATAGTAGCGTTCCAAACTCTATGAGCTAATGTCAAACCTCTTGAGTTGCATCTTCAAGAACAAAGCAATTATAACTAACCCTCATTAAATGAGCAATCTCTGAGGTATCCAATGTACACAAACCAAAATGTGCTTTTAAATAATATAAGACCAATTTCATATTATTATTATTTTTAAAAACCCACTAGTTTGCTAGGAAAAACAAACATTGAAGTACATTTTTGTGGAATGGAATATACAACTAATATCAATTTAATCAGCTACAAGTTAGTATAAAAGATAGCTGCTGGCTTAAAAGCCACTGTGAATTCTTCTGTAACATTCAACACTGTGGAACTCCCAAAACAGAGATAATATCTGGGTCAAATTGTTGAATAACAAATGCTTACATTGAATAAATGGTCAAAAATAACTCTGTTGATTCTGCAAAAGTTTTAAGAATGGTGACTACAAGATAATACTATAAAAGGCCTATATATATATATATATATATATTGATTATACTGAAAATCCGAATCCCGGGTATGCACATATCGTGAAATAAATAAATATCAACGATCACCAGGATAAAAATCTTAAACAAAGACTGTTTAATTTACAAAGCTAAGCTTTCGTCGGCCACACTGCCGACATCGTCAGAGCATAAAGTATGAGATTTGGGAGTCCGTTTTTATATGACTGGCTGTTTCTGCGCCCAGACCCTCGACCTAGTCATCGGTCCGCTCATCAGCATCGGGCGCATCGTTCTTAAAGAGGCCATTTCCAAAGTTGTCCTCTCCCCTCCAGTTGCTATTTTGCTTTTGGCGTGTGTGTCAGTGCTGGGGGATTGAGTGTCGGATTGCTCCTGCTCAGCACCGGGGGATCGAGTGTCGGACCGTTCCTGCTTCTCCCCCCTCCCATCTCCATGGCCCTGTTCGTCTTGGTTTGCCTCCATGTCCCTAAACTACCCGGTGTCTTCCTATTCGCCAGTCCTATCATTTTCCTTGCTCGTGTGCAAACATCTGGGGGTTGTTCCTGTCCCCTGCTCCCCTCTTGTCTCGCTGTCGGCTGGGCCCCTCTATCTGTTGGTGGGTTGCCTATTGGCCATGCTCTTAGGGTCGCTCCCCCCCCCTCATTAAATGTGTAGTCTCCTCGGCTCGCGTGCGGGAGTGCAGGAAATAGTTGTCTCGCGGTTTGCACACACTGTTCGTTGCTCTCTTCGTCACTGGCCGTGGTCGCATCTCTATCACCCAGTCATTCACAGGGCGTATCTCTGGTGTCTCTCTCCTCCTCCCAAGCTCCACTACCCCTCTTTTGTGTGTGTGACTGCTCGGGGGGGTGGCCATTCGACTGGCACTTTGGAGTTCTTCCCCCCCCTCCCATACGTGTGCGTGTGTCACGGGGTTGGCTATCTGATCATTCCTGCTCATTACCCTCTTCCCCCTGTCTTGGCTAGATTGGGCTGTGCGTATCTGGGGGATCTATGGGGTGGGCTTCCCCTGTTCTTTTTCCACTCGTTGCCCTTGTGCCTCCTTGTATGTGAATGCCTAGAGGTTGGTTGTCTGGTAGCGTTCGGCCACCCCCCATTTCTTTTTATGCTCAACTGGGCCTGGGGCGTTGTCTTGCCTGTAAGGTGCACCTCCAGTTTGTTGCTTTCTCCAGGGATTGTAGTAGTCCCTCCTATTGCTCCATCCTTCCAGTCCTGCAGAGTGCGGGCTGGTTGCTATATATATATAGCTGCCTGTAAGATGGAAATTGACTCTTGTGCTTTCTGGGAACACTTTAAGTAAGGAGAGATTACAGTATTAATAATCACCCATGATTTAGGATTAGGTAAACTAGATCAGTCCAAAATATAAAATGTCAAAGAAACCCGAAATAAGTTTAGAAACTTCACAGAAATTATATAAAAAGCTTTCTCAGCATCTCAATTTGCTGGGCTGAGTCTGTTTTCACTTCGAGCAAGAATATCAGTTAAAATACTAATACAGCAGAAGCTTGACCTGTATAAATACAATCTCATTTGGGTGTATAATATTTGAAAAAAATAAACTGTAATATATTGGTCAGAATATCTTAACATTTGTATCTATGATCAAAATAGATCTGTAATTAGAATACAAAGTAGGATTGCCAGATATAACTATGATATTTGACCAGGTGTTGAAAATCATTCACTGTCTCTCCAGAAAAATAGAAGATAACAAGCCAATATCCTTTTTTTTTTTAATCAATCCACTGAAACCAACAGAGGCAAGAATTTTCATCGATTTCATAATTTAATTGTAGCAACAATTTCTTAGACACAAGAGATGAAGATCAGTAACTTTCTCTTTTGATAAATGTACTAATCTCATTTTTGTTGGAAATAAACTATTTTGTAATGATAAAGAATTGGAACAAGACTATTAATTTAATTAATTTAATAAATTAAATAACTTATTACTTTCATATTTGGTAGAGACTAGGGAACGGTAGTCAGAA
The DNA here is from genome assembly GCA_023970755.1 of Azemiops feae. NCBI lineage: Eukaryota > Metazoa > Chordata > Lepidosauria > Squamata > Viperidae > Azemiops > Azemiops feae. The sequence goes on from JALGBA010001415.1 coordinate 103,660, forward strand.
TATTTGGATGCATAATGGGTTAATAATTTTTAAACTTTCTGTGTAAGAATGTAACCTTAACCAATTCCTGCTGGGCTTTTTTATGGAAACATAAGGGAAAATGCAATCTGGAATTAATGCTTTGTCAATGTCCTATAAAAAAAGACAATGCATAATATAATGAAGTCTTATTTAATAATTTGAAAAACCCCTATCCGTTACCTAGTTTATCTAATTAATACCCTATCTTTCAACAAAGATACATTCAAGGACTACTTCAAGGATAAATTTCCCAGTTTATTAAATAAAGCAGTATGACATGTTAAATGTGTAATAATAGGCCTGTTGAAAAAATTTGATTAGATAAGTTTGCACTGGATGTAACTTACTGTAGCTGCACACCAGGAACTATATGTCACTTGGGAAGTGATTTAGCTTTGAACATCTTAATAATTTCTAGTAGATAATATTCTCTTTGTGAATAGAAGAAACCCAGCATGCAGGTGGTCCTCAACTTACAACCATTCATTTATTAAGTCACAATGGCACAGAAAATAGTGATTTATGACCAGTCCTCACACTTACAACCGTTGCAAAATCCCCATGGTCACATGTTCAGAATTCAGGCACTTGGCAACCAGCATGCATTTATAATGGTTACAGCATTCCGGGGTTATTTGATTACCAGGAGCTTCTGACAAGCAAAGTCAATGGGGAAAGCCATATTCATTTAACAACTGCGTGAGTCACTTAACAATTGCAGTGGTTCATTTAATCACCATAGGAAAAATGGTCATAAAATTGGGCATGACTCACTTAAATGTCTTGCTTAGCAACGGAAATTCTAGTTTCAGTTGTGGTTCTAAATCAAGGACTACCTATAGTCCTTGTGCTTTTTTAGCTATTTTAGTGGCTGACTTAGTTTCTCCCTCTGTGATCTGGAAGACCACACTCTTTCTTTCTTTCTTTCTTTCTTTCTTTCTTTCTTTCTTTCTTTCTTTCTTTCTTTCTTTCTTTCTTTCTTTCTTTCTTTCTTTCTTTCTTTCTTTCTTTCTTTCTTTCTTTCTTTCTTTACGGTTTCTATTGATGTGCCAGAAATGCTTACCACTTTGGCTCATCGTTGAAAAGATCCATAAACTTGGTCTCTTCAGAGCTAATAATTAGCTTTTTCTCATCACAATAGGTTCTTCCTGAGTCCAATCTACTTTAAAAAAATAGTAAGCTGCATCAATTATCTATTACTCCAGAGGCAGAAGTGTGAAAGTCCCTTTTGGCTGGAGTTAGAATAAGAGAAGTCAAGACAATTTCGAACAAAGCGGGATCCAAAAAGTAATCCTGTTTTGCCCCTTTGTTTATTGGTATTCTGATAGAGATAGGTGGTATTTGCTGAATCTAATTTGAAAAAAGGTTTTCATGTGGCATCTTTTAAAAAAATTAATCAATTTGCATTTATTTACAATGTAAAAATATCAGATTCAAACAGATAGAAAGAACATGCGCAAAATGGCCAGGGAGTTAATAGAATTACAGTCCATCCTGGAAGAAATAAATCAGGTAGATAGGACAATTATAATAACAGACTCAAGCCACTGGAATAATTTTCACCAAACCCTAGCCGTAGACAGAGGTGAATGCTGACTTCAAAACAGCCAACACAACATAGTATCATGGAGGTGAATAGAATCTTTTTCTGCTCAAAAGTACAAGCTATTGCCCTCTAAAGACTAGCTCAGTGAAAATAAGATTTAGAAAGGTTATTTTGTTTTAAAGAATTTTAACAGATTTGTGAAAATCAGCTATTGACATATTCGTCGACATCTACAATCTCTCAGCTCATATTGTATTCTGAGCCTCATCTGATCTGATACTTGTGATGTTCTCTAGTGGTGTCCAAAACATTTCAAGCCATTTGAATTAATTCCCTGTTTGAAGTTGTTCTGAGCATCAGATATTCTATCTTGCACTCAAAACACTTCCAAAATAATTTTTAAAACCCCCTCTTGTACTCATATAGCCATTTCACACTTGAAACAACTATTTCAAATTGGTTCAAATTCAAAACATTTCAATTATATCTCTCCTCATCTCTTTGACAATGTCCATCATAACCTTTTCAACATTTCTCAAAACTGTTATTTTAATGGATGAAGTTTAGTGGAATTTCTCAGGTGCTGTCCAGATAAATAATGAACCAGGGTTTTTTTTCCAATAATTAAATGCACCTGTTTCCTGTTCAGTGTTTTTTTCTGGGTTGGATAGCTTTACTAAAAAATAAAGAAGAGGGAACAGTTTATTCATTCAAGCCAAATATTCTGTTTTTAAGCTTGATCTTGTTCCATTCCTTTGGATTTTCCTTGCTGGTAGTCAGCTGACAGTGTTCCTGTCTGTGTTTGCGTTAGGTAAGAGAAGCAAAATTGTCAGAATTTGCAAACAAAATCTTTGTTTCCATGATAGGAATCAGACAGCATCAACTTGGATTTTATCTTAAGATTCATTAAGTAAAAGAGAATGAGGGATTTGACCCTTGAAAAACAAAAGTGGCTTTTTATCTAGAGTGAAATCATTCCTTGCATGTTGAGGACTCCAGATCTGAAAGTAGAATCAGTATTTTGTTGTTGAAGCTTTAAAAATGGCACTGTGTTCATTTTCTGACAATCTTCAGTCTGTTTGCAATCTTAAACTGCAACATACCTGGTGGCCAGAGCGGTGATCATTTGCCTCATCTTCCAAATAAGGGAAGCCCCTGTAGTTTTTGTACAAATTTGTGGCATTGTTACTGAATAAATTTAAATAATTAAGCTATTAAGAGACGTTAAGCATGGATGTCGTTAGTCATGCATATTGGCATCTCCACCTGGCACATTTGAGCAAATGCCATGGTTCTTGCTGAGATCTTCTCTACTCTCTCCTTTTGTCGACCCGACTTCTGGGCAGTTACAAACTCCTATACCTAGCAGGGTTTTCTCCCCTTCATATTGGCACTCTGGGAGGGCCCCTTAATTTTCACCATCATCACTGGATTCGCAAATGGTAGCCACAGCAAGAAGCACATTATCAAAAATATGCCTAGCATAGCTGCTACAACAGCTGTTCTACCAGTTTCATTTGCTAACAGTTCACGGTGTCTTGCTAAATTAAGAATATCCACAATCTTCTGTCTCTGACTGAACAGTTGTTTTTTTAAAAAATAAACTGTCCAGAATAGGAATTGGTTTATGCAGTGGTGGGATTCAAATATGTGAACAACCGGTTCTCTGTGTGGATGCTGCTTCCGGAAGTCCATTCTGGGCCTGGGCAACAAAAAATTAGCTACCGGTTCTGCTGAATGGGTGTGAACTGGCTGAATCCCACCACTGGGTTTATGGTATTCTTGGCCCATCCCCCAAATAAAACAATTGAATCAAGGAGAAAAAAATAGGAAAAATGACATGTAGAAAGAAATGTGGAATTCAAAAAAAGAAGCAAACATTTATCTTAAGATTACTTGATGGGATGGCAGGAAGGACTGCCTGCTTCATTAATGCTGTTCAGTTCAGGGAGCAAAAATGGCTGTATCTCAGGTCTAATTGGCTTGGGGTTAGCTAGATCTCCTGACCTCCTAGGAGCAGATCAGCAACCTGTATTTCTGTTACCAGTTTCCCTACCTTTTCTTTGCTCAGCAGACCTAGAAAGGAACTTTGCCCATCGAAGTTAAGCCATAATGATGTGGTTTTCTGCATCGCTCACTTCTTACTGAACAAGAAGGTGAACGTCATCTGTTTTCACATCCATACAGGGTGGTGTTAGCTCCATTTCAGCATACATGATAAATGCATAAATGTAAATCCTACTCACCAAAACAGCCAGATCTTGAGATGAGACCAAGCCATGTGTTGAGATAACCATTCATTTCATACAAAGGAGAAGAAATGTATTTATTCTCTATCCATTTCTTAGAATCATATCCCACCCTTGGTGGATTATCAGATAATTTGGTAATCTTGACTAATCAGGTTTATCCTCTCCCACCCATGTTCCTGTAGTTCTTCCAAGCCACACATGTGGAAATCCAGGAAGGCTTCAGAATGGAATCCAGCAAGGCACAACATTCAGCGTTGGAGACAAAGTGCGTTACAGCTGCAACCCTGGTTTCTTTTTGGAGGGGCATGCATTGCTCACTTGCCATGAGACCATGGAAAATACTGCATCCTGGGATTTCCCTCTGCCCTTCTGTCGTGGTAGGTGTTCTTCGTTGTCTTTTACCTTGGACTTTCTTAATATGTACTATAGGTGTTGGCTAGGGCTGGAAATGGCTTAGCAAGAATTATCTAGATTAGAGTCAAATCCTATCATAAGAGTTTGAAGTTCTGTAATCGTCTAAATTCTGTGCAAAAGAAGAGCTGAATTATGTATCTGCATATATTATCCAACAGAACAGACTTGCATATTTTATTAAGCATAATTCATCCACTTTATGCTAATATGCACATACAGTGGGAGTCAGGTTGTGCTTTGAATCTCTGGAGATACTATTCATCTATCCTATTCACTTTTGTGATTTCAGCATGCATGTACTTTTAAATATATATTGGCAGCCATAAGAGCCAATTTTTTTTTTTAAAAAAAAATTAGAGTTAAGGTTATTAGGAAACTGAATAATATATAATTTTCCCCTTGAACCCCCACAGAATTGTGACATATGCATTATCTAACCTAGCATAATATAGGTAAGCTTGAATATGATTTTCTTTAGTCTGTTTCCACTTTGATTAAGCGTATATAGCAAAGTCATTTGATTCCCTGTCATTGTAACCATTCCACATGGGGATTAACAAGTCAGTTAATACACAGAAGCTTTTACATTATTTTATCATGATATCTGTTCTTCCTGTTCTCTCATCTTTTCCCTCCTTCATATATCCCCAGTGTCCTTCAGTACAGTATCTTGTATTGACTTTTTTTATTGAGCTTTTGAGCATGTAATCAATTAGCAATCCTGGGATGGAGCATTGATCTTGCATTTAAATTGAGTCAAGATGGTTTGCAAACTAATAGATAATTCTTGGTGCTTTCCTAAAGAAACAGCATAGCTGGGTTTTGTGTCTGTGTGTCGCTGTGTATGCGCGCGCACACATGCAGGCCTTTAAGTCAGTGTTGACTCCTAACGACTGCCAGGACTAGTCCCTGACGTTTTCTTGGCAAAATTTCCAGAAGTGGTTTGCCCTTTCCTTCTTCCTAGGGCTGAGAGAGAGGGAGCAGCCCAAGGTCACAAGGCTGGCTTTGTACCTAAGGCAGGACTAGAACTCACAGTCTTCCAATTCCCAGCCTTATGGGTTACATATTTATCTGTTGCTTCTGTTATGGTCCTGGGAGTTTGACAACATTGAAATTGTACCAGTTGAAGGACCTTCCGTCTCTCCATTTTTCATCCTTTAAATTAACATCATCCCTCTTGACTTCATGCTGAGTTGGTGGCTCCACAGAAGATGTTTGTTTGTTTGTTTTAACTTGGCTGTATAAAATAATCTTGATATTAGATCATGCTTATTTATATTTTGTACAGGACTGAGAATGGGGGAGTTGCCCTTATGCAGCCTAGGTGCATTTGGGACTAAGCCAAACCAGTTTGCTAGTTTGCTAGTCTCAGAGGCCTGGAGGCAATGAACAGAATCCACTCTCTGAAAAGAATACAGTACACTTAGCTGGGCAGATTTGTCCTTGATCAATTTGCCTTTTGTTTTTAATGTTCAAATATTTGGAATATCTTTAAAGATACCATAATTGGGGTTGCAATTGTTAATTACTTTTAAAAATATTTCAATATATGTTTTTAAAGGGTTTGGGGGGATTATGTCCTTTTAAGCTTCAACTCCAGGTATTTATTTGAGTAGAACAGTAGAGTATAAATCAAATAAATAAAGGTATCGGATTATAAACCATGTTTCTCAATTCTAAGCTACAGATAAACAAATCACATTTGTCTTATCTGTTTAGATTGCGTGTTTGTGTGAATGTGTGTGCATGCCTTTGAGTCAGTGTTAACTCCGGATAACTGTTCTGAAAAGTCCCTGCAGTTTTTTGGGCAATATTTTCAAAAGCAAGGGTTGAGTCAATGCAACAAGAAAAATAAATAATAAAGATCAGACCACTTGAAAAGAAAATGAGTAAAAATTGTAAAATATAAGAAAGGTTTGGGCCCATAAGGTAATAATTTTGTTCCAAAAATGTTAAGAAAATTAATTTTCTTTGCCCATGATGTCCTCTTTTGATCTCCCCTAAAACATTTAAGGTGACAGTAATACAACATATTGGATTCATTATACTAATTCAGAATCTGTTTTATTTATTATGATGGAATCTCGGCCATCTGAGATTTTTACACCATATAATATAATAATAATAATAATAATAATAATAATAATAAAGTTGGAAGGTACCTTGGAGGTCATCTAGTCCAACCCCCTGCTCAGGCAGGAAACCCTATACCGTTTCAGATCCTGAAGCTTACTTTTATTTCTTTAATTTATAATTTTATTTCTGTGGCTACTCACTCATATTCAACTCAACTCAGTGCATTGACTGAACAAGAAGTGTAGTCATTTGGGAATTAGCTGTATTCCTGGCAATACATTAGGGTCAGTTTATTTTAGGATATACTTTTATACTATACTGTGGGTTGGGTTTACACATCATACTATGGTATGTCATACCATAGTATGATGTGTAAACCCAGTTCATAATGTAGTATCAAAGTATATCCTAAAATAAATTGACCCTAATGTATTGCCAGGAATATAGCTAATTCCCAAATGGCTACACTTCTTGTTTCTCAGCATTACAGCCCAATTAATTTGATTCTGTGTGTGGGAAAAGTGAGAGGACAAAGTGCTCTATACACCTCCTCAAGCTCTGAAAGAAATATGTAACTCTAACAAGTAAATAGAATTTTTAAAACTTTGCTTAAAGCTAAATCTGATTGCCTGTGGTCATTTTAAAAACAGCATTTTAATTCATAGGGAGGAGAGATTTATTCAACAATCTTCATGCTTGGTCCCAAAGCTGTAGCAGGTGTAGAGTGCAGTGACCGGGATAATAGATGGGACATGTAGCCTTGTATATGTTTACATCTTGGTTGAATCAACTTCACAGTTTCCAGTTAGCTTCCAAAGCCACGTTCATGTGTGGTGCAACAGGTAACAAATGTTGGTCTTGGACTGGGAAAGAACCTCAGTAATAGAAACACATTAGGGACTCTAGGCCAGTCCTTCTCTCTGTCAGCTCAACTTACTCTATGGAGTTCCTGTTGTGGGGATAAAATGAAGGGAGATCACTATTAACCTTTCTTGAGTTCTTGAGGTAAAAGGTAGGATATATATCTAACGGACGTCAGACTCCCAAAACCAAAAAAGACATGGAGAGTTACTTCAGATCAGTTTCCTTTGTTGTTCCTCAAAATAGACAGAAATCTTGTCAAAGTAAAGCGCCTACTTGCATCATTGATACACTCTGAGAACGTCTAGGGGGGAATTGCCTTGTCCCTCTTCCTCACAACCAAACTACCTAAACTTCACTTTCTCTCAATGCAGCCCTTCCCACCTAGGAGTCCAGATTACATTCCACTTCACAAATGATGAAATAAATAAATAAATTTAGGAATAAAGCTGGCAAGAGCTTAATTGCATAGATGGCTTCCCAGCCATGGAGCCCCCTCCCAAAGTTATTTTGGTAAGTTATTGGCACTTTTAGGATAGAGAAACGAGATTATTCCCTTTCAATTCTCCGCAGTTGTTCTGTGTCTCTTTCTTGTTGGTGCTCATTAAGGCTTGATCGTATTTTCATAGACGTCTTCACGGTTCTCTTGAAATTCCTCTGATGTGTCCTCATAATGCATTTACGATTTCAAATCAGAGAGGGATGTCAGCTGGTATGTGAACATCTCCTCAACAAATTAGGTTATCTTTTATCAAGCATCCTTGATCTTCCTGGCTTTATGTCATAGCAAGATCCTTCCATACCCACTGTATTTTCTAAGTGAATTGTACTGAGAACGGTTGCTGACAAAAAGTCTATTAAAGCAGCCTCTCTCCTCTAGTTGCCTCATGGACCAACGTTTCCTAGGGGCAATGGGAAGAGTAGTTCCACATCTTGGGAAAGCATGAGGTTTGGGGAAGCCTCATTTGCCACCAGCTTTGTTCTCTTTTCCTGTAAATGGGCTATTTGCAAAGCTCAAGGAAGGGCTGATAACTACCCCTTTTCCCTTTATATGGTTATAAAGTGTTGGCATTTTGCTCTGCGCTTAGAAACAGTTACTGTCGGCAATAGTGGGAGCATCAATTATTGACTGCCACCTGCAGCCCATTAGAGGGAGAGTTGCCCAGAGAATCCTTGCTCTGTTCTGGAAATTAGGATCATATCACAGCATATTCTCTTCTGAATGTGTGGCTCTGTTAAGGTAGTGATCACATTCCTTCAGATCGTTTGCCTGCTCCAATTTGCTTTGTTCAGCTCTCCTGGTAGAAGCTTGGAAATCACGGGAAGAGGAGTGGGCTTGTAGTCTTGAAGGGCTGTAAGGTTGCTTCCCTACCCACTTTCTTTTTTCATGTGATCTAGAAGAAACGTTGCCATGTATAAAGTGCCCCTGCAGAAAGAATTTCTATGGAAATGAGAGCCAAATGATTTAACCCACCACCCCAAATTCTTTTTTTATAATGATTTTTTTTTTTAGCAAGTGCATCATACTCACAGCACTGAGGAATAAGCTAATCACAAAAAAAAAAGCCAGGAAGGATATTTCTGTGAGGCAGATGGGTGCTTTTGAAATTTGATAAGTGAATAAAATAAAGAAAGAACACCAAATTGGGCTCCCCATATCTGTAGATCTTCTGTAGCAGGAATCAATTTCTAATAAACAGTGTTGGGATGCTGACTTTCAGAAGTAGAATAGAATAACAGAGTTGGAAGGGACCTTGGAGGTCTTCTAGTCCAACCCCCTGCTCAGGCAGGAGAGCCTATATCATTTCAGACAAATGGCTGTCTAGTCTCTTTTTAAAAGCCTCCAGTGATGGGAGCACCCACAACTTCTGAAGGCAAGCTTTTCCACTGGTTAATTGTTCTCACCGTTAGGAAATTCCTCCTTAGTTCTAGGTTGCTTTTCACCTTGATTAGTTTCCATCCATTGTTTCTTATCTTGTTTTCTGGTGCTTTGGAAAATAGGTTGACCCCCATCTTCTTTGGGGCAACGTTTCTAATATTGGAATATTGCTATCATGTCACCCCTAGCCATTCTTTTTTCTAGACTAGCCATACTCAATTCCTGCAACCATTCTTTATATGTAGAGGTAGTCCTTGTTTAGCAGCCACCATTGGGATCAGCAATTCAGCCATTAAGCGAAGCAATCACTAAGTGAAACTGCGATTGTGCTTATGATCTTACTTTGGCTTTCCTTAGCTTTACAGACCCATGAAGGTCATAAATGTGAGGTTGGGTCACAATGTGACTTTTCATCCCTTGCCTGGTTCTCACTTCCCATATCCCCATATCTCCACAGACAAAGTGACAGACACATTATCAAGGTGCTAACCAGAGGCATAATTGCAGTCCTGCCATCTGCAACTATTTATCTAGCTGGCATTTTTGTAACGAAAACTAGCATGTGAAGGTAGACAAAATGGCAGATGGAAGACAGCTTTCATCAGTCAATTAGTTATAGTTTGGAATTGGGTGATCTTTTTGTGAATTAATTGGTTTTGGAACATCCCTTTGGGGAAAACAATGATGATTCTGTTATCCTTCCGGAAAAAGAGGAAGCGCTGAGAATATCTTTATTTGCTATAGTTACATACAGCATCATAAGTGAAAGTATCTCAAAGCACTTTACAGTAAGAACAGCAATTAATAAAACAATAAAACAATATTTATGAAACATGCAGAAAACGTGGAGAAAAAAACTGAATAAAAATATTTTGGCTTTGAGTACATTCTGTTCAGAAGGAATAAAACGAATCAAGGTTTCAGAAACAAGTACTAAAAATACATTAAAAAAGTCCTTTGATATCTGTCCTTCCTGAAAAAGAAAAACATAATAAAAGTAATTAATTCGAATGCACATACATGTTTATTGAAAAAAAGGGAGTTTTGGAGAACCACAGTGACAGCCCAACACTGAATTTCAGGAGAGTAAGATCACATCAGCACATTGTAGCTCTGGACAATAAACAAGCTGGTTACCAGCCTCTGAAGAATATCAAGTTTTTATTTATTCAATTTCCATAACTGCCCATCTCAATTAATGATTGTGAGCAGCTTACAATTCAAAAACTATATACATTTAGAACAATAAAAACATTTTCAAAGTATAAAAACTATAAAAAGCTTCCAAATCAATATACTTAACATTGAATACACGGTTTGAAACATTGCTGTAGTACAGGGGCCTTCAAACTTGGCCCTTTTATGACTTGTAGATTTCAACTCCCAGAATTCCTCAGCCAGGTGTGCCTGGCTGAGGAATTCTGGGAGTTGAAGTCCACAAGTCATAAAAGGGCCAAGTTTGAAGAGCCCTGCTGAGTAGAAATCTGACATGCAGACTTCCTGTATCAGTGTTTCATACTCTATGTCTCTGAAAGACAAGTAAGATTTTTTTGAGAGAAGAAATCTCTCTTGTGTGACAAAGGGACTATGCATTCAGGGTAACCATTGCTGATGTCTCCCTCATCTTCAGCAGGTGGTAGACATTGGTAAGCTTGGCTGATTACAGATGATAAACAAGGCTGGTCTTGGATTTATACTTAGGTGAGGGACCATCTGGGTATTTCAGAGTTACGGGACGGATTGAGAAGTAAAAAAAAATATCTTGGGAAAGGAAGTGATAATCTACTTCTGTAATCCTGCCATGAGAACTATATGGATGCAGTCACCATGGAAAGGCAACATATACCTGCCCTTAACATTAAAAGTAAGTTACCGAGTCTAGCTGGGCAGATGTCTTCCATTATTAGCATCTTGGAAAGAGGATGTATCCAGAGTGTAACACAGAGAGTACATCCTTAGAGACTCAGAAGCAGAGTAAAATTTCCTCTGGAGAATACAGAGGCCGCAAAGGTTCACGTGCTCAGAATATTACTTCTATCCTAATGGGTTGGTTAACATAATTTCATTTTTCTCTTAGTGAAGAAAAATATGTGACTTTTAGGGAAGTACAATTTACTTTAGTGGCATAGAAGCAGTACAAATTCTACTGCAAAGCAATTTTGTGTTTAGCTCTTCCACTGCATGTAGGTATTACCACATGATGCTAAATATCCTGCAAAAATACTGTTTGTTTGACTGCTGAGAAAAAAATTGTGAAATTTATGTAATCTTCTGTTGTATATACTTGAAATGATAAAGTTGGGGTTGATAGTAGTTCAGTCTTCTCCAACTTTGCATCTCCTCCAGACCTGCTAGAGTTACAGTTCTCTGAATTCCCAACCAATTTTGGGTATATCAGCATTTCTAGATGATAGGAATATTGAAAAAAATAATAATTATTATATATCTTGTGGTTAGCACATTGTATTGAACCACAAGCTAATCAAAAAAAGCTGTTTTAACATAATTAATATATTAAGCTGCCTTCCCCTTCCAAGTTCTGTAAGAAACATGGTCTGGATGATGATGATATCAACAATGCCATCATCAACAGCTGCGTGTCCTTACCGAGAGAAGGAGAAGAAAACTTTGTACAACACAGTAATCTATGCTTATTTATTACCATGATTTGCTAAATTTATCCTGTTATTTTGGTTTGCATATCCACTAAATCATAAATTAGATAATCAGATTTTAATCTAACATAGACAAACCAATATGATTCTCTTCTAGGTCCTGCAAGTTTTGATGCCATCAATTGAGATAACTTTGTACATTGGGAATTGCTGGAGAAATGTGGCTATTTTGTGTGAACTTTCTGTTCCTCTTAATAAAACTGTTTCTAGGAGATAATAATGCTTGGCCCCATGGTATGTCTACTATGTGTCTCCTAGGTTCTCCAGAACTGAGAGTTTGGAAATATAGTGTTCCTAGTCTTCTTGACACATACTTCACTTTATCATCAATCAAGTTCAGAAGTGGAAATGACTGGGATAGCAATTGCACTTAGACTTATATACCGCTTCACAGTGCTTTACAGCCCTCTCTAAGCAGTTTACAGAGTCAGCACTTTGCCCCCAACAATCTGGGTCCTCATTTTACCAACCTCAGAAGGATGGAAGGCTGAGTCAACCTTGAGTCGAACTGCCAAACTGCAGGCAGCAGGCAGTCAGCAGAAATAGCCTGCAGTACTGCATTCTAACCACTGCGCCACCATGGCTCTTGGATCACATACTTTGGTCATTGTGATAACAGAATGTTGGACTAGATCAGTCAGATCCACCAAGGCATTCCCCGTATTATTGGATTTTTAAATGTGTTGCATAAATTCTGCCCTGTTTAAATAAATCAGAAACAATTTTAGTTAGGACAGGGAAGATTTAGCTACAATTACCCGTGTTCTGCTAAACTAGCTATTGGAACTATTTTTGAAGAAGTCCAGAATTTCATATTAATACATGATGTAACATCAAATATTCTATTGCAGCCACCCATTGAAATTTGGCCTGTTTCCAGGATGCTTAATTTACCCACAGAGTAGTACCCCCCAACTTGGCACCCTTCAAACCTATGTGTTGAACTATAATTCCCAAGTATTGTTATGAAAGATTGAGTTGACTGAGTTGACATATTGTGTTAAGGTATGCATGGTTGTGTTCAATTCATCACTGAATTTTGGTGCTGCAATCTCTGGCTGCACAAGAATTGTGCTTTAAAATGGGCGGCCATACAAATCTTTAAAATAATAAGCTGTAGGTTGAGGATCTCACAGACCCAAGCATGTTGTCTACTCATATGAGCACAGCCTTTGAGACCTGTACTTGTCACAGCCCAAAAAGCTGAAAATATCTGTTAGCCTTTAAGTATATCAAATGTGCATTATCTCCTTAAAGTGATCTGCCCTGACTTCATTCAGACAGTTGCTTCTAATACTTGAGGCTTAAACATTTCATATCTATAACCTTGTGTGTACCCCTGTATTTATTCACATATAAATATGTGTTTGTTTTATTCAGTTGAAAGGAGCTGCGATATTTTTCAAACAATAAATTAAATCTAACTTCATAAAATTAGGAGAAATTCATCACTGGAAAAAAAAATTAATTTTTAAAAGGGATTTTTAAATTAAAGTTCCAAGAAGAAAGGGGGAAAATTATTCTGAAAAGGCCAGCTGGCTTATGTTCATTTAAAACTGGTTCTGATGATGTTGAATGTTGTGGTATAATTTCCACAAAGGAGCTTTCATTGAAATAATAGTCAGAACTGAATATCAACACTTAATTGGTTTTTTAATTAAAAAAGAAAGAAAGAAAGCTGTGATCTACACTGGATTTGAGTCATCTGCATTTTGATTTTGGCTAACACTGAATAGTGTTTTTGCTATCATTTGCTTAAGACATTTATCAGCACCCAAATGAGATGGGTCTGTGAGGGGCTCTCCTAAAGTGAAGATTGTGGCTACAATCATGTGATGAAAGCCTCTTACATTGTATGTTTAAAAAGTGGTGGGTTTTTGACTATGAGATTGTAGCTGTTATCTCAACATTTTTAACCCCGTCTGTATAGGCATTCCCTACTCTGAAATTTATTTATTTTTTTAATTTTTAGCACAAGTTTCATTGGCTTTGTTCACATATGCATTGAACCAGGGTTTCATTACCATGATTTCTTTACTATATAAGCTAGTAAATTACTAATATTCCTAGAAAAGTAAGACATGCATGTGTTTGGCAGGCATTGCAATGTTCTAAATTTCTGCTTGCGTCAGGCAGCACTTAATAATTTTTGAAAGCCAATTTGCATCTCCAAAGAATATTCAGGACTTCTTCAAACAATGCGACGATTCTAAATTCAGCCATAGGCTTTCTTGCTCCTCACTTTTTTCTAGTCTGCTGTCTTGACACAGAGTTATTGTATACACTCTTGAGTCAATTTGGTTGGTTTTAAGAACAATATTGTCAAAGAAGGTGGCACTATCCAAGCAGACTTAATTGATCTTGAAAAGTTAGAATGATCAGACCTGATTGGTATATGAATAGAAAACTATCAGGAACTTCTAAGAACAGGTAAAAAAAAAAATCCCAGAAATAAATAATGTCATATAATGTCTGTATTGTTCCCAAGAAAATGCCACAAAAGTGTCTTTGTAATAGTATGTGGGAATGACCTTGGGAGATAGGGCATGATCAATTAAGAAACAACATAGCCCTCAGCTAGATAGTGGGTGGGGCAAGAGGCTCAAAAGGGTCCCTCCCTCAGGCTATAAAAGAGATGGGGGGGGGATTTGTACTATCAGCCTTCTCCATTATACCGGACAGGAAACACAACCAGATTAGCTAATTCTGCTTGATGATAAAGCTACATTAATACAATCTTGCAAGTCTGAAAGTACAAATGGCCCTGATTGGATCTCCATTGTATTTAAACTGCCCAGAGCTGCTGGGAGGTTTTACAAACTGTAACTCTTGGGAGACTGCAACAGAAAGGTAGCTGGGGCCTTGATTGGATCTCCATTGTATTTAAACTGCCCAGAGCTGCTGGGAGGTTTTACAAACTGTAACTCTTGGGAGACTGCAACAGAAAGGTAGCTGGGGCCTTGATTGGATCTCCATTGTATTTAAACTGCCCAGAGCTGCTGGGAGGTTTTACAAACTGTAACTCTTGGGAGACTGCAACAGAAAGGTAGCGGCCCGTGCGCCGTTAAAACAGCGGTACATTCAGGGCAAGTGTGTCTGAGATTCCCTGTATCTAAGAATGTCTTAGTTCAGTGCAACACTTGCTTTGCAGCTGTCTTTCGCAGTACCCTTTTCAAACTTGGAAACTGTCCTATCTGTAAACAAATCACTAGTCTACAAGGACAGATTATTTATCTAGGGTCTGTAATCTGTGCTCTTCAGGCAGAAATTAGGTGTCCAGTTCAGTCCCACTACTCTACTGAGCCTCCGCGCTATCAGCCCCCTCTACCACAAAGATCCTGCAGGAGAAGGGCAGTGTGGACAACCGTGGGATCTGGCAGGGTAAGAGCTGTGAACCATAAACGCAAAGCTTTCGCTGTGTCCCTGCACAACAGATACAGTGCCCTTGATGACCTTAATAGGGACATCAAGGAGACAGGTAAAGGTATTTGTGATGATAACTCAAATAAGCAGGGGATCGTGGTCCGAGATGAAGAACTTGTTTTTGACAGGGAGAAGTGTGAATCAGGTATTACACATCAGTCATGCAAGAACAGAAAGGCATCCAAAAAGAGAAGCCACCTTCTGGTAGGTGATTCAATTATAAGGGATGTAAATTTAGGAAAGGACACAGAGGTTTCGAAAGAGGTCAGGTATCTTCCAGGTGACTCTAGAAAGAGTACAGAGAAGAGCAACAAAGATTGCTGGAGGCTAAAACATATAAGGAACGGTTGCTGGAATTGGGTATGTCTAGTTTAACGAAGAGAAGGATGAGGGGGGACACGATAGCAGAGTTCCAATATCTCAGGGGCTGCCACAAAGAAGAGGGAGTCAAGCTATTCTCCAAATTATTATTATTATTAAATCTCCCACCATCTTTTTTACAGTCTGAGAAGTTAGGTCCATTTCTGAGTTTTTTTCTCTGTCTGTTATGCAGCTGCAGGCTATGCCCTCTCTAATTTGATAATTCCCTAGGCAGCACCTCTCCCTCGCCAGCCCCGCCTCATCTCTCAAAGTCATTCCCTGATACACTTAGGATATCACCAAATTTAAGCTGGAATCTACTTTACTTAATATAAAGGTATTATCCAACTAAAGATTTTTTCCCCTAATCGACCAAAGCACTTAGAATTGCTTTGAAAATAATACTGTTGTTATACTTCTAAAGCAGGGGTGTCAAACTCGCAACGTCATATTGCGACATATTGCGACTTTTCCCCCATTGCCGGCAATGGGGTGGGTGCGGTTTCAGTATGACGCATCCGGTCCGTGGGCCGGCAGTTTGACACCCCTGTTCTAAAGAGAATCTGTAGGAACACCAACCAAAAAAATA
This sequence comes from Azemiops feae, assembly GCA_023970755.1. Classification (NCBI taxonomy): domain Eukaryota; kingdom Metazoa; phylum Chordata; class Lepidosauria; order Squamata; family Viperidae; genus Azemiops; species Azemiops feae. The sequence goes on from JALGBA010001415.1 coordinate 119,756, forward strand.
GCATTGCCTCTCAGTAAATCCATCCTGTAAATTCCAGTTCCTACTCTTACTGACTTTACTGGGAAATGCTACAGCTAATGTTCAAACATCTGGAATGACTGAGATCAGGGAAAACTTTTCTAGGCCCTTTTTGATCATTCATTTGTTTCAAGAATCTCACTAGACTGTAATTAGAATAATTTTCAACTAGCAGCTGTCATAGCCCAGATACAAGTCTACCTGTGTTTTTGCAATATGTTTACCTTTGTTGAGAACCACAGAGAATGGAGAAGGAATGCATCAGTTAGGAAAACATGAATTATGCCCAGGAAAAGTAGAAAACGTTAGAAAGAAACTCCACCATACTCTCTTTAGTTGAAGAGGGAAGGAAGGAAAAATGTTATGGAGCTTTCAAGATTCTGTTACTTTGATCAAGGAAAGTTCCAGTATTTCCGGTGGGCTCTGATTCCTGGTCTGGCCTTTTGTCCTGTGATTGACCTGCATCTTTCATTAACACTGGGAAGAGAGGCTGATCAGACAAGCTAGCTCTTCTTATTTACTTTTGCAAGTTGTGAGATAACAAACATTTTGCTCGAACCTGAATTAGATATTTTCCCTGTTTCTGCTGTGTTTTTGGCAAGATTTTAGAAATGGATTGCCAATGCCTCCTTCCTATGGTTGAGAGAAAAGGACTGGCTCAAGATCACCCAGCTGGCTTTGTGCCGAAGATGGGACTACAGCTCACAGGCTCCACATTTCTACCCTGATGCCTTAATGTGGCTCACTTAGATCATTATTTCCATCTTAATCCTCATAATCTGTCACCTTCCTTTGCTGACACCTAGGCTGAGCAACTCCGTGGGTGCAGTGGGGAAGGGAGGTTGCAGGGCTATACAACTTGCCCAGTGAAAGCAACCCCCTTGTGAGTAAAATTTATGTATGGTTAACATTCATATAGCCAGAGAATTCTGGAGTCTGTTCCTGCTGTTTGTGCTCTCTGCAGCAATAGGGAATGGACCCCTGGTGCTGTAATTAGTGGAAACAATTTAAATAAACATGATGCTGTTTGATTCAGTCCTGGCACCTCCTTTAATGTTCTCCTGCTCAGTATCCATCTTGCAGCTTCTAAATTAGCTGGCAACACAGGAATTTCAGACAACACCTATCTCAAAGGGCTAACACTTTATTTCACTGTCTTACTACAGTTAAATAATCGATATTCTGAGGAACTCTGAGTTAAATAGAGAGCATCTTTCTTTCTAGAGTTTAAGGCAATTGTTCTGCATACTGTTCGTAACACATTCAGACTCAAAGTATTTAAAAGATGACATCCTTCTGTTTGATCCAAATATTGATCCAAATATTGAGCAAGGGGTACCTTGCTCAATAGCAGTAACTGTGAGAGGGACCTCGGAGTCCTAGTGGACAATCACTTAAATATGAGCCAGCAGTGTGCTGCAGCTGCCAAAAAGGCCAACACAGTGCTAGGCTGCATTAACAGAGGGATAGAATCAAGATCACGTGAAGTGTTAATATCACTTTACAATGCCTTGGTAAGGCCACACTTGGAATACTGCATCCAGTTTTGGTCGCCACGATGTAGAAAAGAGTTGAGAATCTATAAAGAGTACAGAGAAGAGCAACAAAGATGATTAAGGGACTGGGGTAAAGCCATAAGGAACGTTTGCGGAGTGGTATGTTAGTTTAACGAAAGAGTAAGACGAGGGGGACATGATAGCAGTGTTCCTATACGGGCTGCCGCAAAGAAGAGGGAGTCAAGCCTTCTCCAAAGCCTTGAAGGCAGGACAAGAAGCAACGGATGGAAACTACCAAAGGAGAAGCAACCTAGACTAAGGAGAAACTTCCTGACAGTTAGAACAATTAACAGTGGAACAACCTGCCTCCAGAAGTGGTGAATGCTCCAACACTGGAAGTTTTTAAGAAAAGACTGGACAGCCATTTGTCTGAAATGGTATAGGGTTTCCCGCCTGAGCAGGGGGTTGGACTAGATGACCTCCAAGGTCCCTTCCAACTTTTTTATTATTATTATTATTATTATTATTATTATTATTATTATTATTATTATTATTATTATTATTATTATTATTATTATTATTATTATTATTATTATTATTATTATTATTAAATATCTAAGCTACAGAGGGGCTCCTTTTGATGGCAGCTTTTCCAACATTCTTTTTCAACCTTCTCTAATTTGGACTGCAACTAACAACTGTTGGGTATGTTTGTCATCATGACCTAGAAGGCACTAAGACACCTGAATAATGGATGACAAATGTTGATTCAAACGTTTGGGGCAATTAGCTGTTTTCTTTTCATCTTTAAATTCCTGGACAAAGCTGCTGATGAAAGAATTCTGTATTTGCAAATAAATACACAAAATGGAGCAATGCACTTTGTTCACTACTACTTTATTCACTACTAAAGCCATAAACTTTAAGGATTATTGTTGCCTTCCAGATGTGAATATTTTGGGAAAGCAAAATGTCTATGGAGATTCTCAATCATCCAGGTCATAGTTGTCCCAAATGTGCTTTTTCAGGAGGCAGCTGGACATTTTGCTTCTCATCCAAGAAGCTTCTTCAGCTCTGACTGGATGGCAGGGAATGGAAGGATTTATGTTCCTTGCAGACAGCTGGTCATTTGCATTCTTTTAGAGAGTTGTTGAGGCCACTTGGAGGTTTGTCTATGTCCTCAAGGTCACCTGAGTAGTATAAATGGAGCCTTCTTGGAACTGCTGAAAGGATTGTATTGTGGAGCTGTGCTTTCTGCAGGATATTTTCTGCCCTGTGTCCCTTCATATAAATTCTTCCATTCCCCACCATCCAGTCAGAGCTGAAGAAGCTTCTGGGAAAGCATCATGGATCAATTTTGGGATTTGAGGGACCATTTGTCTCCAATTCTTTGGCACTAGCTCCATTTTTAGAAGAAAGCAATCTTCTAAAACCACTAAGCGTTCAGCATCTTAAGTTTAAGCTTATAACTGCATTGCTCCTGGGGAAGATAGGCTTGGCTATTCAGAATCCAGAAAAGCAACAGTAGCTCCAAATTAAGAATGTCTCCAACATAGCAAAGGCCTAATCCCTAGCATCGGATATGCAATGCTGCATCCCCTTGGAATATGTTGTTGATTACTATATTGCTATTACGAACTGGGCATCCCACAGAGCCTGTTCTTTCAGGATCATAGGTTATTAAACAGGCTTATGCACTCCCAAAATAGAACTATAATGAATAAACCATACAGTGTGTTAGCTAATAATTTTAGACTAATGGTATAAGGTTAATCAAATAATAAGTACCTAACAGTTTATGGGGAAGATAGCACAAAGAATTTTTAAAGCTAACAGGCAGAGCAATCAAATAAGAAGTATAATCATCCATGAGAATTTAGCACATTATTCAATTCAGTAAGAGAATAGCGGGAGTTGAGAGAGTCCTGTAGCACACTGGGTTCAATGAGGTGGAGCTGAAAGCATGGGGCAAAAGATGGAAAGGTTCAAAGGAGTGATTCGCTTTCTATTGTTTCTACACTTTCTGCAGAAGAAAGAAAGAGAAACATAGAGCAGATCAGCACTTCCTTCATGTTTCAACACTGACATAGACCACCCCCTATTTCCTGAGGGCAGAAATGGATGTCATTTCCCTCACACACCCAGCCCATTGCAGATGTACCCCAAATCCGTGTTTTCTGGCTTTGATTCAGAACAACTGTTTTCTAACCTGACCCATTTTACATTTTCAGAGCAAATGGTCCACCAGTGCATCATCATGTTCTGCCTTGCTCTCCTGGGGCTTTTAATGCCCCAGACAGCTGTTTCATCCTGGGTTGCTAGGCTGATATGCTCTGTTGATTAGTGGAAGACGTTTTGTTTTGGTGTGTGTGCATACGTCTGCATATAACCAATCCAGCAATGACCTTTTAAGTCAATGAACACTATCCCCAGTTCTAGCAACTCATGTTCCATTCAGCCCTTCATCTGCCAGTGGTCACTCTTTCTTTTTCATCCAGCTGGCTGAACATCCTCCCTCTGCTTTCCCATACCCTGCCCACAGGACCTCTCAGCATTCTGGAGTACATTAGATTGGGAAAGTATTTTAGAATCATCAAATAAATGGCTGGTTTCTGTTTAGTGAATCTACACTTGGTTGCCTTGGCTGAGCTAGATAGTTAAAGGAAGAGCAACACTGCTTTGTTTTTTTATAGGGACCAATAGGGAAGCCAAAGTAGGAAAACAAGCAAAATTTTAGAAGATGTGTTATGGACAAGTCCGTGAAGTTACCAGGAGCTGAACTCAACTCAGAGGCAACTTAGTATATCATAAGCGTGTAAGTGCTTGTTAACTAAGGCACCTAAAACATCGTTTTGTAGTGTGCATTGCAAAGTTAACGGGTTTTGCTGGCACCTCTCAATAAATAGCATAGAGCTTTGTTGGCACTCAAACATGCAGAAGTGACAGACCACTACAAGTAACCCAAATTAATTCTTAGTTTTCCTTTATCTTCCTGCCTATGTTTCTCTTCACTTGATCCTCCTTTTTTATTTGCTCCAATAGCTTTGTGTTAATAGAAGCAGCTTGTACAAGGAAGATAACCTGTGGCAAGCAGAGGATTCCGTGTTCTTTTCTGAATAGTAAATGTTGTCAGCTTTACTGACAAGTGCTTTTTAAAATTATTTAGTTTTTTTAATTGTTGCATGGGTGGGGGAGGGGTCTGTTCCTCTGCATTCTAAAAATGTTGCCTGGTACTAGTACTTATGAAAGGGGATAAAACAGGCTCTTTTGAGAAAAAGCCAATTTGCCCTTGCAGGATATTTCACCTGGGTGTTAAGGGTGAAATGTGTTCATTCTTATATTGATTTAGTGATGAGCATCTGCAAATGTTCTTATCTTTTATTGCACAAACTAACTTCCTCTGTAAAGAAAAGAAAGACCGCCCGCTTGTACCATGCACAGAATGCAGTAATAAGAAACAACCCATCAAGTCAGCAAGTCAAATCCAACCATTAAAAATTAACACAGCTCTAACAGTAGCTTAGATTTTATCTTCCTTCCTGGGCTCCAAGATCACCACAGATGGGGACTGCAGCCAAGAAATTAAAAGACGCTTGCTCCTGGGGAGGAAAGCTATGGCAAATTTAGACAGCATACTAAAAAGCAGAGACATCACCCTGCCAACAAAAGTACGTATAGTCAAGGCCATGGTTTTCCCAGTTGCAATGTATGGCTCTGAAAGTTGGACCATAAGAAAGGCTGAGCGCCAAAGAATTGAGGCCTTTGAACTATGGTGCTGGAGAAGACTCCTGCGAGTCCTTTGGACTGCAAGGCGATCAAACCGGTCAGTCCTAGAGGAGATCAACCCTGACTGCTCCTTAGAAGGCCAGATCCTGAAGTTGAAACTCAAGTACTTTGGCCACCTAATGAGAAGGAAGGACTCACTGGAGAAGAGCCTAATGCTGGGAAAGATTGAGGGCAAGAGAAGAAGGGGACGACAGAGAATGATGTGGCTGGATGGAGTCACTGAAGCAGTAGGCGTGAGCTTAAATGGACTCCAGAAGATGGTAGAGGACAGGAAGGCCTGGAGGAACGTTGTCCATGGGGTCGCGATGGGTCAGACATGACTTCGTAACTAACAACAACAACAACAGTAGCTTACTTTCCAGATAGACAGTAGCACACAGAAATCAGTTGGTCCAACAGTCTCCTTCCTGTTCTTCTGTGGTGACTGTAAAGGATGCTAATCAGAGAATCCATGTTCCTTGTTAGTGTTATACGGCCTTAGAACCATCCTGAGGGATCTAAGTAGGCCAGCAACGTAATTGTTGGCAATGTTCAGGCAGGCCGTGGGATTAGGGTCAGAAAAGAGCATGCACATGTTTTTCTTTCATGCTTCTTCATCTGCAGATATATTGCACTAATGATCTTTCATATCCAGGAGGGTTTTGTTGTTGTTTGTTTATTTGCTTTCATTCTGAATCAAGAGTGCCAACACTTGATTAGGTGCTCTTACGATAAGGTCATTCACATTTTTTTTATAAGCTGACTTTTACAGAATGATCCTCTGCCGCTGCCCACTGCTCCAGGTAAAGTATAATTAAACTGTAACAACCACCACCACTAAACACTCAGTGCAAACTCTAATAAAATTGGATAACAAATGTGGTTATTTCATAAAAAAAGCTCATTATTATTGAGATTTATCATTGAGATTTCAGTAATGGTTTGAACAAGATCAACTGCCCAGGAAATCTGTATGAGAAATCATTATCATTTGCACCTGCCCTTTGGAATAACTTACTCCTTGGAGGAGTGAGGTCGGCTCCAACCCTCCTTACTTTCCATAAGAGCTTACAGACCTGGCTCTGCCAGTTGGCTTGGGGCTCCAATGGAAGGGTTTCACATCGGGAGTGGTTGATAGATTAACCACAGCTCCCACCCCTCCCCTTCTCATCATACTCCCTCCCTCCCCATCTTTTTAGCTAGGTTCATTTTTATAATATTGTATTTATATCATTAGGTTTTATACAGTTTTATCTTTTAATTTCGTAGCCACTCAGAGTGGTAAGATGAGTGACTAATAAATTTTACAAATAAATAACATATAAATAAATCATATTGCTGAGAAGAAATTCCCCAGTGTATACAGTTCCAAACTTGCTGAAATCAGTGGTGATTACTGTGTGAAATAAAATATAGACATTCTCACTCTGAGACTGCACAGTGGATATTGGTTATCATGCTTGAATATCAGGATAGCTCACTAATAGTTGCAGTTCCATCACAGCATTGGCTGCACAGTTTCGATACAGACAGTCCATTAGTGTCAATGGTTTTTAAATATAATGACAAAATAGTCACTGATTGACCTCTTACTTCCAAAAATAATTCTTTTATTTTCATACTTGGGGGTTTGCCTCTATTGCTATCAATAGGTACATAGCAAACCTCCTGTCTAAGCTGATCTTTCTCACCAATATCTTAGGTTATGTCCAGAATCTCAGAGAGAAAAAAAATAGTTTCTTCATACATTTTATGACTCAAGTGAGAAAGAAGGCTAATGATTCTTTCTATGTCTCCGGATTCAGATACTTGTTCCATACTGAATATTTTGCTAGGACACAGGATCATATTTTTCAAGAAGGTAAATGAGATAAGATTTCAAGGGGATCCACCTTAGTGCACCTCAAGCTTCCTCTTATAAGCTGCTTAGACCAAGAATCAGGGTGACATCGATAGTTCTTTCAAACACTTATTTTATTCTTTTCTAAATTCTGTATCAAGTCTATTTCATGAGTAACACTACTCAAGAATCATGCAGTATTGGAGGTGGACATTAAAGCTTTGTGAGTCACTAGCTTGATCAAACAATCACCCAACCACTCATTCTATTCTATTCTATTCTATTCTATTCTATTCTATTCTATTCTATTCTATTCTATTCTATTCTATTCTATTCTATTCTATTCTATTCTACTCTACTCTACTCTACTCTACTCTACTCTACTCTACTCTACTCTACTCTACTCCTATCCCTATCCCTATCCCTATCCCTATCCCTATCTCTAATTCTATTCTATTCTATTCTATTCTATTCTATTCTATTCTATTCTATTCTATTCTATTCTATTCTATTCTATTCTATTCTGTCTCTCTCATATGTGTGTGTGTGTGTGTGTGTGTGTGTGTATACATATATACATTTCCTTTGGAAATGAATCAGTGGCTGACACAATCTATAGTTTTACCTCTGGGAAGAAACACCTGTGAGGCCAGGCTGGCATTAGAACAGCTGTAACTCTCCCAACCGTCCAAGAGGATGAGATACATGCTGTGTTTTAGACAGGAAAAGTATTTTTGCCTTGTGATTCAGGGGGTCCTTTTGGTCTATGGGGCTATCTTGAGAGGTCAGCATAAGTTGTTTTTCATTTTGCTCCTGAATAAAATTATTGTTATCTTCTTCAACTTTCTACCTTTGGCTTTCTACGTTTGGCTTCTTTCTCTTTCAAGTATCAACTTCCATTTTTATGAATAAAACTATATATAAATAAACTACTAGAGACTAATATTTTGGATTTGATATAGCTGGCTCTACTCAATGTTGATCTTTTTTAAAACCAAATTTCTGAAAAATATATGGTTTATTGAAAGCTCAGAATCTTGAGGGGAATCAAGTATAGAGAACCCTTCCGTTGTATCCCATAACCATGGTTTATGACAGTGCATTGTGCAGTCCCAAACAACTGTAGTTTAGTCAGTAAGTGATGTGTAAATCAAGGCACTTTTTTGTCTCTGTCATTTGTTTTAGGTGCAATTAAAACAGCCACCTGTGACATGGAGTGTCTGTGCATGCAGAAGGGTGTATGTAACGTATAGGAACTGTGGCCCCTTGGCCCACCTGTGATTGCTTTCTTGCTCTTGCCTTAATGCAAACTAAACCCATTTTGGCTAATTTGTGGAGGGTGAGACGGGCAGAGGAAGAAGCTGCTGTGTCTTTGTGTCTGATTTTTGCAGTGGACAACCAGCTGTCATGTCCGAGGTCTCATTCTTGTTTGCAATTCTAATCTGGGAGTTTTCTGATGCCTCTTCTTCAAGGAAGACCCATGGACTATGAGGAGACAAACTGGTTAAGGGAATTCCACAGTCCAAGTTCTGGAGTGAGATTTGGTGATCTGGTCCATGAAGAAAGAAGGTGTATGATTTTTTTTGTGTTATCTGATTGCTTTATGTCTCTGGGTAACAACAGAGCATTGATTTTTATTAAACATGATAGTGTGTGAATGGAGAATAAATCAACATTTTTAAGGTTCTTGAAAGCAAGGCTGAGAAAATTAGAGAGAATACACAAACTGAAAACCAGAAACTAGTCTAAGACCACAGTTTGATACAAATGATTCACAAGAGCCAATGCCTAAACAATGGCAACAACTGTTAATACAGTTGAGCCTTGTTGAGGTTTGACGTATATGGAACATTGAACACAAAGCTTCTGCCTTGTTACCATACCAGGCCAATAGCATCTTTTTCTACAAAGGTAATTTCTGAACAGCTGTTAGAAAAGGTATGGGGAAAAAAACCACGATAACCAACAGAGGCAGTATAATATTCCCAAGTACTTGTTGATATAGATTTAGCAACTTGTAGAGAAAGGGAATCTGCTGGAAGTAAAAAAGAAGGAAAAAGAGAGAGGATGAATAATATGTGCAAAAATAAGTATATTCTTTTGAGAAATTGAGAAATCCTTTTCAGCTATAAGATTCTTGAATTCTAGAAAGGTTTTAAAAGGAGACCACAGAGAAGATTGCACCTGCTGTCCTTTTGGGACCATATATGCAGATATTCAGCTGTCTTGTTTTACCCTTTCTTTGGAATTTTACTCAAAAGCATGGTGAGATGAATATGAAGGACTGAATAGATGAATGAATACAGAATAAATATTCAGGACTGTTTAACATTATAAGGGAATATTTATGCCATCTATAGTTCATTTATGCTTTTGCCTATTCTGTATGTATTTAATAACAGACGTTGCATGAAGGGACTTGTACCTGGATTGCTTGATATCCATATTTATCATTTTTGCAATGTAGCCTTGCTCACTCTGCCATTTGGAGGAATAAATTAAAATGAATCATAAGTACGCATAGTGTTAGGCTCTAAAACCAAGAATAACATATGGTGATTTTTCCAAGCTAAGTTCTTTATTGTTTTCACACCTATAGACAGAATCTTGCCAGATTATCTGCATCTTCCATGTACTCTGAGAACTATTAAGGAGGGGCTGTCTTTACCCTCTTTCTCGCATCCAAATTTTTTGAACTGAGTTATCTCTTATTCTTCTAGAATGCAGCCCTCCCTCTTGGGAATCCAGCCTATTACATTCCATCACACATAGCTCTTCCAAGATTCTCCACAACATTTCCAATGCAGAAGATGGTTTAATTGCAAACTATGGGTCCAAAGATTCCTGTCCAGAAAGTAGGCATACATGATCTTAAAGTACAGTAAACACTTCTCCACGAAGATTGATCTAGCCATATATAAGAATCGTCTGCCCTTGAAGCAGTATGTGAATTTGACTGTGACAATTGTTAGTTTAAACTCTTATCAAAATCCTCTAAGGTATGTCCTGGATTTCAAATCTGTTTCAAATTGCTTTGGGGCTGAATTCATGCCTCTGGTAGGAAGTCTGCTGGAATCCCCACATGGCTGCTGTTACCATCTGGAACTCAGCAGTTGCTGTCCACTTTTCCTGAATTGCATTTTGAGTCAAGATAATTTTTTGTTTTCAAAACTGAAGCATGCATATTTTTTTTCCAGAGCTTTCGGTCCTTTATTGTACTTGCACAAATTGGGAAAAAGGGCAAAATGTCATTGGGCGGTGTTGTACTAATGGGCGTATTATTTTGTCTTCACTGGAAAACTATACAAATAGAATATTGATGTAACTGTAAAAAAAAAAATCCACATCAAATTTGCAATAAATTCATCAAATTTATAAAACCTCCTGACTCCATAGCAATTCCGGGGATTGCTAAAAGTAGTGTGAAAAGAATGTAATGAAGAAGAAAATAAAATGACATCCAGACAGAACAAGAAAACATACAATCTTGCATACATATTCCACAAAAGCCCTATTATCCATCCTAGGAAGGGAAATCCAAGTTTTTAAGAGCTGCTGAACAAGGGCAGAATGGGAGCCATTCAAAACTCAGGAGGGGGGAGATATTATTGAAATTCCAATAATATGTTCCCCCACAAAATATATTTTGGTACTCTGTAGACTATATTTTCTGTATATTAAGACTATGTACATGGGAATGTGACAAATATTATCCGGTATTGAACATTTATATGGGCATACATTCCCCCAAATATTTTTCAATCACAAGAAAATTGCATTCTGAGAAAGTAGTGAATTAGAAAATTGCTTTTCCTTTTTTTCTTTTTAGTCACAGGTATTTCTTAGTTGCTGTGTATGCCCATTGACCGTCTACAATATGTGCATGGTATGTTGATAAGAAAGTAATACTATATAAATATAAATAAAGTAGGCTAATAAAGGAAGAGTTTCTAACAAATAAAACTGACATCTGTATAAACTACTAAATGTAAAAATGTTTGGTTAGCTAAATCAATGTTAGATTAGCTAAGTCATTCAGTTCCATTCCCTCATCCCGTCCCTGGCTGGTTTTTACATGTTTCCAATCAAAATGTACTGAAATAGGAAGTGCAATGTGGCCATCTTGGCAAAGTAATTGTGAAATATTTTCATTAGTGTGTGTACAAATCCTTTCTCAACTGTATCACAGTCCTCTTTATTGCTGGATCCATTTTTCTTTTTAACAGATATGAACAAAATGCTCCAAATTCCGCTACAGTAGTTCACTTTTGGCCAAGCTGGAATTTCAGTGACAATATTTACTTTTTATCACAGACAATAAATCAAGGATCAAATATAACACAATATCTAGACTTATATAAAGCAGAAATAAGTAAAATATTTCTTGGAGAACAGTGTCTATACAAAGATAAATAATCTTGCAGCTGCAATACTATTGCAATAAGGAGAAAAAAATAGAATAAATATTCTGGCAAAAAAATAAAGCTTTCCTGAGCCTTCTTTCAAAGTCTATAACTTTACTATTTGTTTAAACATAGTTTGTTGACTAAGTCACAATTTGTTAGGTTTGCATAACACTAAACAATAAACTAGAGTGACGGGATCATGCATTTCTCTAAGCCATAAACAAATAGCACTATAACTTACCACAAAGTGCAAACTCTGGCTCTAATTCAGTTTTTACAAGCGATAGAAATTTTTCGTGTTCTACAAGCAATAGATCCCAAGTTCAATTCCTATTAACTCTAGTGTAGAGCAGTGGGGTTTATGCATTCTGCTAAGCTCTGTTGTTATTTGGTTGGTTTTGACTTCATGCTTTCAGTGAACTTTGTCAATTGTACATTAGTCAAAGTACTTGGATTGGCAGAATGTGTGAATCTGGTCAGTAAGTACTTGAGAACCATCTGCCTGAACACCTAGAGCAGGGGTCCCCAAACTATGGGCCGCAGCCCATTAGTGGGCTGTGGCCTACTGGCCACCGGGCCATGGGACAAGCTGGCCAGTGTGCATGTGGGGCTAGTGGCGGTGGCTAGCATCTGTGCACATGCACAACGGGGCCACTAGCATGCATGGGTTGCACATCCCATTTGTGCAGGCACGCAGTGGCAGCGGCTAGCACCTGCACGCATGCACAAACAGGGACCACTAGTGCCGTGCGGGTTTCATGGCCCGTTTGCGCATGTGCATGGGGGCTAGCAGCAGCGGCTAGCACCTGTGCACATGCACAAATGGGGCCGCTGGTGCCGTGCAGGTTGCGTGGCCCGTTTACAATGCACACGGGGCTAGCAGCAGTGGCTAGCATCTGCACGCCTACACAAATGGGGCCACTAGTGCCGTGTGTGTGCGCGCGGCCCCATTTCTGCACGCATGCCCGTGTGCGTGCGCCCAAATTTCCCAGCTGCTCTCTTTCCCTCTGGGCCGCCAGCATGAAAAGGTTGGTGACCTCTGACCTAGAGAACCATCACCAAACACTACTGGACTATTTGAAGAAATAATTTGATAGATACATGCTTCCCGTTATATAGATTGGATGTGCTTGTATGTGTGTGCACACTGTATTCCATTCTATCTCTCTGTCTGTTTACTTATCTTGACCTCCACCCTCTTGAGTTGTAATTCAAAGAGTTGTGTTTGAAGCTGGAAAAAATACTCAAGTCTCTGGTATAATTTTAAGGAATTTTAAGGAAGCACTGAACAGCTCACCTAGTATGCTACTATCCAAGTCCTTTTGCAGCCAAGCCACCTAAGAAACTGTTCGTGTCATGTATTTGAGGCCAAATAGCTGAGCATGAAGTTCCAGTATGAAATTTAAAGTGTTCTAGTTCAATCTTGATAACCTTCTCCCTTTTTAGCACGCCTGGACAATAATGCAATTCGTAGATTACCTGTCCAAACCTATGTCAAAAAGAAATGGCACATGTAACAGAATTAATCCCGGATCCTAGAATACATATGAAGAAAACCAATTATACAGAGAGTATCTTTTCCAGAGTATGTACTAGTTTGTTATCACTCACTGTGATGGTTCTTATTTTACACTAAACCATTATGCAGTTAGTTTTGTTTGAGCATGTTGGTCAAAACTAGACAATTGTGCTTTGTTCAGTAAACTATAATTAAATAAGATAAATAAATAACCTTTATTGTCATTTTTTATATTGTGGGCACAATGGCACACATAAAAAAATGAAATTTAGTTGCCCGCTCTCAAAGTGAAACATATACATGACACACACCTAAACATACTATGTACAACATATATATAGACCCACATCCCTACATATACATAGCAAATAAATATTAAATACTGTCCATCTTGAATATATAACGCAAGGAGGAAGTTTGAGAGTTCGCAAGGTTAATGCTGTATGGAATGAAACTATGGCTGAATCTGGATGTTCTGCTACGGATACCGACGAAGCCTCATCCCAGAGGTAACAGGGAAAACATTGTTGTGAAGAAGGATGTGTAGTGTCCCAAAATCTTGGCGGGCCCTGCTCAAGCAACCGCTTCTGGGCTATGTCCCTGGATTGTAGGGAGGAACTCCAATATCTTTTCCGGCCTCCTCACCACTCTCTGCACACCCTCACTGTCTGAAGCAGTGATGCCTCCAAACCCAGACTGTGATGCTGTATGCAGGATGCTCTCGATTGTCCCCCTGTAGAAAGTGGTCAGGACAGGGGAAGGAAGATGTGCTTTTCTCATGCGGCGCAGAAAATGCAGGCGCTGCTGTGCCCGCTTCACCAGTTTCTCACTGTTTAGCGACCAAGTCAGCCTACTCGTTAGCTGCACACCCAGGAATTTGATGCTAGTAACCATCTCCACAGGTGAATCATTAATGCATACTACTGCTTCCATGGTGAAAGGATCAACCAGTGACATCACCGTTGCCCGCGGATGCCCAATTGGGGGCTCCTTTTGTGTTCCCGTTAAGTTGCCCACCAAAGTGGTATCCATCTATCTACTCATGGTCATCCGCTTTCAAACTGCTGGGTTGGCAGGAGCTGGAGCGAGTGATAGGAGCTCACCCCATCACATGACAGCAACCGGGTCTCAAACACAAGCCTACCGATCGTCAGTCCAGGGTCCTAAACCCATGTGATCGACCACACTTCACTATAATTAAATAATACACAAACACAATCATATTCCCAATGGAAAGTAATTAAATAGTACACAAACACAATCATATTCCCAATGGAAAGGCTTTTGGGTGATTGCGAAACCAGAAATAAACCTCTGAATTGTTTAGTTTAATAGAAAGCAAGCTGGAAAGTAGCCATTTAAGAACAAATCCAAAATGGAAATTTTTACTGCTCTGCCTTTAATACGCTGAATTTAAAACATTAAAGCTGAAGCCTTGCTGGTTGCCCTGAAAGTCATCTTTAGTGAATTTTGTACAATTTTCATCAAAGTAAGTATGTACTAGAACAGATAGCTTATGCTAATTCCTTCTGGTTTTAATTTTTCCTCTGTTTGCTGTCTCTGAACTACATCTTTGACCTCTTCACAGACCCAGTTGATTTAAAGGAGGAGATATTTAAAATTTACTTTCAATTTACTGCAGTAACTGATTGCTACTTTCTCAACATCTCAGATTTAATAGTGATTCTTTGAATTCTCTTCCCAATTAAACTAATTATGCCTTTGAAAAGTAAAAAGGTATACCTTAAAAAAGAGTAGGAGGATAATATCCTGTTTTTCTGTTGAATGGTGTATCTGCTCTGAAAATGTATATTATGTTTGGTAGGGAGGTGGAAAGCATAGCATTACAGGCAAGAAAATTGTATTGTTCAGAGAATCCTGGAGAAACTATTTTGATTAACAATACAGTGATTTGATACAGTAAAATGGAAGACTATGTTGCCATTACAGGTAGTCCTCAACTTATGACTACTTAATGATGACCTTCAAAAAGGTGCTTTATGGCTTATAAAGCACTTCTGACTATTTCAAAATAGCCTACCAAAAAAGACTCCCTCATCTCTGGAGGCTGTCTGAAAGAGCTAACTGCCGAAGTTTTCCACTGAGCTGAATGGTCCACATGGCAGAGCTGAAATCCTTGGACAGGCAGCTCCTTCAGAGCAAAAGAGCTGCCTGCTGAAGGATTTCAGCTCTTCATGAGCTTGCGCCCTGGCATGGTGGGTCGGAGAACAGGCCCAGACCACCTAGGCTAGGCAGGTTTCCACATGCCAGTAGGCTCTGTAACCTACCGCAGGCTACCTTGGGCCTCCCTCACCCCCCCCCCAGGTACCCCCACACTCTGCTTAATGACCCATGAGACTTCTTAACAATTACAAATGGGAGTGCTGGAATTGCAGTCACCAGGTGAAGCAGTCACATGAATGTCCTACTTAACAATCACTCAGTGACCAAGATTCTGGTCCCAATTTTTGTCATAAGACGACAACGTATAGTATGTTATTTTTATTTAATTTCTTGATTTAAAATAAAATTTCATTCTCCCAATGAATGTTTCTTATGGAATGGAAATTAATGCATTTTAAAGGAAGGAGTTGGTGGTTTTAGCTAATTGTTGAAAATGCACTGCTTAAAATACAACCTTGTATCATTATTTCTGCTTTTATACAGAAGTTATTTCCATTTTGTTGCAGATGATTTACTGGTTTTTATGGATGCTATGTTCTTTTGAATTATATTGTAGCAGTTGGAAAATAATAGGCAGACAGTGGAAATGGGAATTGGATGCAAAACAGTTGATAGAATAAAGCTGGAAGAACACCCATTTTTTCATAAATTTTACATAAATTATGAAATATATCTGTATATATTAGACAGTGATCCAAAGGACTCATATTTTATTCTAAATTTGAACAAAATATTCAAAGGCCAAATATCTCACTTAGAGGATTGCTACATACAAAATTTGGACTACATATAGTTTACTTTACGTAACTTTGGATGTCACGTTTGATTAAAATACCAAAGCCAAAGATATCAAAATAATTAAAAAGAATACTATTAAAATACAATTAAACAGTTTTCAAAAAGCTATAAATAAAACAAAATAAAAATCACAGGAGAGTACATTCTAAAACTTACAGATAGTGTAACCATTTTGCAGGCTATATACTTCCAATATCCCCTGGTCTGAAGACATAATTAGAATTTCCAGAAGGCCAGTAGGTCAGCGGCAATCTCATTTTGGGAGAAATAATCTTCCAAATGGTGGGTGCCACAGCAAAAAAGCCCCTTCTCCTGGATGAAATTCCTTGCCCTACATGACCCACTGTTGACTGATATGTCTTACTTCATTTTGTCCTTATTGTTAACTGACCCAACTGATAATTAACCAATTGTTGTTTCTGTTTTCTTTTTCTACATGTGGTCTTCTACACTTCATCTTTTTGTTTCCATATAGTATAAAGACAACACTTTTCAGAAGCTATTGGGATGTTTTTAGGTTTATTCTTTTAAGCTGTATTTCAACAAAATTAATTCAGCAGGACTTTCTGTTTCAATTTTTTTCATGATTTCTTATTTTGCTTCTGGGATGATTTTCCTCTTATTATAATAAAAAAAAAATGCCTATATGTTGCTGAATTAAAACAAAGCTCAAAGTCAATTTAAACTTCAAGATGTTGTCATTAAATTAAAAAAATGGAGATTCAAGAATAAATGAATGTGGTGATTAGTTAGTATCCTGTTTGTTTAAAGTTCGTGGTTTAGCACAAATATATTCATCTTATATGTGGCAAAAGAATAACTTTATTTGATTATGATTACAAATGTAAAAAAGGAGTGAAGGATCAAAGGGTGATGTGAGGTAATGTAGACCATTGTTGGATAGTGTCAACAGTGGATCATGGAAAAAGAAGTGGGAAGGAAATAAAAGAAAGTGAGGAAAAGGAATTAGAATAAAAGAAGAATAACTACAGGAAGAGAAAGAATATTCCTCTATGGAAAGAGAATTAAGAAACAGATTAATCTCTCAGAGGGCAAATGGAAAGTGGAAATAAGAAAACAGATTGGAAAAACTCCTTGGAAAAGAATGCAAAGAATTATGCTACAGAATGTCACAGAAAAGTATGAAGATATACTAATGCAAAGTATGAAAAAAGTTGTTTTATGAAATAATCGGATGAAATACCTCGAGGATAAGAAAGAAGGCATATTTAAAATTGTTGTGAAAAAGGATGAAAGCTTTTGTTCTTAAAGAAGGTAGTTGCAAAGAATGCACTCAAGAGTGAAGAAGAAATTATTAAAATGAAAAAAAAAAAAGGTAGAGAATGTGCAGAGCAATTTTGATAGATATAAAACATGTTTTAGAAGTGAGGAAAGAAGAGTGAAGGAATCTCCAGCAGAGTGAATGATATTAAAAATAAAAATGATGAAATTGTTTGGTAAAAGATGTGTACGATCTGAAGAGAAACCAGAGTCATTTGGGATGAGAAACTGTTGGAAGGAATATTTTAGATGTCTTTATAGGAATGATAGTGATAAATGAAAAAGTGGAAATGATGAAGAAATGATGAAAATAAAATGCTGCAAAAAGGTTAAAAAATGGTCAGGCTGTAAGTATAGACAGTTTTAACTATCTAAAAGAGTCAGTTTGCTGTAATGGAGAAGATGCTGGCTTAGAAACCAGGAGACGGTGAGTTTTAGTCCCACCTTAGGCATGAAAGTCAGATGGGATAAAAATATTGTAACAACTTAGGAAATTGTAAATATGGACGTATCTTGCACATGGAAATGCTATGGACTTGTTTAACACTGGTATTAAGTCTGTAATTATCTGATGATTGGAAGAAAACCGATACTGTTAATGTAAACAGGGGGAAAAAATAGCCAAAGAAAATGCAAAAAATGATAGGGGAATTAATCTGTTTAAGTGTTCCTGGAAAGGTGTTTGGTTGAATTCTGATGAGAAGGATAGATGAGGTGACATTAGCTCAATTTAGAAAGTGTTGGACAACAGTTCTGCTGACCAGACTTTTATTCTTCAGTAGGTCATTGAGAAACATATCAATGTGAGAAAGTTTATTGTCTGTTATTTTAAAGAAAGTGTGACTTAAGTAAATAGGTTTGATTAAGACACTGTTTTGCAGGAATATAAATACGTTGTGGGATGTATTCAGAAATAAATGGTTAGGCCTAGTGAGATTTAAGATAAAAAGGAGTGACACTCCCTTGGTTGTTCAGTATATATTAGGAATGCTGATGATTAAAATAAATTTGTTGAGGATGTGAACTTAACACAGAAGGAGTATTGCCATTGTTGAACACAATGGAGAAATTGATAAGAAAATATCTCTGACACCAGTTAGATTAGTGAAAATGTTTAAAAATGTATCAAATATTTGTTGGAAACGTAAAGAAAAACCAGGTACTTATTATCATATTTGGTGGATGTGTCCTAAAGCCAAGAAATTTTGGTTTAAAATTCATAAATGGTTAGAAAAGACGACTAAAATACAAATAGAATATAAACCAGAATTATTTTTGCTAGGAATATTAAGATCTAATTATGGTAAAGGGAATGAATATTTAATATTACATCTATTGACAGCAGCGAGAATTGTATTTGCTCAATTTTGGAAAAATGAAAATTTACCACACGATCAGATTATAATTATGAAAATTTTAGAATGTGCAGAAATGGACAGATTGACGTTGGAGATTAAAGAGAAAGAGGATTCAGTGTATTTTAGGACATGGAAAAAATTTTATCAATGGTTAGCATTACATTAGAGCTAAATTATATTTAATTAGTAAGCTTTTATTTTATGACTATTTTTAGTATTAATGACTATAATTGTTTAGTATTGTATTAATTATTGTTATTCAATACGTGTACCCGGAAAAGAGTCTGCTTGTTTAAGCGTTGGATTTTTTGTGTGGGGGTAACCCCACTACTGTTCTTATCCCTACCCCTATTCCCATCCCAATCCCAACTCCATTCCCTAACCCCATCCTTTATCCATATTATTCCTATTCTTCCCATACCCATATAAAATTTAATAAAATATATTTTAAAAAAAAGAAAATATCTCTGAAACAATGAGCAAATGGGTCATGGGTTATCTAGTCTTCTATATAGAAAGGATTGTTAAAAATTGTTTCTTTAAATTTTTCATTTGAAATGTTTATTGAGTAACTGTGGCATAACCAAATCCATATTTGGTGTGTTCAGCTTAGAGTTGGGCCAAAATTTTATGATCAGCTAAATTTGACTGTGTTCAGAGGCAAGATTGTCAAGGATTTTTGGTCACATTTATTGAGTGAGTTAAGTATGCTGCCCCTAATTGCCCAGGCAACTGCTCCCCCGCCTCTAGTCCTATTACGGTCATTATTTTTCCTAGAACAACATTTGGAACAGAAATGGGGACAAATTTCAAAATAATCAGGAAAAGAAAAAAATGAATTGAATGAAGCTATGAGAAGCTTTTACCAATATTTACATATAACTGTCCCAGTTATATAGTATCTATATTATTTAACTTATTTGTCTATTATATTTATATACCACCAAATGGAATTGAGTCAATGTCACCGAATAGTTTACGGTGAAATAAAATTGCAATACAATAAAATGCAATTCAAATATAGTTGCTCGCTGCTTCTGAGCCAAACATCTCCTGGACTATGAAATTTGAAGGGGGGGAAAGTCAGCCACCCCCACATTGTTGGCAAGACTCAGGAAGCAAGGACACTATAAATGTCATTAACATCTATTTAAGCTAGTTTGGAATAAATAGAAACTTTGGAACCTAGAATAGGAATTTCCCAATTTCAGTTTTAGACAGTCTCTTGGAAGCATTTATCCCCAGATCTCTCAGCACGTCAGCGCCCTTTCCTGAGACAGGCATTCAACTGACTCACCTCCAACTTCCTCACAATCTTATTTTGACTCATGCCAGTTTAGAATCATATGGAATACCATCATCCATATATCTCTGGAAAAGACCATCATGTGTGTGACATATGATGTAAGCCAAGTTTTCTCATTTGACTCAAGAAGAAATGGGCTCTGTGTTATGCTTCCTCTCTTAGATTGCTCCAGTATACTAACTTCCATGATGGCTTTGACAGAAAGGCCTTGAAAATGTTTTGTAGGTTGACCAAGTCGGGTCAGGGAGAATGTTGTCTCAGAAGCCTTGAGTTCAGGAGTTGACATTTGTTATTTTTGGCTGAACTAATCTTTCTTGTTTTGTTTTCAGCTGATGATGCCTGTGGTGGGACACTTCGAGGGCAGAGTGGAATAATTTCAACCCCTCATTATCCTTTGGAGTACAACAACAATGCTGACTGCACATGGACGATTTTAGCAGAGCCGGGAGACACCATAGCTCTGGTTTTCTCGGATTTCCAATTGGAGGATGAATATGACTTTTTAGAGGTCATTGGAACAGAGGGATCCTCTTTATGGTAAGCAACTGCTTTGCTTTTCTAGATCAATATGGATCATTTGTACCCTTTGGTACTATATCTTGCAAGTGTTGGCTTGCAACTGATCAGAGCTGCCTAAATAAAGAACAGTAGGGAATGATAACATCTTTAAAATGTTTCATTAACATTCAATGAAATTGCCGCCCTTCATCCCAGAATCAGGATTTTTTCTTCACCATCTGCCTGTCTGTCTTGTCTGTCTACCTAACTACCTATCTACCTATCTAGCTAAGATTCTACACTGAAGGTATTACAATTTTTAACTCATGCAAGAAATAAAATAAACTGTCATGAATATAAAAGTCTGTAATTTTGGGGGTTGGCATAATACACGTGACTATCATAAAATTAATTTCTATTTTTTTTAATGAGTGCTGTAGTGAATTTTTTGGAGCTGGAGAGAATTCCGCTGCCATTGAGCAAATTAGCTGTTCTGACTATTGTATAACTACCCAGAGTCTCTGAAAGTGGCATATAAATTTAATAAATTCCTATTGTTACTGTTCTGGCTATGGCCTTTTGCCTCCATTTTGTTTTAATGGTGTTAGTTGAAAGACACCAGTACTGCCTTCATGTTAAAGGGAACCCATAGGTGGTCTTCTTCTATTTCAAAATAAGATGTATCAACAATGGTGAAGTCATGAAACATTTCTAGCTTGGTGGTTTGTATTGATTTGATATTGTTGGGAGAATTGTGTTATTAAAACATAAGGTAAATGAACTTTTGAAGGAAAACTCACACTAGACAATTCTAATCCCTGTTTCAGGGAAGTAAGGTAAAAAAGAACAGTGGTGTCTGTAATGAATTTATCTTGGTTCCACAGTATGTTCTGGTTTTCTTAACTCCGTTTTGTTTTTTGTTGGTTGCTTGCGTATTTTTTAATTTTTATTTAAGGCAGAGATGTGTTTTAAAAAAGCTATCAATGGACAAATAATTGCTGAAATTATACAATTACTAACCTTATTTTGAGTGTTAAAAGTTTCCAAGCAGAGCACAAGTTATAAAATTATACATTGTTGAGCCTGGTGTCAAAATCTCCACTATATTATTATTTATAAATATTAAAAAAGAAAAAAAGAAAAAACACCCCTAGATAATATCTGATTTCTGATTCCCCCCTTCTTTGTACTCCAACCAATTTTCAGTTTCCTTTTGTGTAAACATTAGAAACCATCCTCCTTGTATTTACCTTGCTGCATAATATAAGTTGGTTGCTTAATATCCAACTGTTAATTCCAGATTGTTATGTAAGCCACATTACTTGCAAAGAATAGTGACTTAGTTCACCCATAATTAAGTAAAATCCCCTCACTACTCAAATCATATTGTGGTTTAATGTAATGTGTGAATTGAGAGAGAGAGAGAGAGAGAGAGAGAGAGAGAAGTAAAATGGGCAGTGAGAATAATGATGTGATCCCTTTAATCAATTATTTTGGCCAGACCTTTCCCACATCCTAGACTCTTTATCAAGCCTTCTACAGTATTTAGACTTGTGCATTTGTAGGAACTTCTGTTGAAGATGGAATGCAAGTTCACCAAATACAAAATTATCTATGCAGGTGGTGTGGTTAGCACTTTGTCATCTTTTTATCTCCTTCTCTCCTTCTCTTTCTCTCTTTGATTACCCTGTTATAACTCACTGTTGCTGAGAAATACCTAGAATCAAAAAGGCATAGGCATTCATGCAAGAATCTTAAAATGACCTAGGCTCCATCTGCTTAGTATAGCATAAATCAATCTCTTTCTCTAATTACACTTTCATTGCTTTTCTGTGACAAAACATTCTCAGCAGTGAAAAAACATATTTCACGTTTGGGGGTATAGGTGCCCTCAGCTTGCCCAGCCTCCAAAGGCAGAATGAAACTAATAATGCTGCTTAAATTGTAATTCTTGGATGGTTTGTTTCTACTCTCTTGGCAATGTGTTAGTTCCACCTTGAAAATATTATCTCTGTTTTTCTTTCTCTGCTCAGTAGAATTTTAATGCATAGGCGTTGCTTTTGAAATTTATTTCCAAAGACAATTTCAGTGAAATTCTAATGGATGGCACATATTGAATTTACATTTACCTAGTTACCAGCTCGCCAAGCAGTGTGAACGAATCCCCTCTTTTATATAGTATAAACATCACTCCAACACTTGTAGCCTACCTGGATTCCCACAATTCCTTAAAATCAAGGAAAAATGTTAGAGGCTTTCAGAGCCATGAAAAGACATTAGTCTCCACATAGAAAGATATATAACAATGAAATAATCTGAAAAGCATCTCCCAAAGGAAGCATGGTGAGAATCAACTAGAAAAGCAGAAATCTCTGTTTCAGGAGAACATGTCCAGTTGTTCAGGTTTCTGCTTTTCTTGTTGATTCTCACCATGCTTCCTTTCTGAAAAATTGCCAGCCAGATTTTGACCCAATTGAGTTTATACATTTGCTTTCAATGTTGTTTGATGGCGTTCAGTATAGAATGCCACAATGATTGTGAAAGTGATTTTATCAAAAGCAACCAGACAAAGCTGGACTAGAGACTTCTAAAACCAAGGACAGAACATTCAAATGTTTCTCAGAATGTTTGCATTATCTCCTAGAACTCATCAGTTCAGACAGAACTGATAGAACAAGAACCGATTTGTATTATGGATGTGATTTATTTCCAGAGCACTGCGTTTTTGACTGCCATGCTGAAACATAGATAGCTATTTTGAGAAGAGATGGACTTTAGAAAAGTTGAAATTCAGGATTTTTCTAATTCGCACATTTGGGCCTAAACTTGACAAATGGACTTAAATATGTACAACACACTAAGGGACCCAAAATTTGGAATAAAGTTTGGAATGAAGCAATTTCTGCATGAATGCAGTTTATGGATTTGTACATGACCTAGCCAAAACATTTTTATATGAACATGGTCAGGATGCCCATCTGCTTTAGATCCTGTCCTGGTCATCTTCTCGTGCCTGTGCCTGAATATAATTTCCATTGGATCTGCTAGAATGTGAAGTGGCTATGCTCACACACATAGAGACAGCTGCAGACAATTTTCAAAACATCAACAGGAGACTTGTAAGGAACACAGCTACTATAATGCTTTGGGGAGAGGTGCTTCATTCATGCAAATGTGCTTTGTGCAGCATCTCTTTAGAAGGCTTTGTGCATACCTGCTATATTCTGTTATTACACAGAAATCATTCTGGATTTCCAAAACCTTTATAGGCTATCCGTATCAGCAGGAGCCAGGATTGTTCAAAGACCTAGAAAACCTCTTTATTCAAGAACTCCAACCTACTCTGCCCCAGGCTCATTTCAAAGGGTTGGAAATTCTTAAGAGTTGCAGCTTCAATACATCTGAAATGTGTCAGGTTAAGGAAGTCTGATCTAGCATGAAAGCGCACAGATCCTTGGAGTTTCAGTTTTAAGCATGACAGATGTTGATATGGGCATACCACTCTCACAGCGGTAGATAAAATGTAGCTGTACAAATAATATGTTTGTATTGATGGCGTGAAAGAGCAGGAAGCACTCTTTTCCAATCAAGTTTTGTTTCCCCATTATGTCACCTGTAAGTGACTTTCACCCACCAACTATTAACAGGGCGAGGAAAAGCAATTTTTATGCTTGACGCCATCTCAGGAAGGGGGAAAGATGCCAACATTGATCCAAGAAGAGACATTGCTGCTAAGTGTTAAATTAAAATGTGATACATTTATTATGGTTTTGTTACCATCAGAATAAAAGACATGCTTATGTAGATAATGTTATACTTGCTTGACAACATCTTAGGGGGAAAACGCAGCCCGAATTATTGCAACCCTATTAACTCTATTAAACTGGAAAGCTGACAGCCCAGGTTTGAGAGCCAAGCACTGTGCAATGGGGTAAGCTCCCCTTCCTGCCCCAGCTCCTGTCCACCTAGCATTTCAAAAGCATTGCAAATGCAAGTAGATTAATAAGTGCCACTTCAGTGGGAAAGTAACAGCATTCCACGTGCCCTTGCATATAGCCGTGCTAGCCACATGACCATGGAAAATGTTTTCGGACAACCCTGGCTCCCTCAGTCAAGAAACAGAGATGAGCACTGCATCCAGATTCAGTCACAGCTTTGTCCCATACAGTATTAACCTTGTGATCTCTAAAGCTACTTCCTTCCGTTATGTATTCAAGATGGACAGTGATTAATATTTATATGTTTACTTATATGTATGGGTGTAGGTCTATACTTATGTTGTATATAGTACGTTTTAAATGTGTGTTATGTATGTGTACACTTTGAGAGCAAGCAACTAAATTTCATTTTTAATGTGTGCCGTTGTGCCCACAGGGAAAAAAATGACAATAAAGATTATCTAATCTAATCTAATCTAATCTAATCTAGTCTAATCTAATCTAATCTAATCTAATCTAATCTAATCTAATCTAATCTAATCTAGAGTCGGACACAACTGGACAAGGAAATCTTTACCTTTATTAAATTGTGACACGGTGCCATTGAACGTGCCCCAAATTGTGTGATGTTTCCAAGGCTCATGCAAAAGTTAGATGTCAAGTTATTTATTTATTTATTATTATTATTTTCATTAAGATATGGATTTTATTAGCACACACTCATATTTTATGGTGCAGTGACTTTCATGTGAGCTGGCTCAGTTCGGACGTTCTGGCAGATTTGAGCTTCCCATTTTTCAGGCTTCGCTTCTCTTGATGAAATGAAAGCTGTGACTGTCAAGGGAAGTAGGTTGCTCCAGTCTGTTCTGTTGATCTCCTTCCCAGGGCATACAAAAGCTGCCACTATCTGCTATGCATTTCTTTCTGTCTTTGGTGAATTTCTCACGATTTTTTAAGACAGTAATTTCCTGAAGTATGCTAAATTATAATCTCTTCCTCTTCTATTTAATTTCGATGTGACAAATTTTCTAAGCGATAAATTATTTTTTAAATAAATACACAAAGATGTGCTTTTGACTTGAAACCACTCTTTGACACAATTCCCAGGGATGCACTCTGGGTAAATCCAGTTATTAGATATTTCTACTTATTGTATTCAAAGACAATAAGTACACATAGAACCGAGATGGGTTCACATAACGCCGTTCTGCCTTTTAAAGGGATTAATTGCTTGCCCCCCTCCAGTTATGACTTGACTTAATTTGACCACTCTCCCCTCTGTGTCCTGTCTTCTACTTTCTCCAACTGGTTAACAAGCATATATCAATACTTTCATGTACTGCTGATACAAATAGGGTTTTTTTTCCTAATATCCCATTTAAAGTAAGCCTTAAGGACAACAGATTAATTATCACAAAATGAAAACAATAGAGGTTACTGAAAGAAAAGAAAAAAACCACAGTAACCAATCAGTCAACACTAAATCAAATGAATTAAAACCTGCAAATAGCTGGGAGACATTTTTGCTGTGAGAGGCTCCTGGAGGCACAACAACATATATTACTGATTCTGTCCAGAGGAGTATATTGGCCATTCTTTTATGGCTTTGGCTTTAAAGCTATTTCAGGTGTGAGTTATGGCTCAACTACTGTGTGCCTTTATATACACACAGAGGAACACACAATAATGTTAAACTATTAGAAAGGCCATTGTTTATATTTCTATGAATATTTTAGCTGGACATGAATACAGCTTCGCAAATGAAAACAGGATCATATAAAAACAAGATAAAGCCCTAGATCTGGATTTTTTTAAAAAAAATTGTGGCTCCAGTTATTAGTATCCTTTTTTCCCCATATAGTTCTTTGATTTTTCCAATATAACTTTGGGGCAAAACAATGAAGGAAAAACTATGTGATTTAGAGACTGCGATACAACCTGGGATGCTAAAGCTAAAGAAATCCTCAATCAGCATATAATTCGATTTTTATATTGAAAATTATATAAATAGGGTATCTAATTGCAATACATCAAGTAGCTTTAGGGACACTTTACTGCAGTTAGATACTGTATTATTATAATAAACCAGAAAAAAGGGGTTTATGTGTTTTTAAAGTTCTTCCATCTTGGACAACAGATTCAAAAATATGTCTGATCATGTGATATCAATCAGATTGGATCAATAGTGCTTGTATTATTGCAGTGTCTGTGTTATTGAGACTTGTGGATAGAAGGTGACCTTCCTCTCAGGAAAGTCTCCTGGAGGAACCAAAATAACACAATAAGCATTTTTTTTTTATTAGATCAGTGCTTCCCCCCCTTGGGAAAAAAAGGAAAAGAAAAAAAATAAAGATTTTGCCAAAATGTACTTGGTGCATACATAGGCATTCTGTAAAAACCTGCTATTGTTTTATTCCTGTTTATTAATTGATCAATGAACCAAACAAAATGCTAAAATGCTAAAGAAAACAAACATAGGTCTCAAGCAGGGAAGAATCAATACAGAAATCAGATATTGTTTCTCTTATTTGCCACAAGTTTATATAAAAGCAAGATCTGAAATTATTATTATTATTATTTGGAATAATATGAATGTTCGGCATATCTGAATCCATTAATTCTATTATTTCAGGGCTATCTTCTGTCCTTCCTTATATTAGGGAATCAAATGCCTTTCTCCAGTTCTTCAACTTTGGTTGCTACCTGTGAACACTACATTTATTCCAATGAGATAAAATCTCCACAAGAATCTTTTTCTGGTTTCAAACGTGTCACTAATTGGATAGTTACAAAAGAGGTTATTGGAGTCAAATTTGGAATATTCTCTATATCAAAATTTGACTTTATTCTGCTCCTAGGATTGCAGTCTGGTAGAAGAAAATCTACGGCTACTATTTCCGAGGCCATTATTCATTGGTCTCCAAAAACACAGTTAATCCTTTAAGTGGGAAGCCACAATTAGTCTCCAAGATATTTTTATTCTTCTGCAAGAGCTCCTTATATTGCTAAGCTTTATAATTAGCAGTTGTTTGCTAAAATACAGCCCTGCTTGAGCTTTACTGAGAAAAAACTTTCTTGTGGTAAATGTAATTCCCTCCACAAATATTTTTTCTTTCTTTCTTTCTTTTTCTTTCTTTCTTTCTTTCTTTCTTTCTTTCTTTCTTTCTTTCTTTCTTTCTTTCTTTCTTTCTTTCTTTCTTTCTTTCTTTCTTTCTTTCTTTCTTTCTTTCTTTCCTTCCTTCCTTCCTTCCTTCCTTCCTTCCTTCCTTCCTTCCTTCCTATAAAGAGTTTTGTTTCCACATAGAATATCAGATCCATAATTAGCCTCAAATAATATATGCCATCACTTCTTTCTTCCTCCTTCTCCCTTCCTTAACCTGAAGTTCTATTTTTGTTCATATTGAATAGGGTTTATATTTAGCTTGGCTGCTTTGGTCACTTTCCTAATTATATTTTGGGGAATGAAAAAAAAAAAAACAATCACGGGTCTGGAATCATCTTAAGGATTAAGCAGTCTGTTTCAGTATAAGTCAGTTTTCTGTAATCTGACCTGTTCAGGTATGCTAGCTGATAATTTCCATAGCTTTTAGCCAAGCCCAATCTTTATCACCATATTTGGAGAGTCTCAGTATCTTTGCTGTGTTTCTTGCGCCAAACTCACAGGCTTAGCTTCTGGAATCTGAGAATAGATGGCAGATGGTTTCTAACAGGCCTGTGAAGATCTTCAAAGAAGAGAGTTTTCATCACAATACTTCTTCTAATCATTGCAACAGTTGTAATAGATCATTTCAATTAAATAACAGATTTCAGTCATCAATTGCCTCTATCTTGAGTCAACTTTGGGAGGTGAACTTTCCTGTGAATTTGCTTATGACTGATCTACAGTGATGTATTTATAGGCCATTTGGGGGGGGGGGAATGCTCGCCTCCATTAACTGCAATGGAAACACCCTTCATTTTCCACCAATGACTCCACTGTTTGGGGAGGAAGCAATGCGGTGATGTATTTACCATTCCCATGGGAAATTCCACCCCAGAACTTGACTAGAACTAGTAGTCCTCGACTTACAACAGCTCATTTAGTGACCGTTCAAAGTTACAATGCCACTGAAAAAAAGTGACTTATGACCGTTTTTCACACTTACCACAATTGCAGCATCTCCATGGTCACGTGATCAAAATTTGGATGCTTGGCAACTGAGTCGTACTTATGAAGGTTGCAGAATCCCGGCGTCACGTGATGCCCTTTTGCAACCTTCTGACAGGCAAAGTCAATGGGGAAGCCAGATTCACTTAACAGCCGTGTTACTAACTTAACAACTGCAGTGATTCACTTAACCACTGTGGCCAGAAAGGTCGTAAAATGGGGCAAAACTCACTGAACAAATGTATCACTTAGCAACAGAAATTTTGTGTTCAATTGTGGTTGTAAGTCGAGGACTACCTATACCTAGTTCTTCTTAAAGCAAAGGAAAGGGTCAGTGGTGGGATTCAGCCAGTTCGCACCAGTTCGGCAGAACCGCTAGCTAATTTTTTGTTGCCCAGGCCCAGAATGGACTTCCGGAAGAGGCATCCACAGAGAGAACTGGTTGTTCACATATTTGAATCCCACCACTGGAAAGGGTGGAGGTCTTTTTCTGGTGAGGGTACTTAAAGACATGAAGAATGTCAAACATGTCTTAAGATAATGCAAAAACAAAACAACAACAAAGCATCTGCCTGTCCCCAAACTTAAAATAAACTTCAGGAGGTAAAAGACTAGAATGAACACCTAGATTTAGTTCTTTTATTATATTCAGAGTAGCTAATTTTTCATTCCCAGAAACAGACCTAGGGAACGTTTGAATTTTGATTTTAAAAGCTGCCACAGAATACCCAAAGTTGAGAGTTATATTCTCAAATGCTTTGTTTTCCCCTTCTTTTTTAAAATTAACACAAAAAGAGAAAGAAGTAACAAAACACAAAGATGACAGAAATATATACATTGTCAAAGAGAAGAGAAAAAAGAACTCAAAGTGTGGAATTATTAATACTAATAAATCCAGTTCAAACATCTGACTGACTGTGTAACCAACCCTAGTAATATAGAGTTGGTGGCTGCATTTCATTTGTTCCAACAATGATTGAGCTTTAGAAAATATTTATCAATGATTTCTTTTTCTTTCTTTCTTTCTTTCTTTCTTTCTTTCTTTCTTTCTTTCTTTCTTTCTTTCTTTCTTTCTTTCTTTCTTTCTTTCTTTCTTTCTTTCTTTCTTTCTTTCTTTCTTTCTTTCTTTCTTCATTTAGTTGTTATTGTTAGTTTCTTGTTGCCTTTCAATTTGTGAAATGGAGCATTGCCGGGAGTAGGAAGGAGAAATAAAGAATGGAAACAGCTTACTACAATAAAAAAAAAAGATACTTCTGCTAATCAGAATAGAGCTGGAAGAGACTTTGGAGGTCATCTAGTCCAACCCCCTGCTCAAGCAGGAGACCCTATACCATTTCAGACAAGTGCCTGTGCAGTCTCTTCTTGAAAACCTTCAGTGATGAAGCACCTTCTGAAGGCAAGCTGTTCCATTGGTTAATTGTTTTCACTGTTAGGAAGTTTCTCCTTAATTCTAGGTTGCTTCTCTCTTTGATGAGTTTCTATCCATTGTTTCTTGTCTTGGCTTTTGGTGCTTTGGAAAATAAGTTGACTCCCTCTTCTTTGTGGCAGCCCCTCAAATACTGGAAAATACTACTATTGTATCACTTCTAGTCCTTCTTTTCTCTAGACTAGCCATACCCCATCCTGCAACCGTTCTTCATATGTTTTTGTCTACAGGCCTTTAATCATCTTAGTTGCTCTTCTTTGCACTTTTTCCAAAAGTCTCAACATCTTTTTTGTAATGTGGTGACCAAAACTGGATGCAGTATTCCAGGTAAAATACATATGTATACATACAAACGTAAAATACTGTATGGTGTCTGCATTCCCTCTTTCACATAATCTTTGTTTAAAAAAAATTGTAGGAACTGAACCAAGAAACTTATAAGGGGAAATTTTTATAAGTGGTGCTTCTCAAAGTACATGCTTGTCTTTCTAGCTGAAAGTTGAGTCTCACAGTCCATAAAGTGCAAATCTGGAAATCTCTCTCATTAGCTTTTTGCACAGAAAAGTCTCAATTCTCAAACTTTTCAATTCTCAAAATAGATTTGATCTCTGTATCAAAAAGCCTTCTACATCCATTACAAACAGTACCGAAATACTTCAGAGTTTCTTAAAATGTCAACACTGAATAGAATATGACAATACAGCATCATTTAATTGTTTTATAACTTTTAGCTAGCTGTCATTAAACAATTAGCTTTCAGTAGGAGATTAGGAAAAAGAAGATCCAATGCCAAATGATAATTTTTTTACAACTGCTCTGTTCCCGGGGTGCGAACAAACCCCCTCATCATCATTATTATTTTTAAACACTGAATTGTGTCTACTATAATGGTGATGAGCAGCCATTGGTTTTAGCAACCCTTGATATTAGTATCTTTTTAAGCTGACAACTAACCAGTACATCTTATTGGGCAGAGATATTGTTACATATCCTGAGGTGCATCTGAAATTGCTCAAGCTACTGCATTGTGGGCCAGCTGTAGCTTCTTAATAGTTTTTAAGAGCATCCCCTATGCAGAGGACATTGTAATAGTCCACACATGAGATAGCATTAATGCATGTTAAGCATCAGTATTAGCCATTATAGTTAATGATTCTTTCCTCTGGTCCAAGATAGAGTACTATTGATATACCAGATGAAACTGCATGAAGATTCTCTTGGCCATAAATACCACCTGCTCATTGAGCCGGAGTTATGAATCCAGGAGGATCCTCACATTTGGTGGCAGCTTCCAACAGAGCAGTGCCACCCTATTCAATGATGGACAATCCTAGCATCAGAAAAATCTTGCACCTCTATCCACTTGGTCTTGTCAGGCTGAGCTTAAGCCTGTTGCTCCCCTCCAGGTGTGAACACACAGGAACATATTTTCAATAACATCATTTGGTTGAGCAGGGGTTAAGATATACAGTTGAGTATCACAATGTACCGAGAAAACCTGATGCCATGTCAACAAGTGGTTTAATGTTCAAAAGCAGAGGTGACAGGTTTGAACTCTGGGACACTTTGCAAAACAGAAGCTTTGGGCTCTGCCCATTTGTCAACCTTGCCATGGAAAAAAAGAGAGTGACCACCGCAATGCTAGATTTCCCATTTCAAAATTCAATAGCCAATTAAGAAAGATGACATGATTTATGGTATCAAAAGCTGCTGACAGATCAAGAAGAACCAGAATGGTCATGCTACCTCCATCAAAGCTTCCCCAGAGGTCATCAACAAGAGTGATCGTTGCTGTCTCTCTAAACTGCTATAGCTGGAAACTTGACTGAAATGGATTTAGATAATCCAATAACTCCAGGATTCTCTGGAACTGTAGTCCAAATACCTTCTTCATAATCTTACCCCAAAAGAAAAGGCTGCAGGCTGAATGAAAATTGTCAGAATCACTAGATCCAGCAATGGCTTAAAGCAGATCCATTGACTTTATCTGCAGGATGTCTATAATGTAGACATGATATGCTCTCCAAATTCCAAATTGTCCATTATTGCAAAAATGTTGGAAGTTCCTGTTCTACCACAAGGAGCAGAAGACATCTTTCTTATGCATAAATATACTTCTGGACTAAATGTTTTAAAAGCAAAACAAGACTTTAATATATCAAAGTTATGCATAGACAAAATGACATACAAGAAAGAAATCAGAAGTACAAGTAGAAATGTTTCGCCTTCAAAGTACACCTGCCTGTATATTTTACGGGAAGTTCAGACCAAGAATGAAGCATTATGTTATCAGTGTAATTTTCTTTATTCAAAGCATATAAACATTTTGAAACCCAGTCAGAAGTCTACTACACTAAAGAAACTTCCTATACGTCTGTACACAAACAGGATATCTGAAAATATAACATAGATGTCTTTGCTTTTTGATCTGGTAGAGATGTAAAATTTCTGCAAGGCAGTTGTACTTCTTTTAGTACAGGCACCATTAGATGTAAAAAATATGTTACTATGACATTTCAATAAGAATGAAGATTAGGACTACCCAGGGCACACCCACAAAAAATAAAGTTTTGTCTATTGAACCTTCTTTGAAATATCTAAAGTGCTTAACATTGGCAAAACCTGCTTAATTGTGGAGTCCTTGATACTCCCTGAGCTTGGTTGTTTGCTTGCATGTGTTTCATTACCTGAGTAGGTAATATCATAAGACAGTGATGGCAAACCTTTTAGAGACCAAGCGCCCAAACTGCAACCCAAACCCCACTTATTTATCGTCGGGTGCCGGATGGGCGTGACCCACTGGGTGGGCGTGGCTGCAGTGGTCCTGGCAAACTGGGTGGGCATGGCTGGGGTAGGCGTGGCCACCTCGATGTTGCTCATGGGGAGGGATGCCTGTAGGGGACAGGCAGGGTTGGGGGAGATCCAGGGGGTCTCTGGCAGGTGGGATGGTGGGTCTCTGGGGTGAGGTGAGGTGAGGCAGGGGGCAGGGCAGGGGTGCCATTGCCGCAGGGCAAGGCGAGGCAGGGACTGGGGCGGCTGCTGCCTGACGCCATCGGCCCCTGCACACAGCCAGCGCATGGGCACCAACTGTGTCCGTCAGCAGCCACAGTCTGCCGGCCCCTCGACAGGTGCATTCTGAGGTTCCATCAGACTTTCTAACGTCTTGAGATCTCGTGAGAAGTTAGAAAGTCTGATGGAACTTTTTTTTTACCGATAGTCCCACAAACACGTGGCGAAGGCTGAGAAGTGAACGGAGAAGCGGAATGCAGCTGAAAGGCAGGCTAGTAAAAAAAAACACTTGGGGGAGGCGAGGGCATCTGGGCGGGGCTGGGCGCGGCAACCTTACCCTGCGTGGCTTCGGCAGGTGTCTGCCAGGGGGAGGAAAGCAACTGGTCTACCACCATGCTAGCGTCGCTGCGTTGCTTCTCTATCCCATGCACAGGCCCCACCCCACCCCTCACATGGAGCACCCTGCTCCCACCGCTCCCCCCACCCCCACTCGGCACCTTCTTTCCAGCTCCAACGTGTCACTTCCTCCACCGCTGTGTGGGACTAAAAATAAAGTTCAATCAATCAATTCCAACTTTGCGAGATCTTTTTTTTCCCCACGAGAATTTGAAATTGATTGATTGATTGAACTTTTTTTTTTTTTTTGCACACAGCAGCGGAGGCCTAAAGCGAAAAGATTTTATAAAGCCCAGCTTAAAACGCCACTTGCCCAGGGAGATTTTGATGCAGGTGGCTCATGGACAGGACTGAAGGCCTAGGACTGGGGCGATGGCACACATGCCCACAGAGAGGGCTCTGCGTGCCACCTGTGGCACGCGTGCCATAGGTTCGCCACCACGGTCATAACAGATAGTGAGTGTGGTTTTTGTTTCCTGTTTAGCTACCAATATTAGTGGAGATGTAGTTTTTTTCCTTGGTAGTTCTTTGATTAGGATATTGTTTTCTGCTTGATTGCTTGTCTGGTATTAATTCCTACTTATCTGGATATTGGCTGCTGGAAAAGTGTGTTCTGATCTCTTTGTTTCTTCTCTTAGCTTTTTTTATTTTGAATGGTCTGTAAATATGATTTATCTCTATGTGTCTATTGATGCCTGATGGCTGATGGCAAGCTTTGAAGAATTCTCTAGAGTTCTTGGATTTAGCTTGGTCTAGGATGCTTATAGATTCTCAGTGGGAACTATGGTTAAGTCTTTCCATGTGTTGTAAGACTAAGGAATTGTAACTGTGTCTAACGTAAGCAATAAAAAATGTCCATTCTTACTATACCTGTGAAATACCTTCACATTTGCCTCATCTCCTTCTCCCTCTTAATCCTCACTTGACTTCATCACACCTGGTAAATCTGACAGCAATGCCTCCTTCTGACAATACAAATAAACCTGTGTGGCAATAATAAATAATCTTTATACTGACTAAAGAATTTGCATGGCATAAATAAGACTTCTAAGAAATGTGTGTTAATCGTTAACTGTGCCATATTTATGCACACTACAGAAAGTGTTTCAGACCTTTTCATGTTGGTGGCTGTCACTGCATGTTCTCAACAGAAATTATATTGCTCTTGTCTCCGATGGAGATGAAAATATTGTGAATGTTTTATTTCTCTCTGTTTAAAACCCAAATCATGTTAGCACTTCATGACTTAATGCTTAAATCTTAAGAATGCACAGGAACATCATGATGCTTTTTCTATACTGGTTGTCTAGGATAAACGTGTTCAAGATATACTACTGCTAATAATGGAAATAAATAGAGAACAATTAAGACAATTGACTGCCACTTAATGGCATAAATAAACACTAGCACATGAAAGGAAGGAGAACATACATTTTGTTTAAATTTTTGGAGAACCGGTGTCTTAAGTCTTTGCTGATCGGCCAAGTTACAAAAACTGGTTTACTA
Source organism: Azemiops feae (assembly GCA_023970755.1). Classification (NCBI taxonomy): domain Eukaryota; kingdom Metazoa; phylum Chordata; class Lepidosauria; order Squamata; family Viperidae; genus Azemiops; species Azemiops feae. Next base: position 154,647 of record JALGBA010001415.1, read on the forward strand.
CTAGTATTCATGTAACATTCTGGTTTATGTTAAGCACTGTTTGACTAGACCCTGTGTTATTGTGAATCACATCTTTGTAACCTGATCCCTGGGCCCCCCAAAGCCATTTGCCATCAGTTTGCATTGGGACACTTTTATCATAGTCAAGATCTTTTCATATGAGGAGTGGGTTTATAACAATTCAACTGTACTTATTATGACGAAGCTTCTACATTTGCTGCTCATAACATGCATAATCCTACTTTTTAAAAAATGGTCTTCCTGTCCTAAGTATTTCCCAGTCCTTTCATTGGTGTACGTGATAATTCAGTAACTTGACTGGCTTTGCATATTATGTTAATCTATGGTTTATTTGGTTATGTTTAGATATATCATGTATAGTTAGATTGACATAGTGCTAAGATAAGAGGATCATTTATAACAACTGGTCAAATGTAAGCAAATCCTTTAAATGGGTTAGTATAACTTTTATAAAAAATTTGAAGAGCAAAGTTGATGTTGAATCAATTTCATGGCCAGTCCTCCTAGCCTCTTTAAATGACCTTGTTTGAATCAGCCATAAGAACCTTTGTTAAATCCAAGATCTAGGAAATCTCTTTCAACTACATCCCATTGCCCTGAAATTGAGTCATAATATACAGTATATTCTAATTCTGTGTTTAAATATCAAATATAATTTTATTACTTTGAAGAAGTATATTCACATTTTATACACATTCTATATCTTTAAATAAAAGAACACAATTAGATGCTAAAGCTGGTGACTATTTCTCTGAAATAGTCTATTATTTCTTCTTCCATAGCCCTGGCTGTGCTATTTTTACAATCTCTTCTTTTGCAGGGAAGAATTATGATCTGGCAGAGACCTTGGTTTGCTCAAAGAATGTTAATCCCCTACCATTGTCAGGTCTTTTCTTTAAGTACAGCGTACATTTTATTGAAAATAAGAACAGGTTAAAAGCAAAGGAAAAGCAGTATAGTTTGCATACCAACTTCTTTTTCCTCAACAGAACAAAACCAGAAAAGAAAGCTTGGCTGGATATTTAACAGCTGCCCTTCAAATAACATTTCTCAGTTAAATCCAGTTCCTGCGAATGTTTATGCAGGTGGCGATAGGAAGGCAAAGTGGGCATCTTAACAGAATAATAGAGTTTTAAGGGACCTCGGAGGTCTTCTAGTCCAACCCCCTGCTCAGGCAGGCAACCCTATACCATTTCAGACAAATGGTTGTCCAATCTCTTCTCAGAAACTTCCAGTGTTGGACATTACAACTTCTGGAGGCAAGTGTTCCATTGAACACTGATCCCACTGTTCTATCTATCAATCTTAAGTTGCAAAAATTAAAAAAACAACAATACTATTTAGATGACAGCCAGATTCAAAGTCTTTTGTATATTTTTGCTTTCATTGTTTGGATTTTAGCAGCTCTGCTATTGCAATCCTCAGTGAAGTCAGAGGTTGGTCCTAAATTACCATGATGGCCAAATTTGAGATCCCTTTAGTTTGTCTCAGTTTATGCAGAAACCATAAGGCTGCCGGGTGGTGGTGGTGTTGGACAATTCCCATTACAATCAATGTGTTGGAAATTACTTAAGACTAGGGTTGTACAAAATTTACTGGCCTGGTCCCAAAATGTTCTTTTTCTCCATATCCACAACATTCTAATACAATTCCTAGTCTGGAGGCTCCTGTCCTGAAATAGTTCAATAATAATTAGAAATGATTCATACCTGGAACACCTAAAGCAGCTGGTAGAAAAGTACAGTGCAATGCTCTATTTTGCACAAAATTCCTAAGCCTGGCCTAACTTTCCAGAAGCAATCAGGCAGAAAGATTGGCTAGGCTTTGGACAGTGGTGGGATTCAGCCGGTTCGCACCAGTTCAGCAGAACCGATACCTAAATTTTGTTGAGTTCGGAGAACCGACTGAATACACACTGCTTTCGGAAGTCTGTTCTAGGCCTCGGAGGCCTGGAGGAGGCCTCCCAGGCCTAGAATGGCCCACCGGAAGTGCGTGGATGCCACTTCCGGAAGTCTGTTCTAGGCCTTGGAGGCCTGGGTCTGCATCCACACAGAGAACCGGTTGTTCAGGTATTTGAATCCCATCACTGGCTTTGGATGTAGTGCAGCTCTAGATGCCATGTAATAACAATAATAACAATAATAACAATAATAACAACAACAACAATAATAATAATAATAATAGTAATAACAATAACAACAACAAAATAATAATAATAATAATAATAATAATAATAATAATAATAATAATAATAATAATAATAATAATAATAATAATAATAATAATAATAATAATAATAATAATAATAATAATAATAATAATAATAATAATAATAATAATAATAATAATAAAGTTGGAAGGGACCTTGGAGGTCATCGAGTCCAACCCCCTGCTCAGGCAGGAAACCCTACACCATTTCGGACAAATGGCTGTCCAGTCTCTTCTTAAAAACTTCCAGTGTTGGAGCATTCACCGCTTCTGGAGGCAGGTTGTTCCACTGGTTAATTGTTCTAACTGTCAGGAAGTTTCTCCTTAGTTCTAGGTTGCTTCTCTCCTTGATTAGTTTCCATCCGTTGCTTCTTGTCCTGCCCTCAGGCGCTTTGGAGAATAGCTTGACTCTTGTCTTCTTTGTGGCAGGAAGATTGCAGGAAATACTTTCAATGGATCTGAGAGTGATTTCAGGTAATAGAAAGTTGACATTTCTTCATTCTGACTCCCTCCATTGCCTAGGATTTATCTAGATTTATATACTTGAGTAAATAACTTCCCTTTTTATCCTTGACCTTGAACAAACCCTTATTTGAATATAGATAATATGGATTTCAGTCTAGAAAATACTAGCATTTTTCATTTTTACCCTTTCGACATTCTTGTATTCTTATATTCTGGAAAGTGTGCTTGTAATTTTTTCCCATGTGACACCACATGCTAACTACTTCCTTCCCACTTCTAGCTAAACTTATGTTTGCTTGTTTGTTTTTAAGTAGGAATCTCTCAAATACCATAGTTGCTGAATACAGTTCAACAATTCAGAGACAGTGCCTCTAAATATATGCAGTGTCTTATTGCCTTAATATGCAAAAAACCCTATCAGAAAAAAAAAAAATTAGCATTCATAAAAAGGGCAAATCAGTTTTCAAAGACAACATACAATCCTGAATGCCAACATGATCAGTCTTTTGACAGAGAGTAGAGCATAGACGCCTATCATTGATATAAAATTGTAAATCTGAATGGCACTATATTTTCAGAGAGAGTTGCCTGTTTCACCTGAGCAATGGATACTATCTCAAATTCGTGTCAGGAGCACTGACGTGGTTCTGGGTTGAAAGGATTAGCTGATGAAATCACCATTGCCTGGGGATGCCCAGTTGGGGCTAATTTCATGTCCCCATTAAGTTGCCCGTCAAAGTGGTACCTCTCTAACTACTCACAGTCACCCACTTTTGAACTGATGGGTTGGCAGAAGCTGGAGTGAATGATGGGAGCTCACCCCATCACGTGACGGCAATCAGGTCTTGAACGTGAGTCTGCTGCTCATTAGCCCAGGATCCTAACCATGTAAGCCACTGTGCTCCTTAGGAATGGGTAGAAAGGAAAGTTTAATGAAACGGTTAACAATATTTCTAGGACCAGTTTGGCCTAGTGGTTAAGGCATCAGGTTAGAAAGCAAGAGACTATGAGTTCATGCCTTAGCCATGAAAGCCAGCTGGCTGAACTTGAACTAGTTCTCTCAGCCCACCTCATCTAACGCGGTTGTTGTTGTGGGGCAAACAGGAGGAGGAAGGTGTGTTGGATATGTTTGCTGCCTTGTAAAAATAATAAAGGCAGAATATAAAATAAATGAATTTCTGGTAAATTAGATTGTTGTTATTTTTTTCAAAACCAGTTGTAATAAAATGAGAAGCTTCATGGTTTCCTTCCTCCAAAAAACAGAGCAAAAACACCCAAATGCACAAAGATATTTTTCTTCTATCATTACAGCAGTCTTCTCCCCAATCTTTTGTCTTGTTTGTGTTCTTTGTTTCTTAGCCTTAGCAAGAGCCTAGTTGCTAGGAGGGATGGGGAGAAGAGAAAAGCATGCAGAAGCACAGGCTCAAAAGCAAATAAAGGGGCGGAGATTTATTTATTTTCCCTCATTAGTCAATCAGTTGGTTTACAGAGTAAACTCTTTCATTATTTCCCACTGGAAATGGAAGGAACCTGCACAAACTTGTTATATTTCCAAAGAAATAATGTCACAGTGAGGGATGGAGATTCAGGCAGCAGTGAAGAAATCATAATTCTGGTGGAAGGAATCTAACAGAGAGCAGAATCAGAGAGACAGAACACAATAGTATTATCTTTTGCAATATGTCATGGGGAAAAAAAGAGGGGGAGGCAGAAGAAGAGAAGCCATTTGGACTGAGAGGAACCAATATGCATCTTGAAGTCTATATTAATGGAAGAGAATATTTGTAGCTCAAGGTAATAATAATAATAATAATAATAATAATAATAATAATAATAATAATAATAATAATAATAATAATAATAATAATAATAATAATAATAATAATAATAATAATAATAATAATAATAATAATAATAATAAGAATAAGAATAATAATAATAATAATAAAGTTGGAAGGGACCTTGGAGGTCATCGAGTCCAACCCCCTGCTCAGGCAGGAAACCCTATACCATTTCGGACAAATGGCTGTCCAGTCTCTTCTTAAAAACTTCCAGTGTTGGAGCATTCACCGCTTCTGGAGGCAGGTTGTTCCACTGGTTAATTGTTCTAACTGTCAGGAAATTTCTCCTTACTTCTAGGTTGCTTCTCTCCTTGATTAGTTTCCATCCGTTGCTTCTTGTCCTGCCTTCAGGCGCTTTGGAGAATAGCTTGACTCCCTCTTCTTTGGGGCAGCCCCTGAGATATTGGAAGATGGCTATCATGTCCCCCCTCGTCCTTCTCTTCATTAAAGTAGACATACCCAATTCTAGCAACCGTTCCTTATATGTTTTAGCCTCCAGACCTCTAATCATCTTTGCTTGAATTGTGCGGTCCTTGGTGCTCTCTGATCTTGGTTGTTTTCTTGCAGACATTTTATTACCAAATTAGTTGGTGTTCATGAAGTCAGCCCAGAAGACATGATGAAAACTCCTTAATTTCACAAGGTATGGACAAACTCAACCATAGTTTCAACGGAGAAACTGTAAGCATCCTAGACCAAGCCAAGTCTAACAATGCTAGAGAATTCCTGGAAGCTTGATACTCAGAGAAATCAGCCACTGACAGGCACATAGAGGTAAACAGCATTTACATACCATTCAAAAGTGGCAATCAAAAAGCCAAAAAGGAAACAAAAAGACCAAAACACCTTCTCACCAGTAATCAGCACCCAGATGAGCAGAGATTAACACCAAGATTAACAGTAGACCAACAAAATAAAGAATACACCAATCAAGGGAAGCACCCAACAGATAAACAAACTAACAGTAAACAACAGCCTAATCAAGGACTATTCCCACCTAGATTGACAAGGCAAGCCACTAGTATATAAAATGAGTGCAAACCCCACTTTCTTCTAACCACTGAAGATGTTACCTAGATTGGTAATTAAATGTCTGCAAGAAAATAAGCAAGCTCAGAGAGCACCAAAGACTCCACAGTCTATATTAAGTTGCCCTGGCAGCAGAATTTTATTATCTCAATGAAACTGTTTCCCTCAAGAGCCAACATCAGTGATCCTGTTATTATTCAGGGTCTATTGAAATATTGTGGCTGCTGAAAGCTCTTCATAAAGTTATCTTACATATCTTTAACATTTTTTTTTTCAAAACCCAGCTTTTGTAAAACGATTGCTAAATTCTGCACTGCAAAACACCCTATTTCAGAAATTAAAGAAAAGCTGTTTTATCTTCACTCATTGCTAGGTCACTGGTTCAATTGGTATGGAATCCACCTGAAGTCCCTCAAATCCATGTTTTAATTTAAACCCTAAAATCCAGTTTCATTGGTCAGGTCAATGTTATGCTTTCCCCTTGATTAGATTCTTAGTATAACATCCTTATTCTCATTTTTATATGACTGGAGGGTGCCTTTCATATTTGTGACTGAGCCATCTGTCTCTTCTCTCTTTTGCCTCAATCTCAACCCCCCATTAGGAGCAAGGCAGTTAAGAAAGAATTTGCAGCAAATTACAGCAAATTACACCTCTGACCTCTTCTGGTTTGTTTCATTGAATAAAGCATAATCAGTTTGTATGTATCACATACATTCATATGTTTAATACTGCTTGCAAGTTAGTAGGATGCTTTTCCTAAATATTTAGCTCTCCTCTCACTCTTGAATCCTTCAAAATATAAAAAAAAAACCATCTAGTAGTTTCAAAATCTTTTTATCATCTAGTTTGCCCTTCTTGATTAAAAATAATCATATAATGCCTTTCTAACCTTCTCCCTATGGAGCTAAGAAAGCATTATAGGGAAAAATTCATTTATGGGGGAAACAGTGTGAAAGTGAGAATTAGACTAAAGCCTACAAATGTAATATCCACGGATGTCATCTCCTCCTTGAAATCCATAAATGGTATTCACAGAATCCCTAAATTAAATAAAATCAATTTAGGAAACTGTGAAGATGTCATGAGACTTCATTCTTGAATATCCTCAAGTGACAACACATAGGATCTCAGGTGAGATTCCCAAAATACTCAGATTGTGAAATAATGGGCATCTTGGAAAGACTGATAAACAGTAGATTAAAAATGGACTATTTATCACCACAAACCTAAATAATTTAATCCATACCATTTGGTGCTCCTAGGAATGGATCTGTCTGTCTGTCTGGTTTGGACAGAGATGAGCCAGCATTTTAGAGAGAGCTTTATTCTGCATGGAACAGAAAACATACCTAAAGATTGGGGAGAAAGGATAAAAATTGTAAAGAATAGGAAAAATCAGTCCAAGCTTTTATTGTTTCCTTTTAGGGATTGTTCTCTCCTCACTGGTCTCCATGCCTTTCTTTGCTTTCCCAGATATTTACACACACATAAGACAGACATAAGAATAAGACAGACAGACAGTCTTTAGATTCCCCCACCCCCCTTTTCACATTCACACATCTTTGACTTTAATATAGATCCTTCATTTTTCTTTCCCCCTCCCATGAGTGTATCATTGTTGTTCTGATGCTACAAGAATTCAAGCAAGTGGCTACTCCTTCATTCCACTGTAGATTCGTAAGACCCTTCTGGCAATCAAGAATGGATGATTCAGATTCCTAAAAGCAAAAGTGTAACATTCAATGATTTTTTGGCTCTGTGTCCCATGAGCCTAAACAAGGAATGGGTGGGGAGGCAAGGATGTCCACTGAGAGATGTAGGGATGGAACAGAGATATGCAGAGAAGGTGGGGAAAACATGGTGACCAGAAAACTTTACTCTGTTGTCTTTATGGGACATTGTGGAAGGGAACAAAGGAAGCTGCTGACCAGCTGAGAACATAGTCAGCTGAGGATGAAATAGATATACAGAACAGTGACCAACTGATTAGTGGGACGGGCATGCTAGGCTTAATAGCCAATCAAAACTGGGGATGCTGCTAAATTGGAATGAGGAATGGCAGACCAATTGCTTGGAAGGGGAGGGAGAGATGAAGGAAGGGCAGCGAGAAAGGGCCATTCCATTTCATGGTGTGTTCAGACCAAAGGTATAGAGACAGGCCATCAATTGTCCAGCCCAATTTTCAGAGGCCCATTATTGATCCTTTCATTTGCTGCTGTGCCCAACTTGTCTGACCTTTTCTTAATATACCTGCTAGCAGCAAGGATTTTTTTTTGTTGTTGTTATGAACTGTAAATTTGCTGCTGGCGCATACATGTTTCATTATAGATTGATTTGAGCTTTCAGTTATATTACTACCAGCACTGGGTGTTTTGAAATAAGAGTTTCTGAGATCACCTCTGCCTAGAAGTGACAGCTTTCTTCTTACAAGCCTGCTTTTCACAATGTCTGAATTTATTTAGATGATTAATCACACAGAACTTAGGTGCACCTCCCCAAAACAGTGTCTAATATGAGGCAAAATGATAATGATTTGATGCAAGACTTGAGAGTAAACATAATAATTTTGTTTAACTATATTTACTTTTTCGCCAAGTTCAGATTGTAGTCTGGGGAAACATCTGCACTCCTATTTTAAAGCATGTCCTTCTACTATGGACTCTCTTTCCCTTATCCTTAGAGTATAGAGCAGGGGTAGGCAACCTTGGCTCTTTTATGACTCGTGGACTTCAACTCCCAGAATTCCTGAGCCAGCATGGGGGAACTATGGCCCCTTCATGACTTGGGGACTTCAACTCCCAGAATTCCTCAGCCAGCATGGCTCAGCTTGGAAACCTCTCCCTTTCCCCTCAGCATGGCTGGCTCAGGAATTCTGGGAGTTGAAGTCCACGAGTCATAAAAGAGCCAAGGTTGCCTACCCCTGGTATAGAGGAATCCCTATAAAAGAGTACAAGGAGAACATCAGCAGAGACATACTACAGATAATTGATCCATACAGTAGGGAGTCTTGACTTCTCAGAATTCAGTGTCATCTTGGTAATCAACTGAGTAAGTTCAGGGTTTCTTTAGAATCTAGTGTTTCTTCATTTAATTAATCACATTTTTAAAAAAATCAAATGGCCATCTGAAGAAAAGGAGGGGAAAGAGTGGTTGTTTAGGTGTCCTAATAAGACTGGGATAAGTATCTATTTTTTACTTTTCCTCACTGAAATAATTTCTTTTGTGTGGATGAGAAAGAACAGAAGAATTCCAGAAGAATTAGAAATGGGATATGTGGCAAATATGTAATTATACATATGTTGATGGCCAAACTTTACGTCAGACGAAGTGAAATTAAAGGGACACCTTATCCTAGTTACCGTCTTGTTTCCACACATGCAATGGAAAAATATATTTAAATTATCTTGTTGGAAAATAGTTGGATCCTGTCAACTGCTACTATTTATTTCACCCTATTTGATGGGTTTGTGTTTTCCTTCTCGCCAGCCTTCTGAAATTTAACAAGTATTTGTAAATTAGGAACAACCTTTGTCCTTGAGTGATTTCACTCACCGGATTGTGACATGTATTGTTCCCCCCATCCCTGTATTATGAACTTATTCTATGATGGGATATTATTTCCCTTTTAAAATAACATTTGACATGGGAAAAACCTGTTCACTAGTTTGAATAAATTGATTCTGTTAAATTAGCCTTACAATAAAATAGAATTAGTTTGTCTGATTGTGTTTCCTGTCTGGTGTCCCTGGGAAGGCTGACATCCATCTTGCAAGTCTGAAAGTACAAATCTGGGGGGGTGTCTGAATTTTTTCCCCTCTGTTCTTAGAGAATTGAGTTACTTTTTTGTCCTCTTGTGCAGCTGTGGACTATTCCCTTTCTGAATTCTCTAGTCAGCCTCTCTTCCCACCTCCCAAGGTCATTTTCACATACCATTACAAATTATAACAACTTCAAAACATTTTGATCCTAAAGGTCTGCTAAAGAGAATTGTAGAGATCCATTGAGACATCTTTGTTTTCTTGGCTTCTGCTTGTGGAAGAGTCTGCTAATGTTTGTTATGCTCACTAACACTCACTCACTTTACCTAAAGCTATATAATGGGCATCACTGTGAATTTTCACTTTATTGGGGAAACATGTTGGTCTTTTATTTCCTTGAGTTCAATCTTGAGTGACTTAGTCTTTTTCTATCAGGATTTATACATTTGCATATGTATGTATGTATGTATGTATGTATGTATGTATGTATGTATGTATGTATGTATGTATAATTCTCCTTCCTAGAGAACCTTGGCAGCCAATGTTGAGTAACATATGTAGAATTGTGGTAAGAATACATCCATATTTTAGAAATATTTGCTGCCAGACAAGAGACATGGGAGATTACAACAGATGTTCACAAATACTATTGTTGATCCCAGCAGGCGAGAAGTGAATTATCAGTAGCCTAAAGTTCAAAAATAGACTGTCAAAATCTTTTGGGATCCACTATATATCATGATGTATCTCATGATTATTCTGATTGGAAAAGCTTCCCAGTCCATGTCCAACATAGTGGCTTCCATTGAAGAAAAAAATTGTGACATCTGAATCAAGAGTGCAAGGCTTGAAGCACAAGCCAAAGATCAGAACAGAGTAATAATTTCACAAGATCAAAAAGAGGTGTGTGAAAAGATGTAGACCTAGTATGCTTAACAACTTTCCAGTATCTCAGAAGACATTCTAGCACAAGATCTTGTCCATAAGAAAGAACAATGAAAGTCTCAAATCTCCTCTCCCTAAAGTCATCTTGATACTCATATTCTGATTCAGCTTCCTCCTTTTAGATGTAACTTTTACCAGCACTTGTCAGCACGAAATCAAACATTTTTTTTTAAACAAAGGGTGTGGAAATACGATACACTATAATAACCCTTTTAAACTTTAAAAATTAAAGAACAAACTGAAGCGCAGAGTTGGATAAATAATGACTGTTCTTTAAAAAAGAAAATTACAAACTTAAATGTGGTTTTCTTGACTCAAAATATTACACAGCACAAGGGAGTTCTCAGAAAAAAATATATAATCTATAGATATGAAAGATAAAATCATGAACACTACTAGAAGTATATAAGAGTGGTAGAAACTGCAGTTTATTTCCCAACTTGTAGAGAGAAATAGAAAACTATTAATTCTGATTTAATCACCACACAGAAAAGTAATTCTAATGAAAATTCTGTCAAAATAGCAGTTCTCCAAAGCAAAATTTACTTTACTTACTTAGACTTTCTCGTTTATTTGTTTATTTAATATGCTATCCATCTCACTCCGCAAAGCGACTCACTCTTTCTCATCTTTTTAGAGGTTTCATTATAATAAGAGGCTGCTGAGGATGATAAATTCTACTTCTCTCCAGCCTTGTTCTTTAGACGTCTACCTTTCTTTTTCTCCTACCTCCAGCAAAGAGAGATAAAACTCTGTGAGTGACCAAAATACATTCCTCATTCATGGGTTTTACCTGTGAAGAAGGGATGTCCACTAAGAAGGTCTGCATTTGTTTAGGTGGCAATGGAATTGTATACACAGCAGTCCACAATAGGTCTTCAATCAGTAGGTCATACACACCTGTGGGGAGACATGTCAGGATTGGTGGTGAGGAGTGGCTGGGAGTGGGTGACAATTTCTGGACAGATGTTTAGGAGTCTTCCAAGAGAAACGTGTGAAAAAACATTTGATGTAAATTCTCATTTAGAATTTTTTAAACAAATGCTTTGATTTGAATTTGTGGTATTTTATTCATTCTGAATTTTCAAATAAAATTACGGTCAAAGAAATTAAAGAAATAATAATCAGGTTGAGAGATGTTGCTCCCTTAGTGGCTATGTCTTGATTCTTACTATCAAAATACTACGCGATGCTATCAGGTCCAAGGAACCAAGAATGACACATGGAATTACTTCTGAATAGTTCTTTATTGTTGTTCACTTGTTAACAGAATCTTGCCAGACTAAAGCAATTATGTACATAACTATTAGATATACTTTGTGAACTTCAAGGGGGGATCCACATTTGCCCTCTTCCTGCCTGCCTGTCAGACATTCCAATCTCTGCTGTCTATTTGCCCTCTGGGAAAGAGCCCCTCCCTCTTTTGACTGGACTACATTCCACCACAGATGCTAGTTGAAGCTCCACAAGTGAAACCACTCTAAATCAACTTTTTAATAATGTTTTATTAATTTTCCAATTTTACATTTAAGTATTTAAAAAGCAATGTGGTGGCTGGGTTAATCAATAGTTCGATAACATATAAAAATCTTTAGTACAAATCTCAAGTTACCACATCAAATACTTCCTCTCTTTTTCCCTTAATATCTACTGTCTCGTATTTAAGCTAATACAGTTCTTATTATATCAACTCAGTAAAAACATCATTATTACATTGATCAATAATTTTTTCGCTTATACATATCTTAATTACTTTTACATTCAATCTTCATAAACAATCCATGTCCTGTTATTAATTTTTCCCCAATTTTTAATTTCCCATCAATATTCCAATTTAACATTTGATATTTATAATTTTCAGGCTTTAGGTAACCAAAATTTCCCTTATCTCAATTCATAATAGAATCTAATATTCAAAATACACATTTTATCTATTTGAATATAGTCTTGTTCTATTTCCTAAAAAGTTATCTATTTCCCACCATATTAAATCATCTACTTAATAATACAATATCCCCTTTAATAAATCAAAATCATTATATATATATTGTCTGGGTTAATCAACAAATCAAACATATTCATATTTTTTTTTTCTTTTGGGTCTAATTTTTAAATATTAAACAGATAAAATCTTTATTTTCAACTAATTTCCAAATCTAATGACCAAAATTCCCCTTATCTCAACTTCTCCCTTTAACCCTCTAATTAATAATATGAAATCCTCTCTAATAAATCAAAACCCCAATTTTCTTCAGCCTTATTCTGGCTTTCTTCCTTTGCCAACTAGGCTTCCATATCAGTGCTTTTAAATCATCAAATAGATCTCCCCCTATTATTATATATGTTATTTGAAATAAGAGAGACCATTTAGTTGCCATTTTTTGGGAGGGGCTAGCCCATTTGTATTCATTGTCTCCCTATTATTCCAATTCCCTGTGATTGCCCTGATATGTTTATCTTCCATTCAATCTGTTCTTCTTCTTTCTCAAATTTCTTCTGATTTATATAGAAAGTCTTTTCCATTTTCAGTGTTGTCAGTCCCTTTTCTGGATTTTCCATTAACTGTCTTTGTTGGTCAATTGAGTCCTCTGTCTTAATATTTGATTGTTCCACTTCTTCTGTTATCTTCTGTGTTGTTAGTTCTTTGGTTGTAGTCAAAGTTTGGGTTTGTGTATCTAAGCTGGCATCTTGTTCTTTTATGTTAGGTCTTATTTTATCACAAGCTGAAAGAATGGTTTCATGTATTGCTTTCAACATGGAAAGGATCTTTTCTTGGTCTTCATCCATATTCTTTTAATAATGTGTTAAGTTGAGGACTTTAAAATCATATGTTAAAAATAATTTTATAACTAGGTATGGGACCTCTCTTTCACGTGTTTATAGATAGTCTTTATAGTAGAAGTCGTTTGTCAAGCAAGATTTTATAGTCCATCATCATCTCATATAGTAACCAATGTTCCTCAAATAAAGAGATAAGAAGGCAATTCCCCACATATAACTCTGAAAGTCAGTAAAGGTTTACATTCATAGTTCAAGTCGGCCAGTTATGCTGCCCAGCCATTCTCTTTACAGCTGAATTTCTCACAGGTGATACCAAGGTCAAAAGAGTCTTATCTAAAGTCTGGGCTTCAAGCCAAGTCTTTTTTAGGAAATAATAATTGTAATACCAAACTTCGCCATAAGGTGTCACTGATGCCGTTTAAAGTTTTTTAACTCCAAAATTTTTATAATCCTTTTTTCCAATTTTGTTTCTTTTTTGTAGATAAAAACAAAAGTCTCCAATAAAAATAAGAAAACTTTTTGTCCCCAAGTTTCAGGAATATATAAATCCAATTAGATTAAAGTTGTTCTTTTAGTGCTTTAATTCCCCTGGGTAGTCAATCGCCGCTATTCTTAGAGGGTGGGATAGAAATTCCCTTCCCTCTCTCCTCACAGGGGGAAAGATACTTGGGGCAGCTTTTTCAGGGAAAAAAATACTTAGGATAAAAAGAAGATTGGATCTCACCCAGTTTCATTCGCGTTGCTTTAGAAGTGCTTGGTGGTGAGTCTGACTTCGGCTGTCTGCAGCTTAGTGATGAGCCATATTGCTATGGCCGGTCTTTCCTCTGCCGGTTTGGAGGGCTGCCCCAGATCAAGTGGAAGGGCTGCTGCCCTCCCTCGATCAAGCTGGGGTCCCGTCCTTGCTTGTCGCCCCTACAGGGCGACTTTCGACCCTTTCCAGGGTCCCCCAGCAGAACGAAACCGAACGTAGAAGACGGAGCTCGCCTTCCAGTGTCTGCGGCGGCCGCGATGGCAAACCGGAAGTCCTAAATCAACTTTTTAAAGCCAACTGCTAAACTAGTGGTTATTGATTTGTCAGAGTTTAATTATAAGCTATCAATGAGTTCTGAGATCCATTATGCATGGCTAGCATTGTATTATTAGTTTGTGAACTTTCTGGAAAGTTCCCTTGATAAATCCCCACACATAGACAATCTCAATTTTCCTAAATAGAATTTTCCTAAAATGTTAATGGTACAGTTAACCATCTACCTATTGCAATTTTCTCCAACTTGATGATGTACAGGTATGTGGGCTGGTCAGACAGTTCCATCTTCTGTATTCTCTACTTTGAACTAAAGTGCCAAAGTGGATTCTTGGACCATGGTGGCTTATTTAAAGTTATTTTAGGTTTACTTGATGCCTCAAGAATTTTTTCAAAATATGAACAGGAGCTCTCAGGAAAAGTAACCGAATCTCACACTTGGAAAATAACTGTTATTTTGTTTTCTTAAGAAATTTAAAGTATCTGTTTGTTATCATGCTACCAATTTATTAACATTCTACCAGATTGCAGCCTTTTGTAAAGATGAATGCAAATAGGGAAGAACCAACCTGTGCATAAAAGAATATGTGTAATCTATTGAAGTCAATGTTTTGCACTGTTTCTTTGATCTTTTTTTCCTGGGTTTTATGTGCATCACAAATTGAGGGGGTATGTAAGCTGCAAGGGTGTTTATGATAATGTCAAGGTGAATGCCTGCATTTAATCTCAGATAATTTTATTTGTGCGCATTTCATCTATTTCATCACATCAGAGAAATACTGTTATTGCTAACAATCAGAAAATATTACCATGCAGCTTCTAAAAATGTTCCATGTACAGTTGTTTACGTAGAGCAATTTTATAACTCCTAGTCCTTGACTACTGCAAACACAGTCTGCTTTCAGTACAGTAAAAGCTGGATTGTGCAAGGAAAAGCTGAAAACTTGATCCTCCTTTGAAAAGTGTGGAAGATTAAAGCTGTTGTCCCACATTTACCAGACCCAGCAGCATCAGAGAAGTGAAAGTAAAAAATCTGTTTAGGACATCAAGGAAATGTCTTCATTGTGTGTACTAAACATGAATATCGTGAAGCTGAAGTAGAACACTATGACCTTAAAAACTATGCCAAATGTATGTTTATTTTAGTTTTTATTTTAAAAAAGACAGAATTATAAAAGGAGGAGAAATATTTTGACTAGCATATCTAAGCTTCATTAAAAATGGCGGCATAACATTTTGGCAAGGTTATTTTTGCTGTGGTTGTTGCTTAGAAGATTGGTCTTCAGTTGGTCAGGCAGAATCCATTACCTAATCTGATGAAAGCAACAAATGTTCCCATAAATACAGTATATGTGAGAATAAGTAGGCTTTCATGGGGGTGTTGAGATAAAATGTGAGTCCTGGATTTGGGGGAACAAAATTAAGACTCCCATTGCAACCCAAGAAAGAGGAGAGGGGAAGGAAAGTGAAGTGTGTTTGAAGAGGTGTTTGAAGAGGTGGTGACTGTAATTTTGTCCTCCCACATTATAACACAGTGATAATATGTACATAATGTATGTAATATTTGCAGATGTAATTGGCAAAATTGCTTCTAACAAATTTTAGTTCATTCTGTGGTTAATTTATGCAACCATAATTTTTAAGGAAGAATTAGATAGCTGGGTTGTTATTTCCTTCCAGCGAAAAGCACAGGCCAATTCCACGATCTGGTGTCATGGTTCCGACAGATGAAACTCTTCAAAAGAACTTCGAGGCATTGTTTACCTTAAAGAATCTTTTACTCGAGAAACAAAGTACCGGCACTACATAGTTGAAACCAAAAACTAAATTCCCCTCCCCTAGATACAAAGTAACAAAGCACAATTCCCTCCTCCAATAAACAGTCATAAATCACATTCCCCAATTAGCTTGAAGCATGGGCTTTCTCCCCAGCTCTCCAGCCACCAAAACTCTATCAACTGTGGGCCCAATGACCTTGGGTTCCCACGGCTGAGTTATTATTGTTATGACTAGCTGGACTCTCATCCACATTCCCCCTCCCAAAAGCAATAGAGAAAAATGGCTGCATTTCCATCTGTTGTCAAAGCAAGAACATCCAATGTTAGCAACGTTGACATCGGTTCAATTAGTCCTGGATAAAGGTTTATCTTTTTCCATTCTTTCTTTAGTAGTTCTTATTCAATTTGATAAAATAATAATAATTTCAAAATGGCCCTTGCTATCTTTGGTCCCATTATCCTTGGCTTTATCAGTAAAATATATATGGATACATATATATAAAATCCATATATATTTTATTGATAAAACCAAGGATACTGATACACAAACACATACATACACACACACACATGTGGCCCTTGCTTTATCCTTGCTTTATGTACCTGGGCTGGCTAAATACCGACCAAATCTTGCAATCTAATAATAATAATAATAAAGTTGGAAGGGACCTTGGAGGTCATCTAGTCCAACCCCCTGCTCAAGCAGGAAACCCTATACCATTTCAGACAAATGGCTGTTTCAGACAAATGGCTGTCTGCTATATAGAGTTTCACAGATCCCTGCCTTTTTGCCTTATGATTATGTTTGGAGGAGATCTTTTGGAATCTGTATGTGTGTGTGCATAGATCTATGTATAAGAATAAAATGGTAGGCAGGTTTTTGCACACGCCACAATACTTTTTCTCAAGG
Organism: Azemiops feae; assembly: GCA_023970755.1. Taxonomy (NCBI): domain Eukaryota; kingdom Metazoa; phylum Chordata; class Lepidosauria; order Squamata; family Viperidae; genus Azemiops; species Azemiops feae. The sequence continues at coordinate 171,410 of JALGBA010001415.1, forward strand.
TTTTATTACCCATGGTTTCCTTATTTGTAATTGTTGGGCTAGAACAGAACTGCCTACATATAATATGGACAACCTGTATTAGGGAGAACCTGTATAATGCCTCCGATTTCCTTGGCCTCTTTACTTCATATGGATATTCAATTACAAAAACAACAGTAGAAAATTGTAAAATTGAAAACTAGGTCCCAGGTTGCAAACTGAGATTAAAGATAAGTTGTTTTCCTCAGAGATCAAAAATTACCATAAGGTCTTGGCATATCCGAATAATTATATTCTTCCTTTGCCTTCATTTTCTTCTCTGTCCTCTTTCTTTCACTCATTTTTTCCTAAAAGGCAGTGTCTACGGTTAGCATACCGTGCTTTGATGCTTTTTTTTGTCAGCGATACAGTCATTTCAGACAGAATAGCTAAGTTCACCTGTTTTCCTAGTCCACTTATTGAACCATGGTTCATTTAATAAACTACGCACATGATGGCTAATCTGCAGAATGTGCCAAGTCACAAACAACCAAGCTCTATTTTGGTTCAGCATAATTAGTCACCTTGGTTAAAAGTTGGTCCACATGAAGTCTTTTCTGTGCAAACAAATCCCAAAACGCCAGGAAGAAAAATAGTCCTTCATTTCTGTAAGGGTTGTGGCTTTTTAAAGAAAAGCATTTAACATATCTTCCAATAAATTATTAGGATGATGAATGATCTTTTTTTTTTTTTACCATTGTTTGGGGAGCAACCATTTCTAACATATTGACAATGCCTTTAAACAATGAACACAGTAATTAAACATGGTTATAAAACTATGAGCAAATTTCATTGCTTTTTCTTTATAATATACCATTTGCAGTGTATTCTTTATTTACAGCCCCGATGTGCAGCCACAGCTGGGACCAGAATTTCCATTGCTAAGAAAAGCAGTTATTAAGAGAGTTACAACCCTTTTCTTACAGTTGTTAAATGAATCACTGCAGTTATTAAGCGAATCCAGCTTCCCCCCCATTGATTTTGCTTGTCAGAAGGCATCTGGAAGGTTGCAGGTGACAATCATATGATCCCCTGCATGCTGCAACTGTTGTAAATACATGCTGTGGTTGCCAAGCACCTAAATTTTGATCACATGACTGTAGGGTTGCAAAGTCAATGGGGGAAGCAAGATTCACTTAACAACTGCATGATTCACTTAACAACAGGCGTAAATGCAAGGGCCATTCATAAGTCATTTTTTCATGCTTTTGTAACTTTGAAAGGTTACTAAATGCATGGTTGTAAATTGAGGACTACCTGGATTGATTGTCAGCAGGTTTCTCAAAAAATAAAATCTTTAAGCAAGATATATCTTTAGGTATATTATGATTTCTTGTGGAGACATTAACAATGTACTGCATGTATATGGGTTATTTTTTTAAAAGAAAAATGTTGAATTGCTATATTTATTTATTTTTAATAGAAAGATGGTCTATTTGGTAGTGGAATTCAGCTAGGGGAGAAAAATCAGCTAGTACAGCAACAGGATTGTTTACACTCCAAGCCTTCTTGATAGATGCATCAGAGAAAGGGGAAAGTTCTAGCTCTCAGCATAATAAAGGAAAAACATAACTATTTAACTCTATTAATACTTTTGGATCTGTCATCTGTCATGCTTTTGAATGTCAGACTAGAGGAAAAATAATAATAAAAGAATTGTATTAGTTTGTTGAGGTATTTTCCTCCAGGAGCTGTGTTCATACAATATAACTCACCTGGATACTGAATTAACCCATTTCTGGATTTGCACAATCGATTGAGCCAAAAACTAGCCAAATAGCCAGGGAATATGCCACACAATAATCCACCAGAAGCAACCGACAACAAACAAGGAAAGCTTAGCAGGGACAAATATGGCCACTAAATTCATATTTGAACTTATTGCCGGAAAGTTGGCAATAATAACAACAACAACAACAACAACAACGATGATGATGATGATGATGAATAAGAAGTTGGAAGGGACCTTGGAGGTCATCTAGTCCAACCCCCTGCTCAGGCAGGAAACCCTATACCATTTTGGACAAATGGCTGTCCAGTCTCTTCTTAAAAACTTCCAGTGTTGGAGCATTCACCGCTTCTGGAGGCAGGTTGTTCCACTGGTTAATTGTTCTAACTGTCAGGAAGGTTCTCCTCAGTTCCAGGTTGCTTCTCTCCTTGATTAGTTTCCATCCGTTGCTTCTTGTCCTGCCTTCAGGCGCCTTGGAAAATAGCTTGACTCCCTCTTCTTTGTGGCAGCCCCTGAGATATTGGAACACTGCTATCATCTCACCCCTCGCCCTTCTCTTCATTAAACTACTAGACATACCCAATTCATTAAAATTGCTAATATTTAAAGTACGAAAAACATAAGATTTAACATACTCTTTTTACTGAAACTGTTATTACTGATTGGAAGGATCTGACAAGCATAAACAAAGACTGTGAGCTTTGGTGGGGATTGATGAGGTGGGGGAGTTCAGTTAGTACTGGAGCTGAGCAAAAATACTAATGTATGCATATCCTTCCCAGGACAGGGGAGATGAGAGAGATAAGGGGAGGGTGGAAAGTTCAGATGCACAAATGCAAAACAGGTTAATAAATGATGCCGGTAACAATACATGACTGATGGATACACAACGTTTGCCAAATTTCAATCCCATGGGTCCTGGATTCTGGACATATTCTTTAAGTTAGCCCATTTGAGGTAGGTTGATTCAAAATTGCTGTCCTACAATACACTGCTTCACCCAATTTGAAGGTTACAATAATCAAAGACAGGAGAGTTTTACTAGCATATAGATTAAGGACTTGAACGCCTTCCTTATAAGAAAAGGCTAATGAATTTGACTCTAACTTAGAAAGAAAGATGACTAAGGCTGGATTAGGAACTGAGACGGACTAGGGACGTGTCTCCAACCCCAGTGGCTACGAAGCAGTGACAGGAGAGTGTGTACTTCCACCCCCTGCTTCTGAGCCTCCCAGAGGCATCTGGGAAACAGTACTGGGTCAGACTTTGGCCTTACTGTTGTGGGGCTGTTCTATTTTTTCATTTAATTCATGTTAAGGACCGCTTTAGAGGCTTAGTTGGCACTCCGTTTTGGCAGCCTGATGAAGTCTAAGCATAAAGTGTAAGAAGTTGAAGGGCAGCATTTGAAGGTTACCCAACAGCAGGCAAAATATCCTGTTAAATAGCTCAGACAAAGGCAACCTGGGAGGAGAGGCAGTGAGTCAGACAAACTCAGCCAGTGAATACAGGAAATTGGCAATGGCGTCTTTGCTCAGCACTTAATTGTGGTAAGTGCTTTTGCTGTATTCAAGTGTGCTCTGTGCTGGTGCTTGTAATCATTGAATAATGCAATGGGATGATTATGTACCAGACAAACTGTAGTACCTGGAGGAGCACTTAGGGAGGGGGGGGGGGAGAGGATGAAAACATAACTATATATTTCTCTCTTTGTGCTTATCATTGAACTGAGTGACAGATCCAGGAGAAAAGAGGACCAACTTACAGAAGTTTCCTTCAGTGTCTTTTTGGAACCCCCCTGTAGGAGCTTGTTTACATTATCCATTTTTCTTGGAAAGGAACATTATGGTTATACATAATCTGATCACTAATTTAGGAGGTATCGGACAAGAAAGGATAGCGTGTGAGATGAATTGAGCTCCCGGATTAATTTCTTTTCCATCACGATCTCCATGCTAAGAAGAAAAGCGATTTCATTTCCATTTTGCAGATAATATGACAACTCCCTGTAATGTTCCCTTAATCTCACATTTAAAATTACAGGAAGACGGAAACATATGGAGAGAATCTGTGGATTGCATTTCATCTTCTAAAGATCACATGCTCCCGATTATGGATGAGGGTTTGATGTCTAACTTTATAATTCTATTGAAGTTTGATATGTTCTATAGCTTGATGTGTGGCTGTAGTTTTATAGCAAAGGCTATCCATCATTTCTGAACCATCATGATTGGTTACTAAGGTTTTCTAATTACAACAGTCATGAGAAATGATTGTCCAGAGAAGGGGCAGGATTGAAGTCAAGGTGTTAATGAAATATTGCTGAGCAGCCTACAGCCTACTTTCAGCCCCTGAGAATTGCTGTGCCAAAATTTGGTGAGAATTGTTTTGGTGTCACAGTTTATCGCTGTTTTAGAGTTATGATACAGATTTTAGACTAGAAATTTTAGCATAGAAGTGTGTGTGTGTGTGTGTGTGTGTGTGTGTGTGATATATATATATATGTGTGTGTTTTCTGAGGTTTTCACGGGTGTTTGTATGTAGGTCTTTGGTAATTCGGGTTTTCTCCCGCGTAAAGTTGGAAGTGTCTTGGCGACGTTTCGACGAAGTCTCATTCGTCATCTTCAGGCTGGTGTCTCTTCGGCCTCGTGCTTCTAGGAGCAATGTGTGATCGCAGCTGTTTCTTCCTTTTAACTGCCAGTGGGGGTATGAACTGATTGGGTGGGAGCTTGGCTGTGTTCTGATTGGGTGGAGGTGTGCTCTGATTGGTTAGGGGCTTGGCTGTGCTCTGATTGGCTGGGGGTGTGTTCTGTTTGGGTGGGGGCTTTGTTGTGCTCGGAATAGTCTGAGTTGCAGCGGGATTTGAGATGGAGAGCTGCATTGCTGTTGTTTGGCTTCGCGTTCGTGGTCGTGCCATATCATCAAGGTGGGTGTCAGTTTGCTTCATGTATGGATTGGAGGGGTTTGAAATGGCTAATGATGCAGCTGTGGTCTGTTTCTTTATGATCTCTATGAATTGGAATGAATTTTTTACGTGATGGATTCTGCATAGGGCTGTAGTTGTTTGGCGAGAAATTTGGCTAGGTTTTGTAGAGGTGAGATCATAAAGAAACAAAACTTACAGCCCAGCGACCTACTCGTGAGCTTTGATGTCATTTCCCTCTTCACCCAAGTGCCAATCAAAGAAGCCTTGACAGCTATCCAAAACAAATATAACCCCCCCAAGCACATCCTAGATCTGACCAACCATTGCCTATCCAACACATACTTCATCTACAACGGACAAAAATATAAACAAATAGAAGGAGCACCCATGGGATCACCCCTCTCACCTGTCATTGCAAACCTCTACATGGAACACTTTGAAACCCAAGCTCTAGAAAAATCTGATCACAAACCCAAACTCTGGCTCAGATATGTAGACGACACCTTCAGAATCTGGCCACATGGGAAAGAAAAACTAGACAACTTCCTCACACACCTCAACAGCCTACACCCCAAAATACAGTTCACCATGGAAACAGAAGCTAACAACCAACTTCCCTTCCTGGATGTCTTAGTCTACAAGAAATCCAATGGCTCCCTAGGACACACCATCTACCAGAAGAAAACACACACAAACCGCTATCTGCACGCACTCTCACACCACCACCCAGCACAGATCAACTCCGTAGCCAAGACACTCATCTCGAGAACAAAACGCTTAGCTGACGAACAACACCTAAAAACCAAACTACACACTCTCACTAACGTACTAACATCCAATGGATTCCAAAGAAATAAGATTACCAACCTAATCCAAAAAGAAACCCCCACTAAAATCCAAGACAGAGAACAAGAAAACGGCAAAGCCCTCCTTCCATACATAAAAGGCACCACAGACAGAATCAGCAAGATCCTCCACAAACACAACATCAAGACAGCATTCTGCACAAACCGAAAAATATCCACCATCCTAAGAAACCCCAAAGACAAAATTGAGTTAGAAAATCAAGGAGTATATGAAATCCCATGCACCGCCTGCCCCACCACATACATCGGACAAACCAACAGAAGAATAAGTGCACGCATGAAGAACACAAGAACTCAGTCAGAAAAGTGGAACCAACTTCTTTCCTGGTCCAACACCTTAAAGCCACAGGACATAAAATTGACTTTAAAAATACCAGAACTATTGCCAAAACTGAACACTTTAACAACAGAATAATCAGAGAAGCCATCGAGATAGAAAAATGCCCACACAGCATGAATAAACGAGATGATACCTCCCGCCTACCAGCCATTTGGAAACCCACCCTTATTGACAAACGAGTCCCTAACACAAAGAATGACACTAGACCCACACTCACGAAAACCACACAGGATGTCACCACCACACATCCACGCAAAAAGCAAACCCAAACCCACACCGATGATGAGGCACGACCACAAACCAGAAACCAGATCACAGCTGCATCATTAGCCATTTCAAACCCCTCCAATCCATACATGAAGCAAACTGACACCCACCTTGATATGGCACGACTACGAACGCGAAGCCAAACTACAGCAATGCAGCTCTCCATCTCAAATCCCGCTGCAACTCAGACTAATCCGAGCACAACAAAGCCCCCACCCAAACAGAACACACCCCCATCCAATCAGAGCACAGCCAACCCCCCATCCAATCAGAGCACAGCCAAGCCCCTAACCAATCAGAACACACCTCCACCCAATCAGAACACAGCCAAGCTCCCACCCAATCAGTTCATACCCCCACTGGCAGTTAAAAGGAAGAAACAGCTGCGATCACACATTGCTCCTAGAAGCACGAGGCCGAAGAGACACCAGCCTGAAGATGACGAATGAGACTTCGTCGAAACGTCGCCAAGACACTTCCAACTTTACGCGGGAGAAAACCCGAATTACCAAAGACCTACATATATATATGTGTGTGTGTGTGTGTGTGTGTGTGTGTGTGTGTGTCTTTGATGACTGCAAAAATATGAATCCCGGGCATATCGAGGACTATGTTATTGAACATATATATCTATATATCTATATCTATATATCTATATCTATAGATAGATAGGTAGATAGGTAGATAGGTAGATGTAGATGTAGATATATGTAGAGAGATAGAGATATAGAGATATAGATATAGATATATAGAGATAGAGATAGAGATAGATAGATATAGATGATATAGATATAGATATAGATAGATATAGATAGATAGATATAGATAGATATAGATTCTCAGTCATCCAAGTCATGATTGTCCCAAAGGTGCTGTTCAAAAGGTGACTGGACTTTCTTGTCCAGTTGCCTTTTGAAAATCTAAACTTGAAAGTCCAAATTTGAAAATACAATTGCCTTTTGAACATCAACTTTGGGACAGAGAGAGAATTTTTCCCATAGAATAAAAGACAAATTAAAAATAAGAAAAGAAAAACAAGAAAATATAAAAATTAAAAAGAAATGAAAGTTAAGAAATATATAAGTGACTTCCAATCTTCTTCTCAACAAGTTATTGCATCATTATTATCCCTCCTCCCTCTTAGATGTTCTACCAGGCCCTTCAGCTCCTCATTTAATCCACTTCTTTCATAACCATAAAACATTGTTTCATTCCTCTTTTCTTTCAGCAAAAAGTTTATATAAGGTTTCCAGTCTTGGTGAAGATGTTTCCTTATTTGTCTCTAAGGGGCTCTTTTACTGACAACAAATGCAATGTAATATTTGCCAAGAATTATTGGCGGTTTCATGGACCATCCTAAGGGTTTTAAGGGCACATTGGTTTGTACGAATTGTTTTAATTATAGTGAGATCTAAAGCCGAGCAAGGAGGCAGAACAGCCTACCTGGGACAAAACCAGGTGGCATTTAGATCTGGCAGTTCATCCTCTCTTCCTCCTCCTTCGTCCCATTGGACTTTTCTCATTATTAAAAATACTTTGTCTGCATACTTCATTTGTTTTGGTTCTCTCCCATAGAAAGACTGAACTTTAAAAAAATAGTAATATACAAATGTCACAGACTTGCTCTTTGCCAAGCTCTCTTGAAACAACAACCACAAAAAGATTTTTTAGCTTTTCTTTGTAATTCATTGTTTCTTATGTATATGCGCACTTAGTAGAATAACCATAAATTATCATAGAAATTATTGTACTCTGGGATTTCTGCAAACCTTGAGTTAATGCTTGCTTTGAAGTCACTCGATGGGAGATCTGTTATGTTTAACACAGCTTCATTGGTGTCATTCTTAACAAATTTGGAATAATCGATTCCAAAGGGAAGTATAATACAGTGGTGGCGAACCTATGGCACGGGTGCCAGAGGCGGCACTCAGAGCCCTCTCTGTGGGCACGCGCGCCATCGCCCCAGTCCTAGGCCTTCAGCTGGGTTTTATAAAACCTTTTCACTTTAGGCCTCCGCCGCCGTGTGCAAAAAAAAAAAAAAAGGTTCAATCAGTCAATTTCAACTTCTCGCGGGAAAAAAATATCTTTCAAAGTTGGAATTGATTGATTGAACTTTTTAGTCCCACCCAGTCTGCTGTTACCACCGCAGCCACGCCCACCCAATGGGCCACACCCACCCAATGGGCCACACCCAGCCAATGGGCCACACCCACCCAATGGGCCACACCCAGCCAATGGGCCACACCCACCCGGCACTCGACGATGCATAAGTGGGTTTGGGGTTGCAGTTTGGGCACTCGGTCTCTAAAAGGTTCGCCATCACTGGTATAATAGATTATACATATTGCTTGAGTGACAGGTATGCATCTATGTATGCATTTAGTGTATGCATGTATGTGTGAAAAATCAAATAAGCTATTGCATCTCCTCCTATATATTTTTTTTTGGGTGGGGAGGGACAGGGTGAAATCTTAATATCCTAACATTAATCTTTTAAATAACAGAAAGGCTCCTGGAATATACTATAACCACAAAAAATATATTGTAATTTTTTTCAATGAGGTTAGGTCTAGAATGCATCTAATTTTATTGCAAGGTTTGCTACCAAAGGGATAGGCACTAGGAGTTTTGATTTCCCAGACTATTCAAATATAATTTCCCATAATGTGTAGCTTGGAGAGAGGGCTCTTCTCCAGGATTGTGAGAATAGACTGTATGCTGGCTGGGGAATTCTGGGAGTTGAAGTCCTCACGTCTTATTTGCCAAAGTTGAGAAATACAGTAATAGAGTGTCACAGCCCTGACAGTAGCAATTACTGGACTATATCAGGGATAAACCATCACCAGCTGTAAAGGGAAGTATTGCCAACATATTCCAAGGGAGTGGCAGATGGACTTCTCTTCTTGACCCCATCTCCTGCAATCCTTCATGGGATCCATTTAGCGAAACAGACTTTGCTTTTCCCAATTCAAGAAGCTCATTTAGGGCACAGGTATCAAACTCGCCATGTCACGTGACATGTCGCGACGTATGGTGACTTTTTTTGCGTTGCTGGAGCTGGGGTGAGTGCGGCCTCTGCATGATGCAACTGGATCGTGGGCCGGCAGTTGTGACACCCCTGATTTAGGGGGACAGGGTTGCATCTGGGCTAAGCCTTGATAGCAAGACAATTTTACTAACAGATAGGAAATTGAAATGTAAAAGGACTGTTTTATTCTAACTCCTGCCTGTCTGTACCAGCCAGGGAGAAGAAGATCTAGCAATTTTGCTCCTTCTGCCTCTTTCCAGTAGTAGGACATTAGGAAAAGATCTTATGGGCATCCCTTTTATGTGCGGTGTCTGGAAACATTTACCTGGCCATGTTTTCAGTTACTATGTCTCACCGTATTCATTTTAAGGCAAGTAAAGATTAATTTGTTGTTGTTGTTTTTTAAATTGGCAGAAGAAATAATCATCATCACCATCATCATCAGGCCTCTCAAAACAATGTTTGCTTTTGTACTGAAGTAGTACCTAAGTGTCTGTAAACACTTGATCTCCAGCTGCAAAATGTGCTGTTTTAGTTTAATGGAATGTGACACAAATCCTGTGTATGTGTGTCTGTGCGCATACCAAATATCTGGCAGTAAGCTCCAAGAGGATTTTTAATGGCTTTTTATTGATCGAAAGAGGAGGAAAAGTTCATCTGTGCTGTGGCTAATTTTGGTCATTTTCTTGAAAACCTGACTGCAGCATCACGATAATCACAGCTGGGAGCTATGGAATGGCTGATAAGTAACACCACTAATAAAGAGATTAACATATTGTGCCTGTTTCTGCGTTGGAAAAAGCTCCTTTGTAAGGGCATTTGGCATGCCTGCTCTCAAGCTAATTGGCCATAGGAGGATAGTAAATTGGTGAGAGAGGAGCTCTTTTCTATTCTGCTGGGAAACAATCCCCTTTGCAGACGGCTAGCGTAGCTCCTCATACATGTCGGCCCCACTAGATAGACCAGACCAAGCAATCAACTCCACAGAATGGCTAAAACTACTTTTATTGAGAATGGCCATAATAATATAATCTGATTATTTTCCCCTCCTCCTTCTCCTCCTCCTCCTCCTTATACTCCAGGAAATCAGGGAGGTCTCTGCCTGAGTGTGGTGGAAAGTCCAGCTGGCCAGGAGGGAGGTGTTAAGGAGGCAATAAGCTTAGAGTCTTTGCACTGCAGGAAGTTGCACAGGCCGAACCTCCTCCAGAACCTCCAGAAGTTTTTTTTATCTGACTGTTGCCAAGGGGATGCAGTCAGTCTGGCAAGATTCTTGTAACATGACTTACAATAAAGCATCTGCTTGAGACTATTCACAAGTGGTCTCGGGGTTTGTACTGGATACCAAGCCACCTCTGAAAATTATCTCATTACTCTGGACTTAAAAGGAAATATTTCAGCTCCTTTCGCCTAGGTCAGGGGTGGGCAACCTTGGCTCTTTTATGACTCGTGGACTTCAACTCCCAGAATTCCTGAGCCAGCCATGCTGAGGGGAAAGGGAGAGGTTTCCAAGCTGAGCCATGCCGGCTCAAGAATTCTGGGAGTTGAAGTCCACGAGTCATAAAAGAGCCCAGGTTGCCTACCCCTGCCCTAGGTAATCCTTCCTGAATCTCCCCATCGAGGTCATTTTCTTTACACAAATAAAAAATGCTTTACATTCATGCATTGTAATGAAATGTGTGGATGACCTTGGGGATTGAGGAGAAAACCTGCTGCCTAAGAACCAAATCAGGCAGGAGGAGGGAGAGTCCCCAGTGGCTTAATGGTCAGAGGAAGAACTTAAGAAAGACCAGCCCTTAATGAATCAAGCAGTTAAAAGTTTACTACGGGAAGTTTGCACTAAATGTAGCCTTACAATAAAATAGAATTAGTTAATCTACTCATGCTTTCTGTCTAGTTTACCTGGGAGGGCTGGCACGCGCGCACACACACACACACACACACACAAATACACAACACACAAACAGAGAGAGAGAGAGAGGCATTGTAAAGTGGTGACAACTTGTAATTATTTAGTTCAAGGTTTTAAGAAAATGACATTTCTTTAGCACTCTTGTACATAGTAGCCATCCTAGAAGTCTGTTTAACTGGTTCTATTTCTTTATTCCACAGAGATTTAATTATCATTAACTGCCTTTGTTTGTTTGTAAATGATCCTCGTTTCATTATTCCCAACTGTTGTTTGTATAACCTATAAGCCACTCTGGACCTGCAGTAACCATAAATGTTCACGTAGGCAGAATGTCCTCTGTCTTCTGAGTAAGAACTCTGCAGCAATTCAGTATGAACAGAAAACATAATAGATTTGTATTATCCTAAATGGAAGCTATTTAGAGATATTTTGTAAGCGAAGGCCATACAGGTTTAATAAATAAACGAACTGAATACAGAGCAGGCAGTAGTAGTGCCCTACCCTTGCACAGAAATGCCACCTCACCACTAGAAAGATCTTGTGTGGTGGCAATGCTGGGGCTGTGTGATTCTCCCCAAGAGGCTATGAAATACCACTTTGGCCACTTTGTTCAGTGAAAGGAGGAGCCATTATTTGTGTCACTCACGGTTAGTCCACGGTTGGCTTGTTCTTTCAGCTGATATTTCCATTACAAATTATATTTTCTGCAGAAGGTAACCTCCATGGGAAAAAAAAAATCTTTCTATACCAGATGACTTACATGTACCAATTTGCCTTGAGTTTCCTTGTTCATGCTTCTTTATAAATAATTTAGAATAGAGAAATGCCTTGTTAAGTGCTCAGAAGCTCCTTAGGACTACCCAGATGGAGATAAAATGTCATGACTTTTTTCCAATGTCAAGCATAACCTGTACGGGCCTTGGTCAAACATTCTTTGTAAGCCACAGCTTTCATTTGTTGGTGGCTTATCTGGCTTCATATTTGACTCTGGATTAGGTCACACTCCTTTTTAAGGAGTAGATCCTAATTCTGAAGGAAGAACTCATAGAAGAACTGGCAGAACCATGATAGAGGGTTAACCACAAATAACCCCCATTAGAACAGTGGCAGGTAGCTTGCAAAGGTGTTTTAAGGCTGGTCAAAATTAGCACATCTCTGTGGCCAGAATAATTCACCTTATCTTGTCACACTAAATTCAGGCAAGCAACTAAACACACACACAAACACACACACATATCTGAGCCTTTGTCTAAAGTTTAATACACCCACCGAGGGATTTGTAATCATGTGATGTTTTCTTGACTTTCAGATAGGTGTGTTTTGATGGAAATCAAAATTTCTTGAAATACTATTGCCTTTTTTGTTCTATGACTTCCTTCCTTCCTTCCTTCCTTCCTTCCTTCCTTCCTTCCTTCCTTCCTTCCTTCCTTCCTTCCTTCCTTCCTTCCTTCCTTCCTTATGACATTCCCTAGCCAAACATGACTATCTGATCATGGACCAAATGCCAGAGTATTGATCCAGCATGGCTAGTATTGTCAATGTTGAATGCGTTCGTATAGTAAATTAACTGAGATATGGTTTAGCATAATTGCCTACGTTCTCTCAATCCATCGAATCATTAACTAACAATTCCAGCTAATATTTTGGGTTTATACAACACTCAAAATCATAAGCTAAACCACCATGTTTTATTGAACATGCTACACAAAGTCTCCAGTTTCTTGGCCTGTCCAGAAATGCTGAGGATTAAGCCTGTTGCAATTTTTTTTTTTTTTCATTTTAGCTGTAAAGTCAGAACCCGGTGCTTTCACAGTGCTGAATAATGAGTTCCATGTTCTACTTGGAGATGCTGTAGATGATCTTAGGAACTGGGTGAGGGATAGAGGAGGACAGTTGTGCAGTCATCAACTGAATTTAAATGTTCCTGACTAATTAAGGTGTTCGCCATTTGCAGAGGTCAAAGAAAGTCTACTGAGCAAATATGGGGCCTCACATGATTCTAAGAGGATTAAACACAGCCTGACTCAGGGCTTCTCAGTTCCTTGCTGTCATTGAAAAATGTGTGAGTCTCTTTACTTGACAAGAGCTGTGGATATTAAGAATCCGTTTTTGAGGCTATGTCAGGAATGAATTCACACTCTCCTCCAGACATAAACCATCCCCACCACTCATTTATCTGCCAGGGATCCCGATTAATCCATTTAGCCTGCCTCGCTAAATTGAAAGTGGCATTACTGCTGATTTTCTTCGGCGAAACTTAAAAGGTATTCTCTTTTCGCCTATCTCACCTCTTAGCAACAGTAACAAAGCTTGCATTAAGTGGAATAAAGAAATGATATTACAAAATCTATTATAATGCCATTATCATTATGTGAAACGTATGAAAAGGATGTCAGGTGGGGCTCACTGCCAAAGGGTCTGGGTGAGAAAGTGAATGGTGAGGATACGTTAATCCAGTAATGTTGGGCACAAACATTGGTGGCTACAAAGACAGGGTGTCTCAATTGCCGACAAACTGTAGTCTGCCTAGCTGTTCCCAGCCTGACACCATGTAAATCAGACATGTCAAACACAAGGCCCGGGGGCCAGATGCGGCCCACGAAGTGGTTTCATGTGGCCCGCGAAGCCATCCTGGAAACAGTGAGGGAATGGCCCCCGCTGCCTTAGCCCTGGCCCAGGCCGGCCGGGAGCCAATGTACAATTTTGTGGTGGCCATCTATGCTGAAACGCATTCAGTCTTAGCTCCACAAGGCCGTCTGGAAACAGCGAGGAACCAGCCCCTGCCGCGTCGGCCCGCCCCCTGGGTGCATGCTGGGGAGGCTCCTCCAGTGGACCATGCCTTGGCACTTGCCCTGGTCCCACCCCGTTCTGCCAGAGACCCTCAGATCTGTCCCACTCCTGCCCAGGCCCCCTTGACACGAACGATGTAGAGCTGGCCATGCCCACCCAGTAGGCCACACCCATTCCATCCACGCCCACCCAGTAGGCCGCACCCACCATGGCCACACCCATCCGGCCCCCCAAGGGCAACCGCAATGCTGATGTGGCCCTCAATGAAATTGAGTTTGACACCCGTGATGTAAATGAACTGGGGCACTCTGAAAGTTTTGGGAATCTCAGTTTCAATATATCTGTAGGTCTTTGCATCAGCAAATGCCAGCAGAGCTTGCCTTTTTTTCTCAAAAACTTTTTCTAAGATAAAGTAGACTTAATCCGATTATTCAAGGATTCTCAGCCCTTTTTTCCCCTCTTGCCTTTAGAAAGAAGAGACATTCAGCCAAACCTATTCTTTTTTTCCAATAGAAGATAATATCTGTAGCTCAGGCTTGAATGATAGTGCTTTTTGAGCTTGGTTGTTTGTTTGCAGATGTTGCGATACCCAGCCAGGAAACATCATCAGGGCTAGTGAGTGTGAGGTTTTCTCCCTTTGATATACAGTTGCATTGTCTGCCAGTGTTGGTGGGGTTGTGGTAAAATGGCAAAGCATGCTACTACAGTATATCTACAGTAAAGAGGGAGCAAACCTCACACTCACTACCACTGACCATGTTACCGAGTTGGCTAATGAAACATCTACAAGCAAACAACCAAGCTCAGAGAGCACCAAGGACTCCACAATCTGCTTTTTCCTAGCCAGATTTGCAAACAATTTGGATAGCTTTTGAAACTGGTAAGAACACCTAGCAAAAATGCCACTTCCCAAATAAGGTAGGGGACTGGAACTTAGCCTACCACCCCAATGGCCTTCTCTGCACTAACATTCAAACGAGAACACAAGTTATGCCTTGGTTTTCTTTATTGTTTGTGCTCCTGCAAATTATTTTACAATTTATATATATATATATAAATTGTCCATCCGTTTTCTCTATTTGGTTTGTTCTTAAAGGGCACACGTCTCTTGCTGCGTTGGTATCTTCCGAGGTTGCTATTTTCCCTTTCTTTGCCTTAATCACTTTCTTTCTGCTGTCATGCGCTGGTTGCTTTCGCTCACTTTCGTTTATCCCCTTTTTTGGTTCTGTTCCGGGATCCGTCTGATCTTCCTTGGCGGGGCTGTACGCGTGTGTGCTCGGGGGGGATATATTGAGTGAGTCCGGGTGTCTATCAGGACAGTCTCTGGTGGATATGCTCCTGCGTGTGTTCCCACACTCAGGAGTGCTACCTTCTTCCGTGGGTATCCGTTCACTTCTGGTTGTCCTCCCCCCCCCCATCTTAAGGTCCTTTGCTGCTCGATCGTTCATTGGGTTTTTCGGTCTCCCTCCATCGTTTGCTAGTTCTTTTGCCCTTCTTGCGCGCGTGCAGGGTCCCGTAGCGTGGCTTCCCATCGTTTGCTCATGGATTGTATATACAGTATATACCATATGTAGGTCTTTGGTAATTCGGGTTTTCTCCCGTGTAAAACTGAAAGTGTCTTGGCAACGTTTCGACGAAGTCCCATTCGTCATCTTCAGGCTGGTGTCTTCGGCTTCGTGCTTCTAGGAGCAATGTGTGATCGCAGCTGTTTCTTCCTACAAACACCCGTGAAAACCTCAGAAAAAAAAAATATATACCATATATATATATATATATTGTCTGAAATGGTATAGGGTTTCCTGCCTGAGCGGGGGGTTGGACTAGATGACCTTCAAGGTCCCTTCCAACTTTACTATTATTATTATTATTATTATTATTATTATTATTATTATATAATAGGCAATTTCATACAGCCATAGTTCTTGACAGTTTAAAAGAATAAATTCTGTGTTTAAATAATGTATTTTGTGCATATATTCAGATTGCAGTATTCATTATCATTTGTGTAAAGATCTGTTTCTCCACACCTTACTAGGACAGTTGTGATGAATGTAGCATTCATAGGTAGTGAGTCACCACCGCCTTTCCCTCCCCATTTTTAGGGATAGCCAAGCAAGGCCAGTAAAAATAGCCTAATTAATAAAGAAGCCCCAAGGCAGTTTAAGCCCAGCAATCAGCAGCCAGTCTGCAGAATCCTAAAATGCCTGAGGCTGGGCACTATGTTCCAAAGCTCATGACCTATACTGGAATGTCTCTTTAAAATAATATTTAATTAGAAAATGTACCATTGGAAAGAGAAAAAAAACCCAAAGTGTTAGACTAGGACATGGGTCGGCCATCCGAAACGTCGGATGAGCCGCACGGACCCATTTAGCTTAAAAAAAAAAAACGCTGGGAGCCGCGCGTTCGCGCATGCGCGCGCACCCGCGCATGCGCGCGGCCCCGTTCGCGCATGCGCGCGCGCCCCGCGCGCCCCGCGCATGCGCACCAGCGCACCCGCGCATGCGCGCGCCGTTCGCGCATGCGCGCGCCCCGTTCGCGCATGCGCGCGCCCCGTTCGCGCATGCGCGCGCCGTTCACGCATGCGCGCGCCGTTCGCGCATGCGCGCGCCCCGTTCGCGCATGCGCGCGCCCCGTTCGCACATGCGCACCTGCGCGCGCACCCCCCGCACCCGCCCGCGCATGCGCGCATGCGCTCGCCAAAATGGCGGAGGAGGCTCCGGAGCCGCAGGTAAGGCCTCAAAGAGCCGCATGCGGCTCCGGAGCCGCGGGTTGCCGACCCGTGGACTAGGAGAAAAGGGATTGGATGAAAGAGTAAATTCAGTTTATCCAAAATCTGATATATATTTTTATCAAATACAAATACAAAATTTGGATAAATAAAATATTCAAAACTTGAACACTGGATCCTATCTAACAAGATGCAATGTAGCAGTGAGAAAAGTAAGGTCCTACACTTAGGCAGGAAAAACCAAATGCACAGATACAGAATAAGGAGGTACATGGCTTAACAGCGGTAACCATGAAACAGATCTAGGAGGCCTAGTGTGAGCCAGCAGTGTGCTGCAGCTGCCAAAAAAGCCAGTGCGGTTTTGGGCTGCATCAACGATCAGTGATATTACCACTCTATACCGCATTAGTGAGGCTACACTTGGAATATTGAGTCCTGTTCTGAGCATCATGATACAAAATGATGTTGAGACCCTGGAAAGTGTGCAAAGAAGAGCAACAAAGATGGTAAAAGGTCTGGAGGCTAAATCATACGATGAACGATTGAGGAAGCTAGCTATGTCTAGCCTATCGAAGAGAAGGATTGGGAGGGGGACATGATAACAGCCAGTACTCAAGGGGCTGTCACAGAGAAGAGGGGATTGACTTATTCTCCAAAGCAACAGAAGGTAGGACAAGAGGTAGTGAGTGAAAGCTTCTTAAAGAGAGATCAAACCTATAAATAATGAGAAATTTTCTGACAACGAGAACAATTAATCAATGGAATAGCTTGCCTTCCAGAGTTGTGGGTGCTCCATCACTGAAGGTTTTCAAAAATGGATTGGACAAATAGTTGACTGGGATGGCGTAAGGCTCCTGAAGACCTCTAAGATCCCTTCCAGCTCTAGGATTCTATGTTCTGTGTTCTAAATGGAATTGACTCTCATGAACAAAATCTCTGAGCATGTCTGAACTTGAATGTGGCCTGATTACTTATTGATTCTGACTTCTGGCAATGTTTCCCTCCATGTGAAAGGGAAACTTCTTGCATGGGAAGACCAGGAGACGAAAGTCTCAAAGGAGCTCCTAGCCAGTGAACCTTAAGGAAAGACAGTTGTGTTTACATAGGACTTTAGTCAAATGTCCTTTTGGATTTTGAAACTTGAATGAAAAGATATTACAGTCACTTATGTCAGTGTTCTGCTCTAATGGGGACCTCTGAAGTTTCCCTTTGTTGAGAAAAGACATTACAGTGTGTCTTAGAGCAGAGGTCCCCGACCTTTTGGGCACCAGGGACCGGTTCCGTGGAGAGAGGTTTTTCCGTGGACCGGAGGGGGCGTGGTTTTGTGTGCTGCCTGCATCTCGTGGATGGGGCTTCACTTGTTTGTGCGGACCGGTTGCTGGCATGCCGCGGCCCGGTACTGGTCCTGTCTTAGAGGATTAAAAAAAAAATAAAGATTGAATTAAATCTGAATTAAGATTAAAAGAAAGGACAAGACATGGAACATAGATAGTGTTGTCTATCTTTAGTTGGCCAGAATGATATTCCTTGCCTAATACTTTGCCCAAGGATTGAAGAGTGTTTACGAAGAGGATGTGTAGCAAATTAGTTCTGATTATTCTGCCTATTGTGTGATCCATGGGGTTCATCAGTCATGTCTCTATCCTATTTTTAGCAACTTCAATACAACAAGTTATGTATGGCAATCTGTTAGATCCTCTACCCAGTCCAGTTGTTTCTTTTACTATGCAAGGGACTCCTCATCCCTCAACCCTCTTTTCCTCAGCAACATTTCCTAACATCAATTACTTTTCTATCGTTGCAGCATGTCTTCTAGTCTTTGATGCAGCCCTGTCTGTGGTCTGCAAATGGGTGGTATTGGGAACTTTCATGACGATAAAAGGACCCTTCACAGCTGAAACCTCCAGTACAAGCATATTGAGGGCTGCCTCTTTAGTGCCTATCTTTTTTGGAGGATGAGTCTTACGATTTTCTTGAATTTGTTTCATATATTTTTATTTTAATATTTTATCTTCATAACTTCCTCCCATACTATATTATTCCATGCAAGGTCCCAATGTCTATGTAACCAATTTTCACTCATAGATCTAATTTAGAGTTTTGGTATTACAGTACTGTTTCTTATTTGTCTCTATTGATATCTTCTCAGGATAGCAAAAGCCACAGTCAGTTTGATATATTCCACTCACAGAACATAAAATCACTGAGCTGGAAGGACCCTCAGAGGTCTTCTAGTCCAACCCCTGCTTATAGCAGGAGCCTCATGCCATCCCATTCAAATGGTTGTCCAGTCTGTTTTTGAAAATCCAAGTCATCATCTCACCTGTCACTGTATTAAACAAACTGAGATCACTCAATTTTTTTTAAAATAAAATCTGTATAGCAGAGAGAACAAGTTAAAGTTGTCAGTGGTCTTCTCTTCTACTCATTTTTCCCCACTTTCTTCACCCCAAAGATCTTTGGATAAACTTGCAGGCCTCCCAGATTCCACCAAATATAGATTGCCATTTAATTATAAAGAAACTGACAATGTCTGCATCTCTACTATTATACTGAATGTGTATTACCCAAATATTGCTAGTACTGTAAACTGTTTCCTTTGCATACCTGTATTTTTTTTTTAAGTGGGGGTGGGGATGGTGGGGCACATCATTTTTTAAGAAGTGAATTTTTTGTATGCTGTTTTACTTATGAAAATTATTTCTAACTTTTTCTTTGCAGCACTTGAAGTAGATATTAAAAATAGCCCAAGGAGCTACCTGTCTGGATAAGACTAGAAATAGATTTTAATGGATGGAGACTGTCAGGTTGATAGTGTCCCATTAGAGTAATATTTCTTTGCTCCCACTCAGTTAAATTCTCACAGTTGGGTTGTGAGGAAGGGGTTTGTTTGTTTTTGCTCAAGTTGATAATATTGGGAACAACAAACTCTTATAGTTTCTGAGATTTCTCTCTTTGTCTCCATGGGAAGATCATGGCTATCCATACTTGCTCCCTTGGTATCAAAGAGGATAGTGTTAAAGCCTTGGTGGAAAATCAACAACTTTAAGAAAAGCAGAAGGCATAAAGCAATTAGTTAGTTATGTTCCATAGTATCCTAAACCACAGCATAGCATCAAAATATAATTTAAAACTCTTTTTTAAAAAAATAATAATAATAACATAGACTGGAGAACAGAGGGCAAGTGCAATCAATAAGAATATTCTGTTGGTGAAGAGTATTATAGGAAAAGAGCTGGGTTAGTCTGCAGTGTCAAAGAAAATGAGCTGCAGTGCGTGAAACCATTTGCTTTTTAATAAAAAAAATGTCAGCTGAAAATTCATTTGAAAACTCAATTTTGTTATCATTAGCAACAAATACTGTCAGTTGTTTTCCTTGCAGTGACAGGCTTACTTCATTTTCAAGAAAATGTCTGCCATGCACCCATGCCTAAATAACCATAGTTTGATAGTAAAAATGGTCTGTAGGGTCTACAGATCAAACTTTGAGAAGTGCTGTTTGGACCCTCTGTAACCTCATAGCATTTATATTTATTCCAGGTAAATCTACCTTAATATTTATAATCTGTTTAGAATATAGTATTCTGTGTTTCAGTATTCACTGAATAAAGTAGCAATTAAGTAACTCAGCTTTTTATTATGTTAAATTCTCTTCAGTATTTTAGTATTTGTATATAGTCTGTTCTTGCTAATTTTGTCTTAATTTAAATGAATTGCTTAGAAATGTTTCACACTATAAGGTTTGTAACTTGATTTTAAAACATTTAAAAAAAACAATATCTGAAAATTTGGATGGAGGAAAAATCTGCAACTTCAACAATAGAGCAATGCAGCTCAGTAGTAGAGTAACAATGGATGGAAACTAAACAAGGACAGAAGCAGCCTGGAATTGAGAAACTTCCTAACAGTGAGAACAATTAACCAGTAGAACAGTTTGCTTTCAGAAGTTGTAGGTGCTTCATCACTGAAGTTTTTTAAGAAAAGACTGGACAGCCACCTGTCTGAAATGGTATAGGGCAGAGGTCCCCAACCTATGGGCCGCGGCCCACTACCTCTTGGCCACCGGGCGGTGTGAGTGGCTGGCCAATGCACACGTAAGTGTGCGTGTGCTCAACTCCCTTGTGCTGGTGCTAGCCGCAAGCCATGAGCCTTGCGCCAGTGTTAGCCAAGCCACGAGCTGTGCACTGGCACTAGCTGAGCCGTGAGCCTCGCGCCAGCGCTAGCCGAGCCACAAGCTGCATGCCGGCGCTAGCCAAACTGCGAGCCACAAGCCTCGCACTGGTGCTAGCCGAGCTGTAAGCTGTGAGCCTCGTGCCGGCACTAGCCGAACCGTGAGCTTCACGGCCCGGTTCGTGCACAGGCACACGCAGCCATATTATCGTGTGTGCGCATGTGCACATAAAGGTGTCTACCTCTCCCTTTCCCACTGGGCCGCCAACCCAGAAAGGTTGATGACCCTTGGTATAGGGTCTCTTGCCTGAGCAGGGGGCTGGATTAGAAGACCTCCAAGGTCCCTTCCAGCTCTATTCTGATAATGAGATCAGAGATCCAATCTTTGGTGTCACCATTTAAAATGATCAGAAAAGGTGAAGATACAGTCTCTTCTGAGTTGAGGTCACCTCCTGGTGAATATATGGACAAATTGAATGCGCTCTCACATCCAGAACTGATGAGGTCTACCTTTGAAATCAAGCAAGGTCATAATAGGGCCAAAATATCAAGTAGCATGTGTGAATGTGAGCTACTGCTTTCCAAAGGAAATATTATCAGGCCATAGAACCTAATAGGCAACTTCCTGTATTCAGTGACATTTTGTGAACATTTGCTGGTTTGTTTATTATAACAACAGTGGGCCCTATTATTCCTTTTTCTTCTTCCCTTCTTTTTTCCTTCCTTTTTACCTTTTCTTGTTCATCCTCTTTTGCATTTGGTTTTCCTTTCTCCTCCCTTTTGCTCTTCTCCCTCTATTTTCTTTCTCATCTTTTTTATTTTCCTTCTTCTCTTTCTCCTAACCTCCTTGTTCTGCTCCTTCATCTCAAAGAGCAAAATGGCAAAGCAGTCTAAAACATTTCAAAAATAAAAGCCTGTAAAATAGTAGTAGAAGAGATGAGAATTTAAGTGGTACTAAGCCAGTAGAAGAAATAAAATAAAACGTTCTGATGGCTTTAAATTTTAAAAAATCTAGGAACGGGGGGAAAAAAGCTTAATCTTCTATGAAAAATATTAATTATAAACATCTCTGGAATTTTGTTCTCTTTTTGCATTGTTTTGTTCGTGTTATTATTATGAAAATTGTTCAGGGAGAAACATGACTTAGTCTACAGGAAGGAGGCAAAAATATGGTCCTGATGGAAATAACTTCTGAAGTTGCTATTTGGCCTGGAAAAGAAATGCCCCTTAAATAGATGCAGAGTGTGATTTTTCTCAGAATCTTAATGGGAGAGATAATGTCCTGGTGTGAAGATAATTTTGGGGATGACACTAAAAGCAATAACTAATCCAGCTTTAAGAAACCCTTAGTGACAACTAATAATCCAAAAGATTATCACAAAACTTTCTTTAATCAGATTTATTAAAAGGGAAAAAGGATTAAGTTGCAGAAATCTTGACAACTATATAGTTGGGAAATAGCTTTCTGACCCTTAGGATTCTTACTTCCATTACTAATAGTATTAATAGCTTTGGGTTGGTGGAGGAGGAAGAGATAGTAGAGGCCGTAGCTGAAGAGTGGTGATGCCATGTCATTACAAAAAAGGGTGGATCTGATATTAATAAATATCCAGGCATTATTTTTCTATCAGATGCCAGAGCATATCTCTTTTGCTTAGTTTCTCATGGGACAGTAGTGAAAAATCAGATCATTGATTTTCAATAATCTGTCATTGAATTTTGGAGGTGCTATTCTGTACATTTCCAAGAAACGCATGTTGCCTATTGATCATGGGTTGAGAAACCTGGAGGCCTTCGCATAAAAAAATGGAAGCCTGAATATGGTGAATGTTGTGAATGTATAAAAGTGAACATTTATACAGTGCTAACATCATGCAAATACAATGTGAGAAAAAACCTTAAAACAGAGTGAATAAATCCCACCAAAAGAACTGTCAAATAATCATGCAGCTGCATAATAGCTGAAGAAAGAGAAGGAGTTTGAGAAGGGACCTTCCATAATTTCTCAGGCTATAAGAGCCCTGGTGGCACAGTGGTTAGAATGCAGCATTGCAGGCAAACTCTGCCCGCAGTCTGGAGTTCGATCCTGACCGGCTCAAGGTTGACTCAGCCTTCCATCCTTCTGAGGTCAGTAAAATGAGAACCCAGCTTGTTGTGGGCAATATGCTGACATTGTAAACTGCCCAGAGAATGCTGTAAAACATTATGGGGTGCTATATAAGTCTAAGTGCTATTGCTATAAAGGAGACAATGGGATAATTGCATTTTCAAACTTGCAAGATTCTGTTAATGTGGCCTTCCATTAAAGTAGAATTAGCTCATCTGGACATGTTTCCTATCTAGTCTATCCAGAAAAGCTGGCCCATTATGTTGAATCACGATTCATTTCATTGTCACATTTTGGAGCAATTACAATTTCCATTCAGCCTTCACGTAAACTACCTGGCCGGTTTAGGGCATGATTGACAGTGGCCGTGTCTGAGTTAAACTGAATAAGAACTCCCCTGGCAACCACTCAATCTGGACATTTGTTTTTAAGGCCGCTATTTAGAGCTTCCCCCCAAGCCCACTTCCAACACTACTACTATCTTCTACTCTCTTTGTTCTTCTTCATCCATTCCCAAGGGTTCTCCAGTCAATAATTGGTTGATTTCACTTTTTGCTCAACAATAGATGTTAGATATGAAGAGCAAAGAAAATGAGATCTGAGTGTCCTCCGCATTCTTCTCTGTATGTAACTCTGTATGTAACTCTAAATCACCCAAGTAGAGAATTAAAATCAAGACAAAATATGTACGTATGGCACCGTATGTGTATTTCTGGTAATGTCATGGCTCTCTGCCTGTAAATAAATAAAACATGAAGAGTTGGTAGTATGTTTAAGAGCAGAAAGACATTTGGAATTACAATTTGCCTGACATAAGGGTCTCTCCTTCTGAAAAACAGTTGCCAAGTGAATCCGTTAGTCATCAGGTGAGGTTCTGCACCATAGCTTTTTCATTTCATATCTTTTGAATTGATTTTTTCCCCTGTCAATCATAACAATGCATTAACAATGGGACCTCTGTGTCTAGATGTGGGTGATCAAAATGGTACAGACTTTGTGCCAAATATCTCCAGTGCAACCTGTAGAAATTTCTTGGCATTATCTATGACAGCAAGTTATTCTGTATTAAGAAGTTTATGTTACTAACAAAAATGTTATTTTCAAAATGGTACATCAGGTGTGAATGTATTGCAAATTGCTCGTACTAGGACTAGGTGGTATTTCAAAACATCTCCTTGTCGATCGTTTATTAACTGGATGCAAAATAATTATGCTTGTTTTTCATGGAGATCAAAGAGCTACAGAAATACATGTTTCCTCAGCCTCAGCAACTTTAAGATATGTAGATTTCAACTCCCAGAATTCCCCAGCTAGCATGTGTGGACCGGAGAATTAGGGGAGTCCATAAATCTTAAAATTGCTGAAGTTGAGAAACGTTGCTCTATTGTTATTGGACTAGTTTTTCCTCATCTCTACCATATTGTAACTGGGTTTCTAAATAATTGGTTCCATGATTCCACTATACCCCCAGTAGTTCCAACTCAGAAAAAAATCTACAAACATTCTACTTTGTAGAAATCTGATAATTAATTGCATTGCCCAACCTTCTAGATTACTTTATTTGAAATGTTCTTCTCTTTTTTGTCACAGCTTCACTAGTCTTTCAGTGTGCTTGAAAGCCTAACAAATCCAATTCTTAAAAAAAACCAAAACATAATATTCCCAACTTTCTTCTCTCCATAATCATAAAATCAAATTATCTCAAAAAGAGAAAGTGAATAGTATAATGGAATAGAAATGTCCCTGTAGCTGTAAAGTCTTCAGGAAATCTTTGCAACTTCATAACACTGAAGCCACAAAGATTCTTCCCTGTAGACTGATTTCAACAGTCCAAAGAAGGCCCGTAAACCATTTGCCAAGGTCATAAGGCCTCCATCTCCTGGCCAGCCTCCTGATGAGGCTGGCTGAACTCAGGCTAATTAGTGTCACTGCTGAAAGTAGCGTCTTCCATCTTTTGCTACCACCAGCCTTTTCTTGCAGGCAATCCAGAGTGTGAGGAGGAAGAGCAGTCAGAGTGAGTGATCTGCTGGGCTTCAACTGACCTGACAGATCTGCTGCCTAACTGCCCTCTCCTGTCTGTCTACTGAGCTCTGCACCATTTGTGCTGTATCTGCCAGAGACCTGGACACTCATAATATCAGCCTCATGCAGTAGTGGGATTGAACCGGTAGCTAATTTTTTGTTGCCCAGGCCCAGAATGGACTTCCGGAAGCAGCATCCACACAGAGAACCGGTTGTTCACATATTTGAATCCCATCACTGGCCTTATGTAATATTGAATGCAGGTTCTCCCATGAAACTGATATTCCCACTTGTACATCAAATTATAACTTACTGGATTCAGAGGTCAATCATAAATACGTGTGCAAGTGGAGACAAAGAATTATTTAATGCAGAGGCATTGTAAAACATTCTCTCTAGTCCTCCAATCCAGAGGTCCCCAACCTTTTGAGCACCAGGGACCGGTTCCGTGGAGAGAGGTTTTTCTGCAGACCGGAGAGGGCCTGGTTTCATGTACTGCCTGCACCCCACGGATGGGGCTTTGCTAGTTTGCACGGAGCAGTTTCTGGCATGCCGCGGTCCGGTGCCGGTCCATGGACCGGGAGTTGGGGACCCCTGATCCAATCTTCAGAGCAGATCATTCTACTGACTTAATTTTTTACTGTCCTGGCAATTTAGGAGCATGACTTTGTTCAAGATTCTGTGAATTTTTGCTTTGCTTGTTACCATCCAGACTTAACATATTTGTGTTGTATTACACATTCAAAGAAGTAACCGGATCAGGGGCAACAAGTCACAATTCAAGTGGCTGTAAAAGACAACTGAGCCCACCCCATCCATAGCACAAACTCTTCACTGCAGGATAGGTAACGGACTTCTCAAAGTCTGGAAAGAGGACAGGAATTTACAAAATATTGCAAGCACAGAATGTCTGCATGCTCTTCCTTTATCAGGAAACTAATAGCTAGATTTCTAGCACATTGATAAGATAATAAACTATTGAATAAGTGATAATTTGAGTGCCAAAGCAGATATATATACACTTGTCAAGATTTCTGCAACTTAATCCTTTTTCCCTTTTATTAAATCTGGTTAAAGAAAATTCTATGATAATCTTGCTTTTGGGTTGTAAGTGGTCACTAGGGGTTCTTAAAGCTGGCTTAGTTATTTCTTTTAGTGTCATCTCCAAAATTATCATCACACCAATACATTATCAGCAAGGGAGTTGTGCTGATTTTTTTTTCCAATGAGGTGAGCTCAGGAATTTTCAGCCATTCTGCTCCCCTAATTTTCCCCTACTCTTACTGGTAATAAATCAGGTTTTTATTTTAAAATAAAAGAGATAGAGGTTACTAAGCAAATTGTCATCATCAGTTTTTGTAGGTGCTTCTGGGCAACAGCTTTGAAAAATTACTATTATTTTTCCCATGAGAACACTGACCTCCAAATCTTCCGGGAGATTGACATTCTTAGGGTGAAAAATACAGAAAACAACAGAGAAAATATTCCAGCTATCTTATCAAGGAAGAAACAGGGAACACCTAGAGTCCCCAAGCCCACCCAGCCACATATGTAGGAGAGAGATTGACAGGTCATTTTTTCCACCAGATACTGGATGGAAGAGTGAAGGATGGCAGAGATTCTGCAAATTCTTACCTTGAAACTATTATTTGTATCCAGAAGTAGGACTATCCCATATTCTGCCACTGAGGTTAAAGGTGGCTTGTTCAATAGAGCACTGTGCCTGGGATGATAATTAGAATCAGAGTAAGATTTGCCTCCCAGGATGAAACATTATACTGTATTCTGAATAATATTGCATCCTTGCATAATCAGGGAATCTACTTCCGCCCAGCTGGAATCCTTTCTTTCAAGTCAGGATTCTCTACAATCACCACCAAGGCCCTCATAGGATGAAGATAGCAATAGAACCAAACTAAGCCCCTAACTAGTGACATACAGCCCCCATTGTATGACACAGAGCTCTGCCAGTATATCAAGAAAGGGACAGCAAGGAAACCGTAAATACAGCATCTCTTCCAGGCTGCATCCAGTTGGGGTGATCGTGAGCACTTACAATTTCTCATTGCTGTGTACACATTTAGGGACACACACTTATTTTTACTCAAGCGTTAACTGCACTGATCAAGGAGATGGGTATACACAGAGCCTTAGCAGAAGAGGGACTTCAACACTCTCTCGAGTTCTTCACACTTGCATTGCTTGCTTTTCTTCGCAGCCTTCCTCTTCCTGGTTTTTGGAACTTGGCACTTTCTTCGGCCTGACTTCCTTTTTTTCCTCTTCCTTCTCGCTCTACAGCCCTTGGACCCACTGTACGATTGCCACAGTTGAGCTGCCGTCCTCTTGTAGTTTTCTCTGTCGTTATTAGGCTGTTGGTGCCACATGGTGCCCAGCCTTTTCGCCATCTGGATCACATCCCAATTCGGATTGTCACACCTAAGCTTTGGGCGTCTGTCTTTCATGAAGAGGAAAAAAGCAGGTAGAGGCCGTCGCTGTCGGCCTCGTCGTTTTCTTCTCGTTCCAAAACCTTTTCTCCTCCTATGCGATTTTGCTGATCTTTTCAAGCAGCGGTTGCCCTTGGCCATTGTTTCATCTTTCTCTTGCTTTTCTTGGGATTGCTTTCACTGTCGTGTTTAGCGCCGCTTGGGGAACTCAAGTTATTTCAGCTCTTTGGCGATGACTGTGACCGCTGCTTAAGATGAGGCTTTGCTCCGTGATTTTGACATGCTCTTCGGGACCATGCCTAAAAGGGAGTTAACGCATGAAGGTGGCCATGTTGGAGGAAAGCCTTCAGATGTTAAGTGTCCCTCCTGCTTTCTAAAAATGCTTTCCAGGCCAGAGCAACACCTACATTCACATGTTATGCCATTATTCTGTAAGGGAATAATATGATTGTGTCCTCAACTTCAAAGCAAACCAATGAGAACAAGGACTGATTTGGGTAATTTGCATACTGACCTACTGACTTATGCTGAATCATGATGGCAAATAGGAGTATATCAAATCACAAGGGACACCAGCCGTGCTTTATTGGCTAACCTTTTGTGGTGGAATGCGGTTTAGAATCATAGAGGGAGGGGCGCTTTCCCAAGGGCAAAGAGACAGCAGAGATTGGAATGTCTGTTGGCAGGAAGATATTAAGGTTAGATCCTCCCTAGCAATTCTCAGAGCACATCTTATAGGTATGCAGGTAATTGCTTTAGTCTGGCAAGATTCTGTCTGTAGACGATCAACAATAAAGAAACTACTCAGAAGTAACTCCTTATGTCATTCTTGGATCGTTTGGTCTGGCATATATCCTCCATACCTTAATATGTATCAATAACCAGTTATCACTCTTTTATGAGATATCTATATATTATCTATGTCTTTTTTCATCCATTCCCCATAAGGCAATTCTGGCCAAATGTTTTCTCTAATCTGGGCACAATTCCCAGAATTCTTCATAAAGGCCATGCTGGCTGAAGAATTTTGATCATTGAGGATCACAAATATGAAGGGCACTAGCCGTGCCCAAGGAGGGAGGGGGAAGAGTGTGGGAAGACTGTAGTCATAGCAACATGCAATCTTCCCTCCCGCTCTGCAAATTCATGTAACATCAATGTATTAGAAATGGGATGGGGCTTCAAGTGTGATGCACAATTTGCCTAGTTTGACACACTCCAACCCCCTGGCCCTGTAGATGCCCCTAAAGAGTGTCCAGGGTCAGGAAGAGGGTACTAGTTTGAGCAATAAGAGCTAATTTGCCTGCAAGAATCCCGAAACATTCAGAGTAAAAGCCACAATGTCTATCCTTATTTTGGTTTCCAATCATAATCCCCTAGCCAAACCTTATTTGCATGGAGTTATGCTCACAATATGCATTGAGAGGGGGGGGGATTCTCTTGCCAGAGCAGCTGCCAAGAATCACATTATATAGGAGGAAAAAATAAAAATAAGGCTTTGTGGGACTACTCAGAGAATGTTTCTGGATATACATGAATACATCAAAAAGATCCTGTCCCTTTTTGAGACCTTTCTGTTAAAAAAATGTGACTATCATTTAATAAAAGCTCTGGTTTTATGAACTGCCCCGTTACGTTATCTCCTATCTGTATACCTTCTTTTTTCACCCAATCAATTGACAATTAGTTTCTTTCTTTTCTTATTTCGGTTGTGTGCCTCTGATTTTAATTTTACACCTACAGACAAAGACCTTTCTTTGGTGTTATATTTTTGCACGGTGCTTATCTGGTTTGAGAAATAGCTGAAACAAGTGCAGAATGTGCAACTATGGTTCAGAATTCTCAGCAGCCAGCCTTAGTCTTTCTTATGCTCCCCTTTAAACGGAGTCTTATTAAATACCCTCAGCCTATTCTTCACTATTTTGGGAGTCTTCTTTGCTCTCCCTTTCATTTCTTTCTTTCTTCATTTTTTTGCTTTTAAAATCCTCAGTAAAAATCTTGTTTTGAGTTGCAAACGCCCATAATTGTCCAAAATCCTACTGATACAGTTCAGGTAGTCCTTGGCTTATGACCACAGTTGGGACCAGAATTCCCATTATTAAGCAAGGCCTGATTTTACGACCTTTTTTTTTTTGCCAGGGTTGTTAAGCAAATCACTGCAGTTTTTGAGCAAATCCGGCTTCTCCTATTGACTTTGCTTGTTGGAAGCCAGCAGGCAAGGTCGAAAATGGCGGTCATATGACCCTGGGATGCTGCAACCGTCATGAATACATGCCAGTGGGCTGAGCCCATGAATTTTGATTATTGCACATGATCTTGGAACAGTTGCAATGGTCATAAGTGTGAGACCAGTCATATGTCTTTTTTTTCCAGTGCCGTTGTAACTTCAAATGGTTGCTAATGAAAAGGTTGTAAGTTAAGCACTACCTCTGTGTCCTCCTTGTTTCCCAGCTGCTTTCAGCAATTAACTATGTTATTTGATGAAATGTTAATTATCCTAGTTTGCAGTGAAGGATGGCTGGGCCAAATTCACTAAACAATGTGAATTTTAGAGGGTGGATACCCAGCTGATTGTCCCTCTGGCTTGTATGAATTAATGCTCAGGTTTGGCAAAGTAGAGAAATTGGAGACAAAAGGAGGGAAGTAGTGTATTTGTCATATCTCACTGCACAAATGGAGAATGTTAAAATTCTGTTTGTTGTTGGGGATGGTAATAAAAAAACATAAACACTTAACCATTAGGCTCCAAGAGGTGACGGCCCATAATTTAAGAATGCTTTAATTGCAACCTTTAAAAAGCCCTAATTGTATGTGACAGCAGTTTAAGCTAACTGTGAAGAGTAATTTACTTGGGTGGACTTTTCATTAATTTGAAAGGTTCTTAGGGCTTAAAAGCTTTCACTAATGATATTTTTAGTAAATGAAAATGTAATAAAATTCTGTAGTTTCAACACGGAGGAGAGTATTAGCCCTCACCCCCATATTTGAATTTAAATTTAAAGGTTAAGGAATTTTGATGCCATCAGGGATACAGACACCCCCAAACAAAATTCCTCTTTGCTTATGATTAGTAAGAAAGAAGATTCTAAAAATAATAGTGACCAGAGATAATATGATGACAAGTAGATGCTGGACATCTGGGTTCAAATATTTGCTCAGCCATGAAGTTTGGGAAGGAGCTTGGTGATTGAGAACACAGTATACCTTCCAGTGATTTGCAGAATTTAAAATCTTGGCTCATTCACTACTTTAATTAGAATGATGATTGGGCTGCATGTATCAAAGCTTGAAAGTCCAATTCATATTATAGAGAGGCACCTGCAGCTACAGATGAAATAAAATAGCCTTCCCTTCTTCTTCTGGCTCCTCCACCATTTTTTCAGGTAGAGCATCTGGATGGGCAATTGTCCATGGGGAAGGAGAAATTCTTTATAATTTTCCAAGGCCAGAATTATACTGAAATAGCCCCATAGGAAGAGTTCCTTCCCAAGGGATTCCAGTGGGGCTTAACGTTAACGTTGGAAGCTAAGAGCAACTGCAAATCTGGAAAGATGGTTATCCAGTGAAAGGCAAACATACAAACACATCACATGCCTTGGACACTTTGTCACAAAACAAATGCAAAAATATTGCATCTTAGTCATATTATCTGTGCCTGAAATGTTCTTTTTAAGTTCTAAATTAAACTCTTTTATCACACTAAAAAAGGACTGATTTAAAAGAAAATGTAGGATAGTATCTGTGCCCAACCCAATTGGTTCGTCTTTCATCCTTTAAAATGAAGATCCTGAATGGCAATAAATAGAATAGAATAGAATAGAATAGAATAGAATAGAATAGAATAAGAATAGAATAAGAATAGAATAGAATAGAATAGAATAGAATAGAATAGAATAGAATAGAATAGAATAGAATAGAATAGAATAGAATAGAATAGAATAGAATAGAATAGAATAGAATAGAGCTGGAAGGGACCTTTGAGGTCTTCTAGTTCAGCCCCCTGCTCAAGCAGGAGGACCTATACCCAGGTGAATGTCCAGTCTCTCCTTAAAAACCTCCAGTGATGGAGCTTCCACAATTTCTGGGGGTAAGCTGTTCTACTGGTTGATTGTCCTCACTGTCAGGAAGTTTCTCCTTAATTCCAGGTTGCTTCTCTCTTTGATCAGTTTCCAACCTTTGTTTCTCGTCCTTCCCTCTGGTGCTTTGGTGAACAACCTGGCCCCCTCTGCCTTGTGGCAGCCCATCAGATACTGGAACATAGCTATCATGTTTCCCCTATTTCTTCTTTTCTTTAGACTAGCCAAACCCAAGTCCTGCAGCCGTTCTTCGTATGTTTTAGTCTCCAGGCCTTTGATCATCTTTGTTGCTCTCCTCTGAACTTTTTCCAAACTCTCAACATCTTTTTTGTGGTATGGTGATCAAAATTGGCTGCAGTATTCCAGGTGTGGTCTCATTAGGGTTTTATAAAGCGGTACTAATACCTTGCGTGCTCTTGATTCTATGTCTCTGTTTATACGACCCAGGATTGCATTAGCTTTTTTGGTTGCTGCTGCACACTGCTGGCTCATAGTCAAGTGATCGTCCACTAGGAATGCTGGCATCCTTTAGAACAGATGCTGTTATATGGTCACATTGAAACTTTTCTGTTTCTGTGTTTTTGAACGCCCCAATCAGATAGTTCTTATGCTCCACCAGGTTCATGATTGGATGTTTCTGATGTGGGCACAATTTGTCACAAATGTGCAGTGCTTGTCCTCATTTGCTTTACATTAACCTTTGCCATTTGAAAGGCTTTCCACTAGGCATTTTCTGGTCATGTTTAAACATCTGGTTTGTCTTAATCCCCAACTTTGTACTAAAGAATGCCGGTTATTGACAGCCAGGGGTTTTATTGTTTGTTTGTTTGTTTGTTGGGTGGTTTTTGATAAATCAGTACATTTAGCTCTCAACTTATGATTTATGACCAATCATTTAGCAATTTTTTTACAGCCTGGATTAGAACTTCCAAGGGCTAACCTCCCCCTCTCTAGGAAGGAAACTAGCATTTACTTCTGGTTTCTGGAAAAAACGCCCATTGCAGACAATGGATTCACTTAACAATCACAACATTTGCTTAACGACTGCCGTGTTTCCTTAATAACCATCTCAAAAAGGTTCATAACGTTATGTGTGGTCAGGCAATGACCTGCTAAATGTCCAACATGACTTATGACCATAATTCCAGGCTATCCAGGACTATCTGTAACCTCACAGTAAAACAGAACAATGAAGACGACTTTGGGGTAACCATGATTTTAAAATGATTGTCCCCACCTAATAACAAAAGTAAGGTGGATTGAGCTTTATGTTTAAATAGCAGAAGGCAGACAGAAGGGCAATGGTCCCTTCACACATTTTTTTTACCGCACCTTTATTATTTGTTTACTTGCAATTTATTTGTTTAGTTCATATGTCTGCTTGGGAAATTTATCTTTTATTTCTTTTCAGAATAAATGCTCATGGGCTTTCCCCCCCCCCCCCCAAGATTGGGAATCTTGAGATTCTTCTTGAATTGCTTTTTTGACATGAGCCCACATATTCTAGAAATTATTATTCATACACCTGCACAGACACTAAATATCTTTATGCCTTTGCTTTTTTTTGGAGGAATTTTGAAAATCCCTTTCAGTTTTCACCCTTCAATCAGTTTCCTTCCAAATATTTGCAATGTGGGACATGACAGAGTTCAAACTGTCAAGATATGGAAAGCTTAAAACTGCACATTTTCTTTCTCTGACAAGATATGTTAATTCATTTATTCAGCAGCCATGGGGGTATGGGATCTTCAAACTTGGCCCTTTTGTGACTTGTGGACTTCAACTCCTAGAATTCCTCAGCCAAGTACACTGGTTGAGGAATTCTGGGAGTTGAAGTCCACAAGTCATAAAAGGGCCCAGTTTGAAGACCCCTGGGATAAGGCATCTGAATGCAATAAACATAGAGAAAACATTGATTAATTGTTACCACTAACAATGAACATTTGTAGGACTTTTCTGAGAGTTCAAAGCATGGCACACCCATTAAGTGTTATAAATATCCATATCCGGTTGTCCGGCACTATCCCTCCCATATCACTTGCAGGTGGAAGGGCTGGCTGTTTCAGGAAAACTTTTTCCCATCTCAAGCCACATACCTGCTACAGTTATCTTCTTATGCCTCTCTAAAGTGGGTGGCAATCAAGCAAAGAATCTTCTAAGTTTTGACAAGTTTAAAATGGATGGATGGATTTTAGAATAAAACAAATTAAAATGGATGGATTTTAGAATAAGAAGTTTTACAAACTTACTTTGCCATGCATTTTAATGTTTCCTTCCTTCCTTCCTTCCTTCCTTCCTTCCTTCCTTCCTTCCTTCCTTCCTTCCTTCCTATTACATAAAAATAAAAATGTGAATGGTCTCCCCACCTGCAATCGCTTAAACAGCTGACTGAATTGATGGCTGAGACTAAATATGGATTGGGGACACTGCACTAATGCGCTATTCTTTCTTTCATGATTCATAACAGGTTATCACAAATCAGTCACTGTTTTCAGTCCTTTAAAGGTTACTTTTGAAGTCTTTTCTTGATTGATTGAATTCATATTTTATATGGCCCTCAAGCCACAGTCCTTATGGCTGCTTCCAGTAAAGCTATTAACAAAAAAGAAAAGGTAAAATGCCAAAAAACTGAAAGCAAGAGAAAAACAAAAAAAAACAAACCCTTTTAAATGCATGGAGTGGCACTAATTACCAAAAATTCAATAGGCAAGTATCATTTTCCAATCACTAAGAATCACTAAAAGTTTTCTCTTTGGAGAGGGCAGTTCTGTTCTGGTGTTCTGCCACATGGAGACTAATTTCTGACGTATCCAGTTCTCTTTCCTCTCTGCCCTTTGATGCCTTTTTTGTCTTCTGATCGTTCCTTTGTCCTGCAAATTTTGTGAGGGTTAGTAATGAACAATTCAAATGTGCCCACCTTCTTTGCTCAACTAGAAACAAAGTAGTGTTGCATGGTTCTACATACAACATTATTTTGGGTTTTAATTTGGAGGACAATATTTTTATGGAGTGGAAAACTGGCTTGCTACACATTCATATGTACGTGTGTATATGTTTGTATGGGTATGTATATTCAGGTGGATGCTATAAAGGGCTGCCAGTTGTTGCTCCAGACTTTGATTTGTTTGTAGAAATGAGTTTGCAATTCCTCGCCTTTTCTCTTGAGAGTCATCCCTTCAGTATTGGCTTGATTTATACCAGTTAATATGTAGTTTGTTTGATTTGGGGTTAATCATTCTAAACCATAATGTATGCATTATTGTGATATGTAGACCATGGTAAACATGCAACTGCCTAGATTCATATATCTGTCTAAAACAGGGTTGGCAGTCTGCAGCATTTTGAAAGTCATTAAACATTAGCTCTCGATGTCTTTTACCATCAGCCATCCTTTTTAATGATATCTGCAGTACGTTGGATTGCCTGTCTAAGTCATCACATAGTTTGTCAGATTTTGGCTTAGTGTATGGTGTAGATCCAACTGTTGTAGTTTATATGATTAATGGCTCAATGCAATATGCAAGTCCAAGCCTGACTACTTCAAATGGGGTTCAATATTTTCATATGCGTTAATGTGCAGCATGGACCAGGGGCTGCCGTCATCCCATTTTGGTTCTCCCAGTGGCTGTTCCAAACAAATGTGGTCAACATCACAAGCTGAACCATACTACGAATACATTTTGTTTGTTTGTTTCCCTTTGCCTTGATGGCTTTTTCAGAAAGGCTGCATTAAAAAAAAAATCTTCCTTTTAGCAAGAGGAATCTTTTGACCCTGGAGTACTATCCAGTTTTCCCTTATGCTTCTGTTTTTGCTTTTGTTTTTTATTGCCTTGTACTCTGTATAGATTTGGAAGATTGGAACAGTTTATAATGGGATTAAATGAATTAATCTCCGTTAGAATCCACAAGGTTCCAGCTGGCTATAGGTTGCTTTCTATACATCCAGCAACATCCATCTACATTTGCATGCACATTTGCTTTGCCTTTTCTTCTCATTCTGCATATTTAACTTTTCTCCGTTTCAAATGATCAGTTAGTGCATGCTCCTATTAGGTAATGCAGAATACATTATTGCAGTGTATGCGATCTCCCCTCCATGCAGTAATGCTATGATGAAAGAGAATTGCCCAGGGTCTTGCATGAGGCACTCAGCCCTCTGGCAAAATGATGCAGAAGAATGAAGGATCTTGGAAGGTTTAATTCTGTGCTCAAGGCAAAGGACACAAGAATGTGGCCTTCCTTCCACAATAAAAGGACTGTTTGACCCATAACATTAGTTGGTTTATGATTCAGTGTCATGTGAGAAGCTCAGGAAATGTGTGAATTCAATAAACAGCCTCTCTCCTTGCTAATTAAAAATCTTAAATTGAGGATAACGTTGCCTAACAGAGAACTGATGTTATTGTGCCTAGAACTTGGTAATTACAAGGTACAAGATAATTATAAGGTGAGGCAACAAGTTGCAACCAATATTATCTCCTTATAACTCTAGAGCGGTTGTATGTTTTATGTGCAAGTTTCCTTGGATCTGGAATTGCTGACCAGGATTTCAGCTGAGGACAGTCTGACCATCATTATTTTGAGGGCTCACAAGTGGCTGAAGAATAACAGTTAGGCTTGTTCCAGCCACAGGCTGGCAGGGCTGTCATTAGGACAACAAAGCCTTGGCGCTAGAAACCCAAGCATTATAACTGCACAAATGGAGTCTTGTCAGAGAAATGGAGGCCAGGACTATTTGGCAAATCTCTGGGATTGAGTTGCCCAACAGTTTTAAGAAGATTAGAGCCAAGCAAGGATTTTGTTGCCAAGCAAACTGCAGAAGAAGACATTTGACAAATGAGAACCTTAAGGACAGAATTGTGAGAATAGACAATGCCCATTTTCAGCAGGGCTGGATCATCACGTGAGGGCTAGTCTTACACATTAACTCAAAAAGTGTGTTAATTGCTATGCAGAAGGAAGGAAGGAAGGAAGGAAGGAAGGAAGGAAGGAAGGAAGGAAGGAAGGAAGGAAGGAAGGAAGGAAGGAAGGAAGGAAGGAAGGAAATATGCTTTTTGGAAAGGGGTGAGTAAGAAGTAAAAGAAAAGGCAGGAGCTTGATTCTTTACAACAAGTATTAAAATTCATCTGGAGAGCCTCTCTTCCAGAGAGCAAGGGCTGATCTTCAGAAGCATTCACATTCTCCAGCAGCAGTTATCTGCAGACCTATGTGCTCCCTAAAGCACATGGATTTTGATAGCTTATTGGAGACCTCTCAGTCAGAAATCCCCTCAGTTCATAGGAATGAGTTAATCGGAGGGGGAGGGAAATTCCTCTCCTAATCAAGTAAATGCAGTAGTTGCCTTGACTCATCATTTCAGAATTTTATACATTTTCCCTAATTTGTGCTTTGAGATCCATTTTGGTGTAGCAGATAAGGCACCAGCATAGAAACTGGGAACCCAGGAGTTCTAGTCCTTCCTTCAGCCAAAACCAACTGGGCGACCCTGGGCTGGTCACTCTGCCTTAGGCCTAGGAAGAAGGCAAGGGCAAGCCACGTCTGAACATTTGTCAGGGAAACTTCATTTTGCTAACAGTCAAAATTTACTCGAAGGCACCTGCAAAAAACGAAGAAAAAGTTCTGCCTCGCAGCAGAAAATCCTTATAATAAAGACCTACTTCCCGAGGCCCAAAGGCAGTAGGTGACTCTCAAAGAGCCCTCAAAACCCTTCCAAACGTTTTCACCAAATGTACAATGACAGAAGGGGACATTGATAAACAGAAGGGAGTAATCAAACTAAGTATATTCATGTGGATTAATCTTAATTAAATTTAAATGCAAATGAAATGAAATTAATTACAGCTTTTGCCTGGCCAACTTTTTTCAAATGCAGCCTTAGGGCACTGCTCAAAACTCCTATGATGCTTTTGGTTCAGAAAAAAAATATATGGAAACCTATCCTGCTCTGAAAAATAGCAAATATCTTGTCCCAAGTTGGACAACTCATTCATTTTGCTCACTTAGTATTTATGTGTGGCACGGAGGCTAAAGTAATCAGTGGAGATTTCATGAAAAGTGCCTTGTTCTTTTATGACTAGTACTGGTTATTGATACCTTCAATTGTAGGATTCATTCATGCGTGTAACTTAAAACCATTCATAATTCCCCCAACATTTGTGGGCAGAGGAATTGGGTAGACAATTTCTTTAGAAAAAGGAGAAGTTTTCCTGTAGTTCTTGATGAGCAGAGTACAGCTACTGGAAAAGTGCTAGAGGAAGAGTTCCTGTGTCACCTCTTGCCTTGAGGTTGAATGGAAGTGTGAGTAGCAACAGACACTTCAAAGACCAGAGAAATTATACATAAAGAAAGATGGATATTCACACATGCCCTTTGGCCATCTTACCACTAAATAAGTGCGCCCGTGATCATTTTTTTTAAAAAACAAAAAATCTTTCTCCTTTGAAATAAAGTTCAAAAGCAAATTCTCTTTCATCCAGTTGAATTAGGATTGGTTAAAAGAAGGCAGGAATGCATGTGTGTGGGTTTTTTTTTTTTAAAAAAAATGTTGTTTCTTCTTTGTTTATAAAGAGGGGGGGGGAGAAAGAGAGACATAAGCAGCACCCTGCTAGATGAGATCCCTGGCCTGTCTACTTCTAACTAAGTCATCCTTAATGGTACTACATCTACATGGAGGGAAGTCAGCAATGGGGTACCACAAGGTTCTGTCTTAGGCCCAGTACTCTTCAATATCTTCATAAATGAGTCAGATAAGGGAACAGAAGGGGAACTTATCATATTTGCAGATGACACTGGCATGAATAGTGCCAGAAGAAGAAAGCTCAGGATCCAAAAATATCTTGACAGACTTGAACAATGGGCCCTATTCAACAAAATGAATTTTAATGGGGGGAAAGCAAAGTTTTACATTTAGGCAGGAAAAACCAAAGATACAAGTAGAGATTAGGCAAAACCTGATTCAAAAACAGTAACTGTGAGAGGGACTTTGGAGTCCTAGTGGATGATAACTTAAATATGAGCCAGCAGTGTGCGACAACAGCCAAAAAAGCTAATAGAATCCTTGGTTGTATGAACAGAAGCATAGAATCAAAATCACATGAAGTGTTGGTACTACTTTATAAAGCCTTAGTAAGGCCACACCTGGAATACTGCGTTCAGTTTTGGTCACTACATTACAAAAAAGATGTTGAGACTTTGGAAAAAGTGCAAAGAGCAACTAAGATGATTAAAAGCCTGGAGACAAAAACATGTGAAGAACAGTTGCAGGATTTGGGTTTGGCTAGTCTAAAGAAAAGAAGGACTAGGGGGGGGGGGAGACATGATAGCAGTATTCCAGTATTTGAGAGATTGCCACAAAGAGGAGAGGGTCAACTTATTTTCCAAAGCACCAGAGGGCAGGACAAGAAAGAATGGATGGAAACTGGTCAAAGAGAGAAGCAACCTGGAATTAAGGAGAAACTTCCTAACAGTAGAGAACAATTAACCAGTGGAACAGCTTGCCATCAAAAGTTGTGGGTGCTTCACCACTGGAGGTTTTTAAGAAGAGACTGGACAGTCACTTGTCTGAAATGGCATAGGGTCTCCTGCTTGAGCAAGGGTTGGACTAGAAGACCTCAAAGGTCCCTTCCAGCTCTACTCTGATTGATTCAGGCATCCTTTCCCATAGTGGCTAAAATAACTGCAGCAGGAGGCCCACCATTCTCCCAGGAGATGGCCTTCAGAGGCAGTCACACTGCTGTCAATGTTAATAGCTATCCATCCCCCTGACTTCCATGAATAGATCCAACCCTTTTTTGAAGCCAGATAGACAGACAGACTCGCATGCTATTATTCAAAAGATGAGATGGAAGGGTGTGCAAACTACTACTACTTTTATTATAAGTTACGGTAGCTGAATTTTGCAAATCCTAATGTGCTTCCCCTCTCCCTCCCTTTTTCGTCATGAGACCTAGGGAAAATCTAAAACACTTTGTCAAATTACATTTGTGCCCAAACTCAGATTTCTTTTATCTGGCCTTCATCCTGTTTGCAGCATT
The DNA here is from genome assembly GCA_023970755.1 of Azemiops feae. Classification (NCBI taxonomy): domain Eukaryota; kingdom Metazoa; phylum Chordata; class Lepidosauria; order Squamata; family Viperidae; genus Azemiops; species Azemiops feae. The sequence goes on from JALGBA010001415.1 coordinate 210,863, forward strand.
GTGTCCTGTTCCTCAAGGTCATTCCTTCTGCTCATTACATGGATATGCAAAAGAGGGGTGCCTTCAGCTTTGATCCCTGGCCTTTGGTCACTTTTGTTTGTTGCTTAGGAAACCTTTTCCATCTCTCTCTCTCTCTCTCTCTCTCTCTCTCTCTCTCTCTCTCTCTCTCTCTCATTTATGTATATATTCTATTTCTGAATTTGTTATTTGCCTTCATTGCTTGCCAGAGCAGACAAAGCAGTTCATAAATCAATCAGCATACCATTTTGTTTCTTTTAGTAGATGAGTGAATTAAAAAAAAAAGAGGGGGAGATCTGCAGGAACAGTTGGTTTCTATGGGAAAGAAATCTGATGTTCATGAGGATCTGAACATTACAAGGGTTGGATATGAATGACTGATCTTTCACTGTTGTTATAGATGACATGATTAATTACAGTCAGGGTAGTGAGAATTCTTACTGAACTTCAGTAAGTGATTCAGTGATTCCCTTTCCTCCAATGTTGGGTCAGTTGTGTACAATTGTTAAGGTTGGTTGTACCATCAGCCAGATGTTGAGACTGGATTTGGCATTTTTGTCCATCTATTGAGTCCTAGGATAGGCAGATGTTAATCTTAACATTAAAGGTAGCATTGCAGGATGCCAGCTACTCCAAATAAAACTGCCTATTACAATTGAATGATGGTGATTTTGTCAATACTGGTGATGTTAAAGTCGTGCTCCAGATGTATTGGGATTGCACTAAAGCATGTATTACTGTTGGTGCTATCTTTGCTTTCTTTTGCCATAGTCATTCAACTTCTATTTGCAGGTCTTTGTACTTTGTGATTTTCTCCAGTTTTTTCTCTTCCATTCTGCTGTCTCCAGGTACTGCCACATCCACTATCCAGACCTTTTTGTCTTCTTATCAACAATTGTTAAGTCTGGGCTGACAAACCTATCTAATACTGCCTCCTCTTTTCTTCACAACAGTAACCCTGTGTGGTGGGTTGGGCTGAGAGAGGGACTGATCCAAAGTCACCCAGCTGGCTTTCATACCTAAAGGAAGCCTGGAGTTCACCGTCTCCTGCCTTCTACATCAGCATTTTCATCACTATGCTAAACCGGCTCTCTCTAATAATAGTAATAACAGCAACAGTAATAATAGCAGCAGCAAACGTTTGCACCAAAATCCATTATTCATTAAAATAATATGCAATCTGCATTACTTTAGCAACAGTGTTTTAAAAGAAGCGATGCATAGCAGGCAAAATAAAACACAAATGCATCTGGGTAGTGAAACATGAATCAAAAGATAAAGTAATGCACTGAATGAGGACTCTCAAAGGTCAACATCGTTCCCACAACTCTGCTCTGCTCAGGTTGCTTCTTAAACACTAGGATTTTCTTACCACCAACTTACTGTCAGCAGACCTGCTTTTCTACAGCAGATCATTCCAGAGTAGCCCTATTTTTGGTTTTTAAACCGCAAATGGTGAGTTTTTTGAGAACAGGGTGAAATAACGTGTGGGCCAGGTCAGAGATTTTGGGTCCAAGACAGACATGGACAGCCAGTTGGTGACTTCACCTGTTTGGTTCACCCAGACAACCTGGCTCTTCAGACATTTGTCTTGGTTCACCTCACCCAGGAGGACTGTTAAGGCAGTCCCATAAGAACATGGTTGCAATTTTCACAAGGTTTAAATAATATGGGTAAATTTGTCAGTCTCACATTTGGGACAATCTATTCTTTTTTTAAAATTTCTTGTCTGTGTGACCATGTCAGATTTAGTGTAGGGGAGCAGAATCTTCATTATAGGAAAATCACCGGCGTTCGACTTTGCTTCAGTTTTTGATTGCTCAACACATTTGTTCCTTTGGGGGCTGACACTTCAGCTTCCTGTTGGGTTCTCAACTTGGCTGGCTTTGCAACGGCAAGATTAGCATGAAAGTCTCTCTTGTATAAAGAAACATGACACAAGCCGTGATGAACATGTCTCAGTACGCTCATGTAACACCCTGCAAGCTGCATGTGCTCCCAGTTTGCTTCTGGGTGAGATTCAAGGTTCTGGTTGTTATCTATCAATCCCTACATTGGCCCAGGGCCTGATTACTTGAGGGTCTGCCTGTCTCCCACAGCATCTGTCCAGCCATCTGATCTGGCAGGATGGTGCCCTCCAAGTTCCTTCTATTAAACAATGTCCTCTATTGGGACTCTGTGCCTTCTCTGGAGCAGCACCTGCTCTCTGGAATGAGGTTCCCTCAAGATCCAGATGGTCCTCAACCCACTGGTGTCTCAAGGGAGTCTGAAGACCTGGCTCTTCTTCCAGACATTTGGAAAACATCACTAATTCAGATTATTTTCTTTGTTTTCACCCAATTTATTATTCTGCCATCTTTATCTTTTTTTTTTGTTTTAATGTTTTAAGTAATTTCTATATTGCACTGGTATTTTTCTTCCATTCAGTCATGTCTGATTCTCAGAGACTGCCTGGACAGGTCCCTACAGTTTCCTTGGCAAGATTTTTCAGAAGTCATTTGCCATTGTCTCCTTATAATAATAATAATAAAGTTGGAAGGGACCTTGGAGGTCATCGAGTCCAACCCCCTGCTCAGGCAGGAAACCCTATACCATTTCGGACATGTGGCTGTCCAGTCCTTCCTAAGGTTGAGAGAAAGTGACTGGCTCAAGATCACCCAGCAGGTTTTATCACTAAGACAGGACTAAAAATTTCTATCCTGATGCCTTACCCACTACATAAAACTGTCTCTTGAGAGTCACTGTAGTCAGGTGGAATATAAATTTAATTAATAACAATTATGATAATACCAGGTAATGAGCTGTTGTTGGTGAGAGCTGGACAGGTTATGAGAGTGCCATGGTTATCTGTATCAATCTTATATTTGTGTGTGTGTGTGTGTGTGTGTTTCATGCTTTGTTTTTCTGTGTTTTATCTCTACAGAAAGTTCTTGATAGATTCTATATTTACCTTGCAATGTGTTTTCCAAAGAAATGGGCATGTTAAATTTAGACTTAATTTTCCCCCTCCATTTTTGAGCAAGGCAATAAATAGTAAAAACCACTGTTTCATTTTGGTTTAAAGCAAAACTGCTGGCAATAATATTTTGCAGAGCAAAAAAGTAAAAAGAATCTGGTAGCAATTTTTCCAACTTAAAAAAATATATTAAAAGGCAGAAGCTTTCATAAATTGCACCTCACTTCATCAGTATATAGGTAGTGTATATAGTGATGTAGTGTAAATTGGGGCAGGGGGGACAGGCAGGAGAAGACCAGGCATTGTTTACTTGTGGGACAGATTATAACTACCCGATATGTAACTTTCTGGGATTGCCTGAAATCTTATGATGTATATGACATTATATACATGCATGCATGTTTACGATTGCCCGAAACTTTATGATGTATATGACTTCAGCATTTTTTTGCTCAAGGATGCTCAAAATAGTCTCTTTGAGGGTTGCTATGATATGTCCTAGGACAGGGGTAGGCAACCTTGGCTCTTTTATGACTCGTGGACTTCAACTCCCAGAATTCCTGTCCTAGGATATAGAAATGCTCTAATCTTATGAGTATGCACTTTCAATCGTGTTTTGGAGCACCATAAAGGAAATTCTTGAATTATGACCACTCATCTAACAACCATTCAAAGTTATTATGACACTAGAAAAAGTGATTTACAATTAGTCCTTGCACTTACAATCATTGCAGTGTCCTCACAATAACAGGATTCAAATTTGGCGGTTGGCATCTGGGATGCATTTATGATTATATTATGTCCTCCCTGGGTGCTTCCCAACAAGCAAAGTCAATAGAGGAAGCAGAGTTCATTTAACCATATCATTCACAATGTCCACAGCAAAAAGACGATAAAATCAGCCGCAAGCCCCTTAACAACTACATCCCTAAACAATGGAAGTGCTAACTGCGGTCATATATTGAGGAATACCTGTATATTCCCAATCCTGAGACATGGCTTTATGCTGATTTCATGTAGTGCTCTGTAATTACCTTTTTGTGTGTGTGTGCTAATTCTGGAAGAATGGGATATTTCAAATGTCATGATCTGGGTCCTCTGTAATAAACCATCTTCTGCCTAACTAAATATGCAGGATCTTAAAGCTCTTATCTACAAAGCCCCTTTGGGTTCTCCAAGAAAAGATGAATGCAAAAAATTCAACAGAAAGGTCAGAGGACAGGTCAAGATAGACGTAAGCCAAGTATTTACAATGATTAGTGGTGATTCCAGTTATTCATTTATTTAGCAAGTGAGTCCCTAGTTGAGGATTTTTGCTTGAGCACAACAGCACGTTGTCTAAAATGTCATATTTTGTACAAACATGTTCTCTTATTGAAGATCAGTGGAAATGATGTGCCTTTTCAAACGTGTAGCTTAATCTGTTGAAGTTTTACCTGACGGAATATAGGAGTGCGATCTTTCAATCTTTTAAGTTTACATGTTCTGAATAAGTGATCCAAGCCATGCTGGTTTATGACCATAATAAAGATTTGATTGATTGATTAATTGATTGATGACCCAAACCATTTTTTTTGCTTTACAAATATTTTGTTTTAAATGAATCTGGCATTAAATATTAACAAATTATTGAATCCTGAAAGAATATCGTACTGATAGAAAAATCTGACCTTGATGGCTTAGAAAGTGCCACAATACTAAAGTGCCAGGATAGCCCTCTGAGATAAAGATGGAGGTAGTTTAAATTACCATTGTAATTGTCTCTAATTGTCTCTAATCTACACTGCAGTATTTTGAACTAACAAAATTATCAGCCCAGGAGATGCCAATGACTGATGGATGTTAGAGCTCCCATGAGGAATTGAAGACTTCCCTTAAATCAATAAAAGCACCATAAACAGCATCTTGAGTGGTTTTAAGTTAAACAGTGCAAACCACACTGATCCATGGTGGAATATCCTAATCTAAAATCTATTTTTTTTTTTTGGGGGGGGGGTCAAGATATTCTCTGAATGTATCCAATCTGAAAGTTTATGATATAGAAACCAGGCACAGAGTTTGCTACTTATTAATAATCAGCTATTTGGGTGAAAGCTGGATTATAACCGTGACCTTTCTTGTATAATGGGAGAGCAATTGAATCAAGACACTGTTGGGGAGCAATAAAGAGTTATTAATGGCAGTAAACAGGGGGGCTAACACAGATCCATCAACCAGAATTATTTTCAACTATTCTGGGGAAATTATATTTCAGCCCCTTTTCAATTCCATGGATTTTTTTAGTTGTGAGACTAGGGGATTTGTTTACATATTGAACACAGAGAGAAATTGACAGCAACAAAATACTTTTAGAAGTGCCATCTTGAGATCCTTCCTTCAGCTAACAATGGCTCGGCTCATGCTGAATTTTGCAGTAAGCTATCATTTGTCTTAAACTTGGTTTACTGAATAAGCCATAATAACTCATTGTGACGTGATTCACATACCAAATCTAAGTCTTTGCAGGAGAATCAGGTTATAGCGAAAGGCTTATTAATTTTCCATGAAGTGTTTTGACCTTTTCATATGCTCCCAATTTAATACATATTATAGTATTGTATACACACCTCTGTTGTGACTGACATGGCAAGTCACAAAACTATGGCAAGTCACAAAGCTATGGCAAATCACAGAACACCCATTTAGCAGAAGGCAGTCTATTAAAGTTGTTCCTGGCACTTTTTCTAGCCTTTGTTCTCCATCTCAGAATACCTGTATTTATGGTGACCAGGTGGGCTCATTACTGTGCTGAAATTACCCGTTAAATTTATTTTCCAACACTACCCTTAAGAAATATGCAAGGTCCAGAAGTATTCTTGAAAATAAAGAAGTCATTTGGGGTAACAGTTTCTTTTATAGCTTACTAGAATTTCTTTCTTGGTAGTTAAGTAACTATATGTTTACAAGATGTTTATCCTTCCCTCCCCCCCCCCCCCAATGGGATTGTAAGAAGCTAGGACTCATTCTGTTTTGAGGGGATAACATATGTGCAGTATACATCTTGTGTAGTGAAAAGACTCATAATTATTTGACTGGACTTGAAAATCTGACAAAATGTCTGGGAAAAAATGTGATATTAAAGAAGAGTTTAGCCCAGCTAAGAAGAACCTATGGGGTCATAAAATAGGTCTTAACAAAGAAACCATATATCAACTTCTCTGCAGCCGTTGTGGAAATTATCATGAAGAGCAACTTCACCATATAATAATTACTTTATCTTTCCACCTTCATAAACATCCTTCTTTGTGGGATCTTTGGTGCTTTCTGACCTTGGTTGTTGTTTTGTTATCCAACTAGGTAATCTCATCAGCACTCCTAGCAAACCCCACACTCACTAGTACTTACGATGCTACCTAGTCAGGTAATTGAAGATCTGCAAACAAACAACCAAGAACTCCATAGTTTACTCTGAGGCACAGATACAGTATTCTCTTCCTCTTTATCCTTCTTTGTTCACTGCCGTGTGTGTGTGTGTGTGTGTGTGTGTGTGTGTGTGTGTTAGTTACTCTCATGAAACAGAATTATATTGCAAGTATCATCCAAATGATTCTCTAGATATTGGTTTCGTCAATATCTAGAGAATATCTAGATATTCTAACCCTGCCGGATCAGATTGGCTGGGCAGATGCCGTGGGAGACAGGCAGTCCCTCAAATAACCAGGCCCTGTGCCATGTAAGGATTGATAGATAACAAGCAATACCTAGAGAATATCATTTATAAAGAGTAAAGAATGAGGTTGAGAAAAAGAGAAGGATTGTGCTATGCAGATCACCACAATTGTTGATTTGCAGTTGTTTCTAGTCATTTTCCTGCTAATTCTGGATAAAAAAGACCTTGAAATACACCAAGTAATTCCTAATGGTTTCTATTCACTTGATTCATGTCAGCATAGCTTTCTCTTTCCCCCAGTGCCTCCTTCCCCCACATGCACACTTAAATGACAATGGTTAGCAACACATTCATGGCATCAAACCTCTTATCCGTCTTTTTATTGGACAATCTGGATGAGATGGAGTGCACATAAATCCAATACATAAATAATAAACTGCTCCTTGGGAGAAAAGAGGGAACAGTTAAAGGGTGTTAAAAGAGCTGAATTTGAGTTCTGTTATTGGAAGCCATAATTTATAAGCAAGCTTTGAGGTGTTCTGTCTTAAGAACACTAGTCATAATTAGAACTGGTTTGAAAACGACTGGTTTCATACATCACATTAAACTACTCTTTGGCTTGTTTGCTTTTAGCTCTTTGCCATACCTGCCTCTAATATCTGTACTAATTCTAGTATTTTGTTTAGCTGAGTTAAGACAGGATTGGAATACCGGTAACTCTCCAGGTGAGGGTGAATATCTCTAAGAACCCTATTCTATTTGCTGTTGCTGCTGGGTTATTATAGTCGATCTGGTGGGGAACCATGGGGAGTTTGCACATTGTGATATTGTGACTCAAGGCAATTCATGTACTGTGCATCATTGGCATTATGGCATAACAATGCAAATTCTATAATGCATATGATTTACCTAATGTATGAAGAAGTCTGTAACATCATCATGGCCTATACCAGACTCCTGTGGCCACAGCTATCCCATTTTTTGGGCAGCTGCCAAAAAGGCCAACACAGTGCTGGGCTGCATTAACAGAGGGATAGAATCAAGATCACGTGAAGTATTAATACCACTTTACAATGCCTTAGTAAGGCCACACTTGGAATACGGCATCCAGTTTTGGTCCCCACGATGTAAAACAGATGTTGAGACTCTAGAAAGAGTACAGAGAAAAGCAACAAAGATGATCAGGGGACTGGAGGCTAAAACATATAAGGAACAGTTGCTGGAATTGGGAATGTCTAGTTTAATGAAGAGAAGGACGAGGGGGGACATGATAGCAGTGTTTCAATATCTCAGGGGCTGCCCCAAAGAAGAGGGAGTCAAGCTATTCTCCAAAGCGCTGGAAGGCAGGACAAGAAGCAACAGATGGAAACTAATCAAGGAGAGAAGCAACCTAGAACTAAGGAGAAACTTCCTGACAGTTAGAACAATTAACCAGTGGAACAACCTGCCTCCAGAAGCACTGAATGCTCCAACACTGGAAGTTTTTAAGAAGAGACTGGACAGCCATTTGTCTGAAATGGTATAGGGTCTCCTGCCTGAGCAGGGGGTTGGACTAGATGACCTCCAAGGTCCCTTCCAACTTTATTATTATTATTATTATAAGTATATAAATCTAGATAAATCCTAGGCAATGGAGGGGGTCAGAATGAAGAAATGTCAACTTTCTATTATTATTGTTGTTGTTGTTATTATTATTACTATGGATCATCGCACAGTCAGCCAGATGTTCAGACTGGATTTGGCATTTTTGTCTACCTATCGAGTCCTTACCAAGGACCTGGGATAGGCAGATGTGGATGTTTGATAGTATTACAGATATCGTCGCAGGATGGAAGCAGTTCCTAGTAAGGCCGCCTTTTGCAATTGACTAATGGCGAATTTGTCAATGCCAATGGTGTTCAAGTGGTGCTCCAGTTGTTTTGGGATTGCACCCAAGGCGCCTATTACTATTGGTACTACCCTTGCTTGCTTTATTATTATTGTTATTGTTATTGTTATTATTAGTTGTTGTTATTGTTATTGTTATTGTTATTTATTATATGGGTTAGCATTTTCGATAAACTGAGCCAATTGTGGTTTGCTTTGATTTACTCAATCCATTACTTCGAACTCTGCTTTCAAAAACTCTTTTTCTAAAGAAGTACTCTGGACTCAAGGCAAGAGGAGCTCAGATGTTGCAGGACCCTAAGATAAGGTGTCTCCTGTCATATCTTCTTGCTCCAGCAATTTAGGGGAGAAAAAATGAAATCAATGTTTATGGAAATAGTTTCTTAAAAATAGAGCTAAGAAAAAAGTAAATATGTGCAGACAGAAATGCACTTCAATCTTCATTTACCTTGCTGGATTGGATTCCAGGGGCATGCTGGGATAAAACATTTAGTCTGCTTTTACATCACTTGGTGCCCATCCCTCTCTCTATCCCTCCTCTTCTTTCCATTTGAGGTTATATTAAAACTGGAGCTGGACTTCCTACTTCTAATAATTTTTGCTCAGAAGTTTAATAATATTTGATCTTCCTCATTTCAGTGTTTTAATATATGGCAAACAGATTTTTCAATTTTATGAACCCTCAGGGAAGGCCCATTTACTGAAAGCTTTGTAAGGATGACCTTGGAGGGCAACTTAATTCTTTCCTGCCTTTACTTGCCTGAAGTCATAAAAAGCTCATCTCCATTCTTGCAATATCTTCGAATTGGGTTAGAAAGAAGGAAGGGAATGGACTTATCACTAGGATGCAAATGGTTCCTGATACCGATTTGGAAATTATACGAAGCCACAAAATAGGCAGAATTCAGTAGTGCTGTGGCTAATCTAGAGAGCCAGCTTTGCTAAATTGACACAGACTAAAACTTTGGCAAAACAGTGTGCAATTGTGTGAGTTTTCCAGAAGTATTCGTCAGGTTGGATAGTTTTAAAAAAGGACAAAGAAACAGAAGAAGTGATAAAAGCACGAGAGAAATCAAGTACTGACAAAGATAATATATAAAAATTAACCACCCAATTTTCATTTCAGTTTAGTTTCAGCATGGAGATTTCAGGCTAAGGTTGTGTTTGGCATTGAATCTTTGTAACTGGAATAGTGTTTGACAGTATTCAGATACTGCTGGAGAACAAGCCATTGGCAAACCATTTTAGATCTTTTTTTGTATGCACACATATTTAGGGTTTAAGCCCAGTGATTTCTTATCTACATTTGCCTTTCTATAAACTTAGTGTTTTGGGTTAACTTTGTTATGCAACCTTGATAAGCAAAGAATGAGAACATGTAAACTTTAAATCCACTCTTTTGTAGAGGCTTTCTTTGCCCAACACAGAAAGTCCAAGACAACATATTGAGAACAGAAATTTCATTGGTTGAAGAGAGACACTGAATGAAGAACTACACGTACCTCTAAAACTTACTGATCTCGAACCTTTATTTTGTCCTAACGTAGCACTTCATTGTCTTGGTACATTATTATTTTTTTATTTAGCTAGCATACATCTTTAGTTATCAAACTTGTATGCTGCCCACCATGCCAGCACTTTACTTCTCACAGACCAACACAGTCAACATTTTGCCAAGGGTAAGGCAATTCAAATGACCATGTTTCCACTCTTTCATATAACAAGTGAGTTTGAATTTGTTTTTGCAAGGGCATTTGCTTTACACAAAAGAACAAGCTTGCAATGGTATTCTCTCCACTCAAGAGCAAAAAGCACAGCCTCACTTGGGCTGTTTCTTTTAAATTTAAATATCTAAAGCTTTGCTCTTCCAAGGGTGCCCCACGAGCAGAACCTCAAGCATCTTAGCTATTAACCTCTTGATTCTCTTTTCAGCTTCTGAAGCCTTTCAGCAATCCAAAGAAATGACGCCTCATTAAACTTAAGTTTGGTGTGCTCATGCGCCTGTAGAGGCATGTGAGAGGGAGGGAGAGAGAATGTTTGCCTATGGAAAAAGTGCACAAAAGGGAGGAGGGAGAAGCAGTTCAGATATATATGGCAATATCTAATGAATATTCCCATTGAAGATAGGCTTTGAACAGCTGCTAATTATAATTGAATATTTCTCATTAGCCTTAGCAAGTTAAGCGTTTCCAAAAATTGGCTTATACAAGATTCTGATCTGATCTGGCAACTTCTGAGATGGTTCCGGAGACATAGTGACACTCAACCAAGAAATGCATCAAGAGTGATTTAAAGAATCAAGGATATTCCATGCTTCAGAACGTCCAATCCAGATATTTTCTCAGGGAGTCTCTAGCAAATAAGCCTATGCATTGGTTCCCTACCTTGGTCTTCTGTAGTTTATTCGCAGAATAAATCACGACAAGGTTAATTTACAAAACATATTTTCCCAGTACACACTATATTATTACATCCACTTTTAACAGCATAAGTGCTGGGGTTGATTTTTTAAGTTTTGCTCCCATCCCAGCTTTTCTTTTGAATTCCTGGCACACCAGTCCTTTTCTGCCAAGTGCCAACCAAGGGTAGCCAAGATGCCCAAACTTGTTTTCCGCTCTGACTTATCTAAGGCAGGGGACCCTAACCCCCGGTCCGTGGACCGGTACCGGGCCACAGCATGCCAGCAACTAGGCCGCACAAACAGGCAAAACCCCATCCGCGGGATGCAGGCAGCATGTCAAAGCTGCAATAAATGGATTCTAGGAGGTAAAGGCCTCATGTTTCTCATTAAAAGCAATCTTCCTTTGGAACCATAACATCGCACACAAAATGACGTCCGCGGGAAAAAATCTCTGCGTGTAACTGGTCCCTGGTGCCCAAAAGGTTGGGGACCTCTGATCTAAGGGATTTGGGCTGACATACAAAGTGATGGAGACTGCATCTGATAATGATTGTTACTGCTTGAATTTGGGAAGAAGCTGCTTAATTTGGCTTGTTGTTTATTTCCCCAAGAGCGACATTATGAGCAGGTTTGGATAGAAATTCCAAAGCAGGCAGCTGCATTTCGAGGCAGATCTCTGGAGGGATCAAAATGAAAAAATGATGAAGTAGGCTGCAATAACTATAAAGCTATGTGCAAATATGCTGGAAAGAAAAGGACACAGTGTGTTTTTTAGTAATAATAGAACAACTGCTGCTGAAATGATTATTATGCAATAGTACAAAATGCCTGAACATTAGGTGGAATACAAATGACTGAAAATATTTGGAGGCTCAAGATTTAGAAGAAAATCGGCAGCTCTCCTCTTCCTACATTTTTCGATACAAAGTAGAGAGAAAAAACGACTATTAATTCGAATTTCAATAAGGTAGGAAGAGGGTAAGAAAAATGTCTAGCTGTTCTTTTTTTCAGTTTGCAAATTTTAGCAGCGTGCATGCTTCAAGAAAGAGTGAAAGAAGAGCTTCAGTGTTCACACAAGCACAGCATATCCAATTCTTCATTAAAACAATCCACCTTTTTTCAGCCCTTCTTGTGACCCTGAAAAAGATATGGCTGTTTTAAAGAGTTCATATTACATCAATTTCTTAAAGCAGCCCCATCTTTTCCCAGGGTCACAGGGACAATTTTTTTTTTTTTTTTTTAAAAGCAGGCTTCTGTAATAAAGAGCAGAGTAAATGTTATTCTTCCAGATTATTTTTCAAATGATTCTTGCTCATTTTGTTCATAGCAAGTAGCCTTTCTTGCTTGTTTTTCATCGCTTCTCTGCTGCCATATTTAGTTTCAGTTACAAGAAAGTCAAAATACCTAAATACAAAAAAATTCCCAGGCACCAACTGTCTCCCTCTCCTCCCACACCATTTAGCATTGTCAGTGTATGATTTGTTGAACGCTCTATCTGAGTGTTCTCTTAGAGAGCCACAGACTGCCATCACTATCACTGGGAAGGCAAAATGCAGAAAATACATGTATTAGATTCATTCCCAAAGCTTCAAACAAGGAAGAGCACAAAAAAATTTAAGGGGATTAACTTGATTGCCTTTTGAATCACTAGCTATGAAATCCTTTCCTCCAACCATGTAGGACTGTTCCTTTTTTTTTTTTTTTTTTCATCTTTAGACATCAGTAAGAACATAAAATGGGACAAAGATCAGTTGATTTTTTTATTTATTTAAAATACTCCTAACTCCCTTTGAATTACTAAAATTTGCTCAAGTTGGCTTGCTTCTTTAACAGCATGGATATCCTCACAATAGTGATGGGAGGCATGGGCAGAAAATAAAAAGCATGTGGTGAAAAGCAGCAGGGTAGAAACTAGAAGTTTTTGACCTGCCTTAGGCACAAATCCAAATGGATAATTTTGGGCCACTGTCTCCTAGGAAGTAGCAAACCATTTTCAGAAAAGTTCCTAGAAAACTGTGTGACTTGTCCAGGCAGACACCAGCAGTTAGGAAGGCTAAGGTCATAAATCAGGTTCAACTCAGACTGTATCACCTGGTCCCAGTTGTGATTATAAGTTAATGCTGTCATGGTTCCAACAGATGAAACTCTTCAAAGAACTTTGAGGCATTGTTTACCTTAAAGAATCTTTATTCGAGCAGCACAGCATTGGCACATACATAAGCGAAGCCAAAATCTGGATTCCCCTCCCCTTAGCACATAGTATCAAACACAATTCCCTCCTCTAATTAACAGTCATAAATCACATTCTCCAATTAGTTTGAAATGCAGGCTTTCCCTCCTGTTCTCCAACCCGCCATTTCTTATCATCTCTTATTTCAAAAGCCCTGAATTCACACACTATTACAATATTGTTATGTCTAACTCCCATCACATTCCTCCTCCTCCCCCAGTATCATCTAATTCTAAGAGTAAAGCATAAGAAAGAAAAAGGCTGCATCTCCATATGTTGTCAAAGCAAGAACATCCAATGTTAGCAGCGTTGACAAATGCATTCTAACATATGTGGCCATTTAGGCTTAGCAGGCTAATTTAATCTTTCCCCAGCACTGGTCCTTACCTCTTCCAAGACAAAAAAAGAAAACCTACATTTGATATTGCAGTTCCTTAATGCATACAGTTTACACAATTTCATATTTTGGAGCAGACAAGTAAACGTTCGACTCTGTGGGCAAAGATATTGCTTGATTACAGGAAATGTTCAACTTACGAACACAATGGGCATCCGAAAGTCCATCATAAGTTATTGCAGTCATAAGATTTGTTGGGTCCGATTTTACAATTTTTATGGCAATTGTTACATGGTGGCTAAGTTAATCCAGCTTCTCCAATGCCCATTTTTTGCCTTTTGCCTGTTATTTCCATGTTATTCTCTACATTTGGGCAAGAGGGGTCTCTTCATTTTGATTTTTTGGCAGTTGAGGATTAGTGTTGCGCTCAGAGCTGAACTCAAATGACTTGTGGGTTTTCTATTTCCTATTGTTTTCTTTTAAGAGTGAATTAAGCATCTCACTGTGGTCCTTTGTTTCCATAAGAATTTTTTTAGCCTGGAAATGTAATATGAGAATGGATGGTGATGATTAAAGATGACAGCCCCAGGTGATTCTTATTAGTTTGCATAAGCTCTTGCATATTTCACGGGAATGTAACCCACAATTGTGCTCAATATAATGATTTGATTGGAGGTTATCTCCAGCGAGATCTGGAAGATTGTTCCTTCTGAGATTGGCCTCTCTATGAACACCCGGTGGTTACCTTAAAAGTTTCAGTTCTTTTGCTCAGCTCTCATAAATTATCACAGAATGACTTTAAGTCAACAAGTGACCATTTGAATTGGAGCTGCTGAGAAATTGCTTGCCTTGGATGTTCAGTTTCTCCATAAAAATAAACCTGAATGTCCATGTGCACTTCTACTAAAGTCTACTTTATGTGTTTTGGGTTTTTTTTTAAATTAAAATTAAGCATCCATCTACTATATGGAATATATAGTTACATCAGTCCAGAGACTGGACAATGAAGGGCACACACAAATCCCCCATGGTCTGCCTTCCATTTTCCAAACATCTTCTGAAAAAGAGCAGCCCCCACCTTCATTCCTTTGGTAGCAGGAAGACAGTCCTTCTCATTGCCTCAAAGATTGGGGACATCAATCCCCTTTTTTCTTGCTCAATGCAGAAAAAGCTAATTGGTTAGGAGTTCCTTGTTACTACTTAAAGTAGTAACAAGAATACCTCTACAGCTGTAACCTTTTTGTAAGCCAGTGGAATTTGTTGGTTCCTGAACCAAAATCAAATATGTTGGTTGCAACTTGGATTGCAGTCCACATTTCTATATCATAATCCTTCACTGGCTGCATTCACACATTCCATTAACCAAATGACCTGGGTCCAGGCATCAAACTAATTTGTAAAAAAAAAAAAAAACCTCTAACCAAGTTCTTAGTGTATTGTGTGAATCCAGTCATTAGTTTGTCTTGGTCTTGGTTAAGCCTGTTATAGGTGAACATAGCCTCTGTGTTTGACATTTGAGAACCCCTGTCATGCATCACTGGAGCTTTAGTTATATCAGCCTCTCTTTAGAAACAAGATGGGTTTATTTGGAGAAGTATTCCCACTTCTTTCTCCTGTGGCTTTTAATCTTGAAGAACAACTTGACCTAATTACTTGTTTCCATTGCCGAGGTCCAGCCCTAGCGGGAATTCTTTCATCCTGCTGGTAAAATAAGATGGGGATGGGCAAAGAGAAGATTCTTCCCTATGTTTTATTAAAGAGGACTGCCTAAAATAACATGTTTTCAAATTAAGGGCCAACTCTTCATCCCTTGAGATAATTAGATTGGAAGTTCAGAAGAAAAGTTTAAATGGAGAGAAGAAGTGAGTATGGTTAACAAAAGAATGGAGAAGCATTTGTTAAACATTCCTGAAAGCACAGGAGAAGACTGTTCTGCCCTGTCTATTTATGATGCAATTTTCATATTTAATGAGCTTTGCAGTATCTCTGTGGAATAACACTTGCAGGCTTCTTCCATCAAGATAATTCTTTTCTCAGAAGCAACACGAAGCTGGTATAATATTAAGCCTCAGATATCTTTATTTATTTATTTATTTTGGTGTGACGGATCAGTCAGGAGTGATTTTCACTCCTTTCAGTTGCCTCTCGCTTTTAGTCCTTTCCCCCATGTATTTATTTCTTTATTCAGATGCATGTGTTCCTCTGTGCTTTTTGTGGAAAGCTTGATTGTGCTTGTAGCTTGTCCTTTCCCTGGGAGCTCAAGGTGTCAGTAACAAGAACCTCATCAAGGTGGTTGTGCTGAGGGAGAATGACTGGCCTAAAGTCACCCACTGAGCATTGGAACGGAAGGGGAAGCTGAGTCAACTTGGTTTCAGGAGCTTATCCAGTATTCCACACTAAAGTTAGTTCTCCTCCTTCCTCCTTATAATAATCATGTGAAATGGATTCAGCTGAGAAAGAGACGTTGTTCAAAGTCTGTCCATTGATTTGGGCTTGAAGTGAGCAGTTGTTTGAAGGATACATACAGCTGGATGGGAAGGACTGCAAACATGAATGGAAGCAGTAAAGAGAAAGAAGGAAAAATAGAGAGTTGAAGGAATGAATGGAATCAAGGTAATGAGATAAGAAAGGAACAAAATATTCAGAGGGGAACATATTTTGCATTTTTTTAAATCTACCCACAGTATTGGCAACCAACCAGAAGTAAGTAGGGAAACAGAATGTTGAAATAGGATTTTCACTCAGCTAATTAAGGAGCTAATAAGTTTATTGTGAATGTGAACTATATGCAAAGGAAATGGTACATGGTTGGTAGTGTTTATATTTGTGTGTGTCTGTCTGTGTATACATATGTATACCTTAGTTATATATCTGTCTTTTATATTTTTATATTTTAGTTCATCACACAGAAATACATTTTAAACAAAAACTCATTAAAATGTTTCTTCATGTGTGTGTATATATTTAGAAATGCATTTTCTACAACATACTTACTTTTAAATTGAACTCTAAAGCTTCCTCCTTCCATTATGTATTCAAGATGGACAGTGATTAATATTTATAAGTTACTTATATGTAAGGGTGTAGGTCTATACATATGTTGTATATAGTATGTTTAAATGTGTGCTATGTATGTGTACACTTTGAGAGCAAGCAACTAAATTTCATTTTTAATGTGTGTCATTGTGTCCAGAGTAAAAAATGACAATAAAGGTTATCTATCTATCTAAATAGGATTTGTCTATTTCCTTTTTTGTAAGCCAAGGACTGTGAACTGCATGAAAAAATTAGAGAAGTGCGAAATCTAATTCTGTGCACATTTACACGTGGATCTGGAAAGTATAGATCAGTTCAATTTGCACCAGATTTCCCACTGGTCAAATTTCTTCAACCTCTTTAAGGTGATTTTGTGTCTTTATCTTTACATTTTTCCTGCTTCTCACATCATTAGTTTGTCAAAATGGATAACATGCAACTGATTATCACCCATTAACCACATTCATTAAAAAAATGCTAAGAACAAAAATCAATATAATCTTAGAATCTCAGAATGACGTGCGTTCATACATGTGGTTCAGTTCTTATGTGGCTTTTCTCACCAGTAAGACCTCATGAAGAAGTTGTCATTTCAGTATGCCTGAACCCATCTCTTTTACTGTCAAAAATGTGTACACTAACTTCTCACCCTAACTTCAGATTTTTGACTTTACAGAAGAGCAAAATATTGTGAATTAGCATTTTTATTTTTATTTTCCTGTTGTGGTTCTGGTTACCAAAGCCACACCAGCTGATATAGGTTCAAGAAAATTCATAGCAAACCACACTCTATTCCTACCGGTAGTATTCAACTTTACTTTGCTTATTGATCTCATTTTTTTGTATCCTGCCTTGATTACTTTTACAAATAACTCCAGGTGGAGAACATACCCAAAAAACCCTCCTATTTTCTCCACAACAGCAACCCTGTGAGGTGGATTGGACTGAGAGGGAGTGACTGTCCCAAGGTCACCTGGTTGGCTTCCATGGCTAAGGTGGGACTTGAACTCACAGTCTCCCACTTTCTAGCCTGACCAAAAAGGCCCTCTTATTATTATTTTGTTGTTGATGTGTCCATTATGTTACTGTTTTACAACTTTGAATGGAACTGTTCATCCCTTTATGGACTCAAGACGTCTTATATTAAACAAAAATCTCTACTGATAAAGCACATTAAATTACTGTTTCTATTCCAAACATCCTTATTTGTAATTAAGTAATTTCTTATCAGGTGGGCATGTAGCAATTATTTGAACACTATGGAAAGCAGATTTGTGGAGGAAAAAAATAATAGTTATCTGTCAATACACCTTCTTTGTTTTCTTATATCAGTATTCCTTGTAGTTATATCTGAGTGGTATCTGTCACTGCCTGATCCTTCCCTGGTATCTCTGTCCTTAGGTGGAATTCCTGTCTTAACTACACTGAATCGGAATCCTTTAAGCTCCAGTTGGTAAATTATTTTTACTGACATTGTTCAGAAAGAGTCTGGTAGCATCTTTTGGGATGATCAAAGTTTATTTAAAAACATAAGCTGCTGTGATCCGCGGTTTGTTCATCAGATGCATGGAGTGGCTAAACTGACAGAGAATGAACATTGGGATAGGTGTGTGGGATTGTTGGTAGGGATTGTTGGTTACCATAAACTAACTGTTCATTTTTGTGTGTGTTGCTTTTAAAATAACAACAAAAAGAAGAAAAGGAAAAAAAACACATAGAAAATACAAGGGAAAAACAGAAAAAAAACTCCATGATATATAATATATATCATTTAAACAGTAAATAATGTATATATTGCAAGTATATATTTATTTATGCAAATACTATTCTCAAGTACATATATATATTTTAATAGAACTGACATGCTAATTTTTAACACACTGTATTTTGTATAATTGAGCCCCATATTTCATTATATTTGTCCATACAAAGTCTACATCTACAGGCAATGCACTCATAGATGGCAAGTGTAATCAGGCTGTCAATCCATTGAGTAAAAGGGGCCAGACATTTATCTTTCCAATGCCGCAATATTATTTTTGTTTCTGGCTATAGTAAGAGCATGGATAATCCACTTACACTGTCTGATTCTCAAATTTCTAGCACTAGCTATGTAGTACCATTGATTAACATGACTCTTCTCTACTGACATTGTATAATTTCTATGTTTATGTACATGAGTGTAGAGTTTGTTTTTGCCCTGCCTAGGTGTGTGTCAAAAACCCTTAGTAAATTTATGATCTGCATCTGTTTTGTTCTACCATCTCATAGAGTTTGACCAAAGCTGATAAAATCAGGTCAATACAATCCCAGTTAATATAGCAGCCCTCAAGACTGAGGATAAAAACAGTACCTTGGACAGTTCAAATAAAGCCAGACAAAAATTCTTCTGTCTTAGGATGACTGTTTTCACACCAGGAAGCAAAACCCAGGTGAATATTTCGATAGGTTACAAAGCAGGGAACACTGGCTAGACTCTGGCATTTGGGAAATGGTAGCTTATTTTAATTTATTTGAAACAATGATCAAACAAACCAAGAGCAGTAAAAAGTCCCTAAGCAAAAGGTGAGGTTGCTCCATACTGGAAATCGTCAAAACACATGGGGAAATTATGTATTTTGTTTTCTTTTTAATTTAGTATATATTTAATGTTTCATTGCTATCCATTCATTAGCTGTTTTCATGCTAATTAAGGAGATGTGAGAAATAGAGGCTGAGCCAGCTGTCCAGTATGGTATAGTGCAGGGGTAGGCAACCTTGGCTCTTTTATGACTCGTGGACTTCAACTCCCAGAATTCCTGAGCCAGCATGGCTCAGCTTGGAAACCTCTCCCTTTCCCCTCAGCGTGGCTGGCTCAGGAATTCTGGGAGTTGAAGTCCACGAGTCACAAAAGAGCCAAGGTTGCCTACCCCTGGTATAGTGGTTTAGGTATTAGACAAGGATTGCAGAGGCCCAGGTCTTAAATGATTCCTCACTGGTGGAAGTTGACTGAGTAAATTGATTGTTTTATCTACCAGTATGCATATAATCTATGTACATTATCTATCTATCTATCTATCTATCTATCTATCTATCTATCTATCTATCTATCTATCTATCTATCTATCTATCTATCTATCTATCTATCTATCTATCTATCTATCATCTATCTATATATATATATATATATCTATATATCGATCGATCGATCTATACATGTGTGTATGTTCTGCATTACTATTTCAAAGTTTGTATTATCTAAATTGTTAATTGTATTTTTTCTCTCCTCTGTTGCATATGTTTAATATTGTCTTTTAACCAAAATTCTTTGTCTGTGTCTCCCTTTCCAAATTACCCCAATACTATTAATTTAGTTTTTTGTATATTTGAATGCTCATCCCTTTGTAACTGGTTAATGACTGCAACAAAGTTATTTAATCTCATTTCAGTTTGGGCCCATCCCTTTCTCTCTCAGCCCAGCTTCCCTCACAGGAGTGTTGTGGAATAAAAGGATGGCAGAACTCTATTTAACTACCTTGTGATCCTGAAGAATTCACAGGATATAAATCTAACAAAGACCATTGTGATGGTTACAATAGTAACAATAGCAATAGAATTATGACGTCCTATTCAAAAGGAGAATATATAGGACATTTCTTTCCATCATTATCGTCTTTGCAAACTCCTTTTTAATTCTACTCTTACAAAATAGAACTGCTCTCAGAAGGCAAATAGCAGATAACTAATGTGACGCTGTCTCTAATAAAATGTCTGAAATGGACTTTGGTTAAAAGTAATTGGATTCTATAATAGCTCTTATCATGTTAATGTTGTTTCAACTGCTCTAGTTAAGGCCATTAATTTTGCTCTCATATATTCCCCTTTTCAGTGGTGTCTGTGAATATTAGGTAAACATTTGTTTCTGATAGAATCCATAATGATTTGTCCAAGACATTTTCCTTTTATTGTTAACTCCCCTCTCCAATTATTCCCTGAAATTTAATTTTTGAAAAAGAATAGCAGCACACGTGTTAACAGAAAAGCTTCTTATTTAATTGGATTCATAAATAGGGAGTTAATACCGTACAATGCTTAGAAATTCCCATTGCCATTTCGGAGCTCCCAAATTGATCCATGACAAATGTTTGGCTGAGTTTTTATGGCCTCTCTGATGATATTTTATTAGATTGTTTTTTTTTTATTTGCACACTTGTTCAAGAAAGACGTGTTCTCTGCTCTCAGAATAACCATCTTTGAAAGCAATGCTGCTCTTGAGCTGTTCATTCTGGCATTCATGACCTGAATTATATATATATATAATATATATATAATGTTTATATTGATTTAGATGTAGATCAGAATTGGACATGCTTCTTGAAAAAGTAATAAGGATTCTTTAGTACAGAAGCCATTTTTTTTTTATTTGAAAGCTGACAACACTGTGAGGATAATCCTTCTTCCCCCCCCCCCCCTAGACTTTGACTACTGTAGAAGTTTTAAGTATTTTAAAATTGTAGATTGTCCCAAAGATGCTTTTTCAAAAGACAACTGGACTTTGATTTTCTTGAAAACGTTTTACTTCTCATCCAAGAAGCTTCTTCAGTTCTAAACATTTTCAAGAAAAAACAAAGTCCAGTTGCCTATTGAAAAAGCATCTTTGGGACAACTATGACCTGGATGACTGAGAATCTCCATAGACAAAATTGTAGATTGCTGTGTAGTTCTTTATTGGTGTAATTGTTTTTTTCTCATTTTGCTCATTTGCAGGAAAATAGTGGATTGTGATTAATTAGATTAAATTCTGTTAAATATTTACTAAGGTGGTGATAAAATAAGAACAGATTTACAGAATTGTTTGCCCTCCAGTTTTCTGAGTAAATGGCTGCTTTCGACTCCTAGAAAGAATGGCACACTCTTTTCTTAGGTAAACCTTGTAGAAAGGATGGATGACTGCTATTCAAAATTAAAATATGAAGTATAAATTATGGAAACACCATTAAAAAATTTTCTGGCATCTCTTTTAAAGTTAAAGTGTCTTAACACTACTAATGCTAAGCTATCTAATGTTTCTAATGTTAATTTAATAGAGAACCAGTTAGACACAGTGATGAAAACAGCAAGCTAGATACCAAGAGATTCTGAGTTCTATCCTGCCTTAGCCACAAAGCCAGCTGAGTGATCCTCAGCCCTAGGAAGCAGGCAATGGCAAACCACTAATGAAATTTTCCCATAAGAACTGCAGGCATTTCTGCAGGCAATCACCAGCAGTCAAGACTGACTCAAGGTCACACCCTACACCCCCCCCCCACACACACACACACACAAACAGACACACAAACACCCCTAATGTTGAAGTTCACCTGAGCAGGATATACCATCCATTCTAGATGAAAAGACGGAAGATCACTGTGGACATTTTGGGAAGCATTTACACACACTTTTGTTCTCTCCCTTTGCTGTTGCCAACCATCATTTCTTCCCAGAAAGTCCTTTGGTGATATGACAAGATAGCAGGGGCAGCATTCTAATTGTCTCTGGCAACAGGGAAGTATAAGCAGCTTAATTTCTGTGCCTTTGAAGTGGGGAGGCAATTTCACCTGATGGAGCACTAGCCTAGCCACGAAAATTAGATATGCATAGAAATCGCCACTGGCTTTAACTTTTTGTTTCTTTTATATTGCAAGTGTATACTTGTATGGCAAGTATTTCTAGGTGGGTAAATAACAGGCTGCATAAACCGGTTTGATTTGCATCTCAAGGGCATTTGAAACATGTGGTTGCGGTAGGAGTTCCTTACGCATCTTCATAGAGGAGATTCTTTTAAAAATGTCTTTGACTGTTTCTGTTAGCTTCTCTTTTTTTCTTTTCTTTTTGCAGGTTTACAGGAACAAATCTTCCTGCTCCTGTAATCAGCAGCAAAAACTGGCTTCGTCTTCACTTTATGTCAGATGGGAACCACAGACAGAAGGGTTTCAATGCACAATATCAGGGTAAGTTGCAGGATCCTGACTAGCCTCTAATGCTGCCCCTTTCAAAATCTGTTTCAATTACAGTAATTCCTAAAATGGATTGCAGATGGACATGGCAATTTTCTATTTTAATTATTTTCCTTCTCTATGTTTCTCATGTGCATTGACTAAAATATTGGGACAAACTGTACAAATGTCAGCATGAGAAATTACTATTCCCGCAGCTTTATTCTCACTCAGTGGATGTGGTTGGTGACTTAATAATATAGAAAAACTGCCTGCACTTTTCCCCTCATACAATTGAGAGATGGGATATAAATAATAATCATTTGTACACATCCTTCCTAATACTCACATTATGTATGTAATTTTTGGAACAAAAACTGCATTTCAAAACAAAAATGTGCAGTTAAGAAATAACAATCATCCCAATCCATTAGTTGGATACTGCAAATTTTGTTGGTTTCCTTAAAAATACTCATCAAATACACTTTTTTTCCCCTAACCTATTTCCAATATCGTACCACTTCCTCCTACACTGTGTTTTACTACTGCATTCTTGAAAAGAGATTAATTCAGTTTGACATTTATGTACGTGTAAGAAATTTTGATACAGCCAGTATATAATTGCATCAAGTTTACTTACTTCCACTTCTGTGTCAGAGAATAAATAATAATGGCATTCTGGGAGAAAATGAAAGACACAGGAGTCAACAGGTATCAAACACCAGTACCAAAGAAAAGAGATTTAATAGGGGGGGTTGAATTATTGTACAATACCATTACTTTCAGCTGCTAACAAACTAACATTTAGGTCATCCAATGCAGATTAGAGCCCAACATGGAAAGCGTGATGTTCAAGGTGGTTGCAAAAAGGTCTGGGGAACAAGATGGAATGGAATGGAATTCTTTATTGGCCAAGTGTGATTGGACACACAAGGAATTTGTCTCCGGTGCAGAAGCTTTCAGTGTACATACAAAAAAAAAGGGATGATGTATAGCAGTGATGGTGAACCTTTTAGAGACCGAGTGCCCAAAAACTGGCCCTGCCCCCGCCCCCACCCCGCCCCCACCCCACCTGCCCGCAGGGCCACTCACCACCTCCAGGGCCCGCTGCACATCGCCCAGCAGCGCCATGGCAGCCACGCCCTCTGCCATAGCAGAGATGCCCGTAGCATCAACTGTGCGCGATGGGGCGTGAGGGCAGAGTCTTGTCTACGCTGCCTGGCTGCCATGTCCTTGACTGCACTGCTCCGCGTGGGCCACGCTCGGGGGCAACTCTTCTCCAGGAGGGGGGGGAGGCAAGGCTGGGGCAATGGCAGGTGTGCCCACAGAGAGGGGTCCGAGTGCTGCCTCTGGCACCCGTGCCATAGGTTCACCACCACTGATGTATAGTATACTGTATATGTGAAAGACAAAGAATTCCAAAAATAAGTCAAGGTCTACTTCATTGATTACAGAAAGGCTTTTGTTGTCCATGCTGTGTTAGATGATCTCAAAGATCCCTTCCTATCCTTAGACTGTAAGATTTGAAACTCCCCATTCTCATTATTTCCTCCGTCAATCCTTTTTTCCCCCATCCAATACTTTTTTGGCCATTAAAGCCCATGGTTCAATAAACAGCAGTGTGTTAGGAAGTCTAAAATTCTGAAATAATTCCTGCTCCCCCCTCCCCCCCTCCCCCATAGCTGATTTCCTAAATTGGCTTGAAGGAAAAACGTGGCTCCAGCCTCATCTACGGGCAGGGGTAATGACTGACATCAGACTGATGAGAGCAGCATTGCAGCTTCACAACACAAGCTTCACCACTTTGTATGTGTGTTCCAATTGTGCATGCATGCTGACAATGGGCAGAGCTTACAGCATAATGCCATAATGATGCTTCTGTCTTTCTGATGAAAGCAACAAGATCCTGCTGACACTCCTGGCTTCATCTTACTTCGAAATCTGAATCATACTTGGAAAGGATCCCACCATTTGCACAAGCTGGGACACTGGGCACACTATCCCCTAAACGTCTCTTGGTGTACACATAGCTTCTTTTAAACATACACCCCACTCCAAGGCTCGGAGAAAGATATTAACAATATATAACTAAATCAAATTTAGGTTTTATTCATACTCCCTTTTTTATGTCATTCTACGGAAGGCAGCTCCTGTGGTGCCTCTTGCAAGGATGAGTGTGGTTATTGCCCAAAATGACATTTTACAGACCCCCGATGTTACTTTGTCCTGTTGAATACAGATATGTATTAATTCAGTCAATGTTCTCATCTCCCTCCTCTAGTAGTCAAGTCAATCGGATTAGGAACTTTATGAATCATCTTTCGCATCTAATACGTTGAGCTATTGAGTCATAATCTTTCAGTCGAGCATTGCCTTGTAGACAGGATGTTGTTGAGTTAAAAAAAAAAAAGGAGAGAGAAATCAGTCATGATTACTGCTGTGCTATTAAAAATACACCTGCTTGAATCATGCCTTCAAAAAAAACGTTTAAAAAAATGATGTGAAGTAAAGATTTTTGCTGTAATTTCCTCTCTGATTAAGGCAAATGTCAGAAGTTTGTAACCCAGTGATTTTGGTAAACAGCGTTTTATCCCCCACAGACATAATATTTAAGTGTTTGCTATAAAATATAAGTTTCCAAGAAGTGGAAGTGCCAGAGGATATAAAGGATTAAGAACAAATGTCTTATTGTTATTTTTTTTTAAAGACTTCTGATTATTTTAAAGGCATTACTTATCCTTACGAAAGACAAATGTTTGACATTTCAAAAGCAAACTATAGAGGTTGAAGTTATAAGTATTTGAGGACTGATTATTCTTGATCCTTCCACTTTCCACTCAAGTCACCTTTCCAAACTTTTTCAGAAAGCCAGAGTTGGTAGCCATTTCAATCCTTAGCTTCTATTTTGTGATCCATTTTAATTACTTTCCCCCAATTAGCTCTTATTCCTAAGATTTGCTAAATTTCATAATATTTGATTGAGCTCACTCAAGCAACCCACTGCAAATCAAATGAGAATGTCACAGTCTCATCATAGCTAACATTAGTGTCAGTAGCTTCTTACGTTTCATTGATCAGATCTAGAGAGATCTCAAGATTTTGCACATCTTAATTTATGGAGGATTGCATGTGTTTAGGCAAATGAGGGGCACCATGGTGTCAAAGGTAAAAGAAAACTATTGGAAATGTATCTTCTCATGGCTTGTATGTTGATGCATGTGTGTGTGTGTGAGACAGAGTAAAATAATAAAATAATATTTTTAATATTTAATATTCGATGTGGTGCTTGCTTTTTAAATTTTTAAATATGTTATATGTTCTGAAATGGTGTATCAATGATAACAGTTCACCCTACACCTTTTTGTGTTTAATGGGGAACTTTCCTGGTTGATTTGTATGAAAGTGATGTGTTGGTATTGTTTGGAGAGATGGAAAACTGGTCAATCAATGAACTTTTTTGTTAACTGGCAAGTTATTGACTGAGATGGGTGGCCATAGAAATTGAACAAATAAACATATAAATTGCAAAGAAGAACGAGAGAAGTCTCCCAGTGCTTCGTTTCTTCTGGAAACATAATTTGGCTTTCCAAATAATCTTAGGATTCACTGGTCGGGTGAAATGCCTTCATTTCTTGTAGCTTCTCTTTTGCTGAATCTTCTTCTCTTGCATTCCCTTTTCAGTCAAAAAGCAAATGGAGATTAAGTCCCGGGGAGTGAAACTGATGCCAAGTAAAGACATGAACCAGAAGACGTCTGTGTGTAAGTTTCAACCACCATTGCATGTTGAGTGAGACTGAGCACCTTGAACATCCCATATGACTTTCCAGCAATCACCAGAATGATGCCACTCTTTTTCAAAATGGTAATGCTTGTTTCTCCCTTCCTACCCTGCATTATTGCCTCACCTGCTCCGTTTAGTGCTCCGTTTGCAAACACATACTAACTCTGTAAGGGATGCCTATGTGGGAGTGTGTGTGTGTGTGTGTGTGTGTGTGTGTGCCCGTGCGTGTGCACAGTGGAGTGCACCATATGCTGTGTATATTGTTAGAGGAGTCCTTTGCAGGACTGCAGGGATGTTGATTTCTCATCTGTATGTCAAGCACTCTACTAAGTAATTCAGACAGAAACAAATACACGTTTGACAAACACAAATGTCAGAAAGCTTGGGTCAATTGTTCAAAAACAAACAACCAAAGAAAACAATAATCTAAAGCATGGTCAGGCTTCTTTTCCTTTCCTGATATATTAAATGTCATCGGGTCTATCTACTGCACATTTTCTTAATAAAGAAGCAATAGCTTTTGGACATTCCAGAAATGGTGTGTGTGTGTGTGTGTAAACATATGTTGTTTTGTGTCTGAGATCTATATTTTCTTAGGGACCAAACTGGGACTGTCATCAGAGGAGGAATCTCACCACAGAACTGGGCAAGTCACAATGGTACAGAAATTGAGCAGAGCTTTGTACTCTTTTTGAGGATACAAAGAGTCAAAGAGAAGACCTCTGTTCGCATGAGTTGTCGAGGCAATGGGTGGCATTTAGGAAGGAACAGGATGGTCTGTAGGTCAGGTTCTAATGTAGAGTTATATTTTCCTTCTCACCTCTACAATGTTTCAGTCTGATTTTTACATAGAAAGGATCTTCAAGACACTTGCTTCCTCCGCACGTCTTGGAGTAGCCTTATTTCTTAAGTAACTTTTGGGGCACATTTCCCACAAACACTGGCTACCACTGTGTTTTTTCATTAGATGTAGAAAAAAGTTGCCTCTTTTAAGAATGGGAGGAAGAATTCACTCCTATTCAACAAGTTCATTGAATGTGGACATTCTGGGTCTTTATTCCATCTTGTTCTCCATCAGAGATGAAGAGACATTAGGGAAAAAAAATGTGTATTTACTGCTTTTCCAAGTGATCACTTCTGCTCTATTGCTCAGCTCTAGTTTTTCACCTGTTATTGTACAAATTAGCTGTAGATGATCTGATAATGGAAGAGTTGAGGAAGAGTGAGGACTTTTCAGCTCTTAATATTTCCACTGTAGATAACATTTAAAGAACTTGAGAGGTGTTTTTACTGTGAAGAGAGTTTAAACAATCTTCTCAAGACGCTAAGATATTTCACAGCTCAGATTGTTATATTTTGAATTGTAAGCCACCCATTGACTGAGAAAGGCAGCAATAGAAGTTGAATGAATGAATGAATGAATGAATGAATGAATGAATGAATGAATGAATGAACGAACGAACGAACGAACGAACGAACGAACGAACGAACGAACGAACAGATAAATGAATCTTGACTGGTTTTATTTTTCTTAATTCAAAAACCTACCATGGACTACCCAATCTATTACAAACTGCTGTGTAAACTATTCCAAACAGAATTTTATGTCAGAAACCTTGCAAGTTTGAGAAATGGAAATGAGAGTTTCAGAAGTGTTTAACTACATTTAGGTCTTGATATGAGAGAATAAGTTGGCATCTCACTTCCTTCAACTCCTGTCTAGCAACATTTCAGAAAGGGGCAGGGTCCTCTTAACATGTTGGTTACACTTGATTTTATGGGTTTTGAATCCCCATGTCTCAGGAAAGAGACTCATATTACAATCTGAATACATTAATGGACATTTTCAATAAAGCAGCTTTGGTGCCATAACTCTTCTCTTTCTATAAGAATTTTCATCGTATCAGGTACAGTAATTTAAAATTTGAGGAAAAACAATATCATTAGTTGTAGTTGTTAATAATCTTCCCAGTCAGCTTTGGTGTATTTGTGTGTATGTGCTTAGTATTGTTGTTTTAAAACAAGTTTTATTAGTATTTTTTGGTTTTACATCAAAGTGCTTTAAGAATCCACGTGGAGATAGGGTGATCAATCATCCAAAAAAAACCCACAATATAATCAAACATAAGTAATTCAATAATTTCTTAAAAGTTCCTTCTCTATTTCCCTCAAACTATAACCTAGTATTAATACATTTCATTTCGGGTCTCCCAATTTCCCATCGAATAATAATTATTTCTGGAATATACATATTATATACTATTGTTGTACTAAGTTACCCAAATACCAAATGCTTCCTTCCTAGAGAAACATAGATATAAAGGTAAATTCCTCTCCTTCAACATGCTTTAACATTGACAGAGAACATTTCTGGGGTTCTTCCTTTCACAAGGTTGTTATAACCAATTGTGGACCCATTACTGGTTTTGATTTGGGGAAACAATTTTTACTCATATGCAGCCTCTTCAGCATAGCTTCTGTTGAATTTAGAGCCCTCTGTGAGCGGGATGGGTGGTTGAGAAGTTTGATATATAAACATAAATAAATATTATATTGTAGTGAATTTAAGCCCTGAATTTTGCAATGAATATTTGACACGTGTAGCATACGGAAATGAACAAATCTATTGACCTCAGTTTTAGTCAGATTATTTTTCCCTGGTAATGGATTTATTCCTTGCCCTCTATTTCTGTATCAGTTTGTTTGGGGAGGGGAGGGAGGGAGACCCACGTGAAAAATATTGACACAAAATATTGTAGCTATTTCTGTGCTATAATTCGGATGGAGAGGAGGGAAGGGGAGGGGTGTGCTTTTTCTAGCGTGCATACTTTTTGCAAATGACTATCCATAAAATAAAGTCTACTCTAGTTCTTACATAGCATCAAAAACCTCAGCATGTTTGCATATAGATTCAGACCAAATAAATCTCTATTCCCTCTCTAATGACATGTTCCTCTGCCCCCGTTGTGTTCACCCTTGACATGTTTCTATTGCATCTTTGTATGGCTCAACTGTTGAATCCAGATGTTGAATCAGCAGTGCATCTTCTGCAACTGTCATCTTTCTGACTGCAGCAGCAAAGGTTGGCCTTGATAAGGGAGTTTGTTTTAATTATACACAAAAGATATTTAATATGCATCAGTCTCTTTGGGCAGAACTTGCAAGAAAGCATGGAATCATTGTTTCACTATGTCACTAGTAAACTGAGCAAACAAACCAATGTTTGCTGGAAGTGTGGGAAACTCTATTTTCTAGAATGGATCCTTGAGAAGCAGTTATGTATGAAGGATATTAGAGACTTGAAACCAACTCTTTTTCCCCTTACAGAAATTGCAGACATCTGATTCTCACCATTTCTAGTGTAGAAAGGAAATATTTAAATGTTTTCTCTGATGCAGCTGGCAACCTGTTTTCCTGGTCATATTTTGTTATTACTTTTACCAATATTTCCAGATAGGTGTTGAAAATAAAACAAGCAAATGAAGTCATGCTGATGGAATTCTTGTGATTTGACCTATATTAAGATGAGTAATGATTACACTATTATTGTTTGTATTAAATCCAAAGAGAAAGGTTATAACTGTTTCTTTTATTGAATATCTGAAAATTAATAACACATGTTTAGCAAAAGATACAATATTTGGTTGACAGAAACTTTCATGCATTTCTAACTGGACAAAAAAACTGATGTTCAGTTATGATTTGTTTTCCTAGATACTGCTTTTCAAATACAACTTTAAAAGATTATTTGAAAAAAACCTCAAGGACTGAAGAATTATAATCAATTGTTTCAGAATGTGCTTTCCGGCTGAGAATATTTTAAAACCAGTTGAAATGCTTTGCCAACATATTTAGTTTAGGATAAATTTGTCTGAGATGACATCTTAGCCATATCCCAAACGTGATTTGCTTCTGAATCCCTGCGGACCGTTTCTAGAACAGATTGGTTTAAGTTACAGCATTCTTGCATACTGGCTTATGACAGTGAAGAAAACAAAACAAATGCTTAGCAAGCTTACTGCTGTTTTCATAGTAGTTGAAAAATTAGATTAATAAAAGCTGAGAAGTGAAGATTAAACATGTAACCAACCAGGCTTTGCTTTTTGTGTTTTAGAAAATGGCATACTTTGCCTTTTGCCACCTAGCAAATTATTATTTTTTTTCCAAGCCAACAGATTATTGAAAAGAAATTATATGAAAGGGGTCAGGACTCTGAGCATTCATTTATCTGTCCATCGACATAATAATTCCCTGAACCAGGAACAGACTGAAATGAAAGTTTAAAATTTAAAAGGGTCTGGATGAGGGGTGGGCAGCTATGGTCTTTTACAACCTGTAGACTTCAGCTCTCAGAATTCCTGAGCCACAACACATAAAGTTGCTCACCCCTGGTTTGACTCAAACTGAATGCTGGGGAGTGGAGAAATTTTGAAAAATTTCAGCAATATATTTTTATTGGGTCACAGCTCAAAATGCTGGTAAGCCTCTCCCCGCGTCCTCTTATGATCCAGACTGAAGCACTGTAGGCCAACACCCGAGTTTCCCTATATATGCATGCATGCACACAAGCACTCACAGTTAAAATATGTCATTTGATTGCAGAAGAAAATTATACAGGTGTCTCCTATGTCACTACTGGAAAAGAAAATGGCATATCCCCCGTTATCCCCAGCAAGTCATTTTTAAAACTGCAGAAATTGCTCAGAAATATGGCATTCTGGATGGGCAGCTACTCAAGACAAATATTTAAAATTCCATATCATTAGCCCTGTGAAATATATTATCATCCCTGTGATATTGCACCAAGTTTCATTTCAGACAGGGCAAAAGTTCAAGATACATTCAACATAGTGGAACCCGAATGATGTGTAATTCTCTTCCTTTTTCCTTCACAAGAAAATTAAGGTAATGTAAAGTATCTGGTCACCGTTTGCAATACATATGATGACAATTGGGACCAGAACTTCCGTCACTGAGTAAGGCAGTTGTTAAATGATTCATGCCTGATTTTACATCATTTTTGGATGCAGTTGTTAAGTGGACTGTACAGTTCTTAGCAAATTTGGCTTCTCCCATTGACTTTCCTTGTTGAAAGCCAACTGGGAAAGTCACAAATGACAATCACGTGTCCCAGGGACACTGCAACTGTCATTAATCCATGCCAGTTGCCAAGCGCCCACATTTTGACCATGTGACTCTTGGGATGCTGCAGTGGTTATAAATGCAAGGACCAGTCATAAGTCACTTTTGTCAGTGCCACTGTAACTTCAAATGATCACTAAACTAATGGTTATAAGTCAAGCATTACCTCCAAGCTTCAATCTCACATGATCCTGGAAATTCAGTATTCATGCAGGTTAATATATTGCAGTTCTTCCAACAGTGGTTGTCTGAAATTGACTCTGTGTTGTAATAAAGCCACCTGAGCATTAGCCGAAAGATTGCAAATATCTCTACTGGAAGCAACCTTTTTTAGGTAGGAGGTAACTGATTAGCCTGCTGTGATACCTGCAAGAATTTCCAAGGATGACATGTGCTGCTTAATACCATTCTGTATTCAGTGGGATCCTTTTCTGAAAAGGAATGGCATTTTTTCTTGAAGCTAATGAATTACCTTGGTTATGCTGTCTGCTTTCACTAGATAGGATTTGTTCAAATCTTGGATAGTGGATGAATCAGTTGATTTTTATTTTATTTTTATTTTTTTTGCACTCCCCCTCTTTTTTCATCGTTTTTTGTTTCATAGAAAGAAGAGTTCCATATTATCTCATGCATTCTGGGCAGATAATGTCAAAGTGATTTGGTGGGATTTTTCATCCTATGTGTGTATGAATTTATTTAGAGTGCTATGAATTCAGAAGGGGCATCTTGAAATATAGGAAAGGGGACGATTCTGTGTTGATTTTTGTTTTGCTTTTTAAAACAAAAAGTAACTTTTCCTTTGGAAAGTAAAATATTTTGAAATGTTTCCATGTTTTCTATATTCTCCCACATGTTTCACAGACAATGTGACACTGCCTATTTTAGTGGTGCTACATTTAGCCTGATTCTGCTTCCTTTTGTGGCATTAATTGTGCTTCTATATGAATACCTGATTCTGCATTCTGTCTTGGTAGGATTAATTCTCTAAGTTCTGCAATTGTTTTTTTGTTTTGTTTTTAATGGTGAATAAAAAGTTTTGTTATACTTCATTAAAGAAACAGTCTTGTTTCTGGGAAGAAATATCCTGTTTGTTAGTAACTTGCCCTTTGACTTTTCAAAGTGTTTTGCTGTATTTCTGCCAGACATTTTTAAAAAGTAACAATGTCGGTAATAATAATGGATCAAAGGCAATCTGTTTACAATGAGATTTGTTTTCTTTTACATGAAAATGCTTCGTCTCCAAACAATAAAGAACTTATTTATCTTTTAGTTGATTTTTTTAAATCAAATCTGAACTAGTTGCAATAAAAAAAAACCGATCAATAAAAATTATTTTATCAAGGGTAGGTATGGTGGGAAGATAATTGGCAAAGATATGCGTGGTATCTGAAATAAATTATTGCATCAGACAATGAAACCTTAATTAGTTGCATTTAAAGACAAGTACAAATTTGTATTGCTTATTTTTTTTAAGAGGTGTAAGTGGATAACTAAATAAAAGCACTCTTGTTTCTAAAGACCTCTGACCCTTGATATTCACACAACATTATCTGGAGGGCCAACTTAACAGACAAGTTCTTTAATACCTCTTCATTCATTTGATACTCTACCATATTGAGCAACTGTTTTCTCCGTTCTTTCTCTTTAATGAATGTGGGGCAGAGATGGTCAACTATTTTCTTGTACTATTATGTCATTCACTGTACCATTGCATCATTATAAGGGCTGCCAGCAGGAACTTTCAAACCATGAAGGAGTGGGAGGGAATCAAACATAATAAAATCACAACATTTTGGGGGGGGATGGGATTTGAGTTAGTGAGAATCTACAGTCTGATTTGTTGTGGGCAAAGAATTCTGATATCTACCTAGCAGTTTGCTTCAACTTTGCAGGCCAAACACCTTCTGTGCATCAACAAGATATGGCTTTAAAACCTGCCTGGACCCGAATTCAAGCTGCTTTGTGACCCTTATTCTGTATATTCTCTCTGCTATCAGAGAGAGATACTACTATTCTTTTGCTTCATAATGATAAACTCTAGAACGTCTTCCTAATGTGAGATTTCTCCAGAGAAGGTGGATTGTTATTGTTGCAACTGCATTGAAGATGCTTTAAAAGAAAATACAAAAAAAACAGCCTAGGGAAGGACTGATAATTGTGATGACAGCAACAAGTTTCAACAAAGATTATACCTCTTTGCTTCTCTATTTGTCCTCTGAAGTTAGCATTTGCATTGGGAGGAGATGTCCAAAATATGGAAGGTCAAGGGACATGAATTAATTTCATTCCATATGCATAAATTAGCTTCAGAAAATGGGGGGGGGTCCTTAATTCTGCAGCAAGGGAGGAAAAGATGAAACTTTATTCCCATGGGCATTGACAACTTAGCAATGAAAAAAATCTACATTTTTAAGAATTATTTAAAAAGTTAAGATACATTAATTTGTTCCTCCTTTGCAATAAGCTTCTAATTGCTAATTATTAAGTTCCCATCTGTTTTCCTCCTCTGAGGTGATTTTAGTGACAGCAATGCTTCATTTGCAGTTAGCAAAGAGATGTTGGATTCAAATACTGGCTCTTGTTTTTGAGAATCAGGAGACCAAGATTGTTATCGCTATCCTTACTGAGTGAAAAATAAAGTCTCCTTGAATGTGAAGGAGTCATGAAGATGCACGAACCTCTAGCCTATGTCTTCCTCACCTCCAATACCACTGCAATCCAGAGGTACTGATAGGTAGATAATAGCAAAACTGTGAGGTCCTTGGTGGTCTCTGAGCTAGGCTGTTTTCTTGCAGATGCTCCATAGCAAAATTACAGTAACAATGGACCCTGTTTATTTAATTCATCCATGGATCCTGGAAGTGGACAGCAAACCTAGTTGGAATTGGCCCTGCAAGTGGCCAGGTTGGTTAATTGCCCCTGTCCCATAATGATCAGAGAAAAAGACCATAATCAAGGTGAAGTGGAGTTCTCTAAATCTTCTGAACTACTTATACTGATATATTATTCTTAGATATGCTAGTGTATGCATGATTATAATAAGCAAATGTCAATAATATTAAATATTAAATTTGGTAACCTAGTATTCTTAACGGTTGATTGAATAAATGTAAAAATGTGCCTGAAAAATAGTATCTATCATATCTTGCTCCTGTACCCCATTTCTGTGTCCACAGGTTTAGTTTGTCAATAATGCTTTGTTCTGTATTTTTTGCTTCGTAATTTACATTCCTCATAATGTGCAGTTAATAGAAACAAATACTGTAGCAGGAGTATCCTTGTTAATCGGACCTTAATATAGGAGAGTCTCCATTTGGGGGAGACCCCACTCCTGTATAAATGGTGGGGTATTTGCATAGTAGCTCTTCCAGAAAGTATTTAGCAAGTTCAGTTATCTCTGTGATTTCTTTAAGAGAGAAGGTGCTGTACTTATAATTGTGGTTCATAAGGTTATATTGAGTTTGTTGCAGTAGTTGACAAATTCAATATGGAAATATTCTGTGGACAGTCTTTTGAGCATCATCCTGTGATCACTCATGTTGAAAGAATAGATTTCCATCTCCATTTCACGAAAGAAACCAAAAGATGGGTGGGTGGGATTCAGCCAGTTTGCACCAGTTTGGCAGAACCGGTAGCTAATTTTTGGCTGCCCAGGCCCAGAATGGACTTCCGGAAGCGGCATCCACACAGAGAACCGGTTGTTCACATATTTGAATCCCACCACTGCCCACAGGGTTAGTTCCCCAAACTGGCTGTGAATGGAGATGGAGCAAATATATTGTGATGAAGCAGAAATATTGTGATACAATGACTCTTTATTATTTGAATACGTATAGTTTTGACTATAGTCATGTAGTTAACAATGCATCTAATTTGTCGGGGGGGGGGGGAAGGCTTTACACAAAAATGGGGATTAATACTGTACTGTTGCTTGATTTACTCCACACTTGTTTCCTAGGCGTACACCCAATATTATTACACATATCCCTCAAAGTGCAATGCAACAAATGGTTGTGTTCTTGATCCTTTTTGGCTAGGGAGAAAAAGCAAGTACTAAAGTCTGTAGAATTTTGTAAGAAGCCTCTAGAGTTAGAACCCAAGCAGCAGTTCACAAGGTTTGCAGCCTCAGTTTCTCTGATGGAGGTCTTGATCCCATCCTTTCAGGTATTATGATGTGTGACAGACTGCGGTGGAATCCTCTTCTAAAGAGATCCTGCCTGATTTTAATACAAGGGCACCTTTAAGCAAGTATATTACCTGCTTCCTTAAAGGGGATCCAGTTCTGAGTCATCTACGAAGTAGACTTGTCCTTTGGGGAAAGACTCCTTTTTCACTACTTGATAATTGCCATGGACACCTCCAGCCTTTTAGATGCAGTATTGATGGAGACCAGTCACGGTGGGGATAAAATGTTCATTGACCTTTCTAAATTCTCCTTGCCCCCAAAATCTGCGCTATGCACTTCCATGTTTCCCTTTGTCAGTCTGCTCACCCAGAGAATTGTGCCATGTATTTTTCAACCAGGCCGTGGCAGGAAGGACAGGGAAAAACAGATTGAAATAAAAGAAGTCCATTTTTTACCATTTTGTTGACAGGATAATGTAAAAAACTGAATGTGAAATTGAAATCAATCCATTTTTATTCAGATCTGATCTCATCCTAGTTGGATACGTGCCGTTTTAGAATAGTTCTGGAATGCCTTAGGTTTGATGGGTGGCATGCTATACTCTTGGCTCCGTCTGACCCTTCTTTTCCCTCTTCTAATGGAAAAGGTTACTCCTCTTCAGGTCCTGCACAATGAAACTAAATCGCCAACTGTGAACCCAACTGGCTTCTGTCCTCTTCTCCCGTCATCCCCCCCTACATATCTTGATTGTCATCTTCCACTGCTTTTTATTTAACTTACTGCCTTTCATTAACATCAGCCAGATGGTGAATTGTGGAATTTTCATACAATTCTGCATTCAGGGGTTATTTTTACAAGCTGGCTTGGGGAATAAGTTTTCAATTTGGGCAACGTTTTGGGAAATTGAACAATATTTTGAGGTGTCTGATTCAGTGGCTTACAGCTGAGAACTGGGGTGGGGGAGTGAAATGGATCTGAGTTTTCATCAGCAATCATAATACTATTTCCGAGCTGGGTGCCTTTGGTAGTTCACATAGCCCATAACTTACCCTTCCTCAATCTGCACCTTTGAGATGTGTTGGACTACAACTCCCATAATCCCAAGCCAGCTGTAATCTAATGCACTTTCAGTGCAGCAGGTTAAGGAACACTCTTTAGCAGATGTTTTGAGGGGTGGGAAAATGGGAACAGATAACATTTACTCAGTGCATTCCAACTTGTAATTTTCCATTTTCTTTGCATCACCAACACTGAGATGATATATATATCTATATATATCTATATTTGTCTTCTATTCTACCTCTGTATATGCTGTTTTTTTGCTTTGTAGTAACACAGGTTGGTGCATCCCAGGGACATAACATGTGTCCGGACCCTGGGATTCCAGATCGGGGCAAAAGAATAGGCAATGATTTCAGGTAAGCATCTTTTTTTCTTTCTTTTCATGCTTCATGCTTACATGTTGAGCTACAGCCTTCATACATTTCAGCCAACACAGGTGTGAAGTTTGGTAGTACGTTTTAGAAGGGAGGGGGCGTTGGTCAAATCTGTATACTCTCCATGGTGTTTGTCAGAGCACCATCATTTAATTTAACCTGCATTATTAGAGACAGTTGTTGATTCCATCAGATAACAATTGGTGAAGACGAGGGAATGATTAATGAAGGCTCCAGACGCAGTGCCCTGTTCCAAGCTTTTCACAGAAGCAGCTGGCTGTCCATTGTCAAAAACAGGATGCTGGCATCCTGAAGCTTTGATTTAATCAGCAAGGCTTTTATGTCCTTAAGAAATAAACAGCCTGCCTATGATGCACCATACTGATGTCATAATATCCTCTTGTGTCCTGTGTGTTCTCTCTGGGGTGATGTGTTTTTTTTTTTAAGATGGTCCTCTGCACAAAAGTGAATTGGTACAAAGAAAGAAAGAAAGAAAGAAAAAGAAAGAAAGAAAGAAAGAAAGAAAGAAAGAAAGAAAGAAAGAAAGAAAGAAAGAAAGAAAGAAAGAAAGAAAGAAAGAAAGAAAGAAAAGGGACAAGGGGAGGGGGGAGGGAAAATAAAGGAAAGGAAAGGAACAACTATTTGAAAATGCTTTTTTCAAGTTAGCATGTGACTTCTCAGTATTTTCAACCGAGATTCTTTATTTGGCACATATTTCATGACAATTAAAATAGATGGCTTTTAGGACATTTCACCATGTCATTTGACTTCTGTTTATTGGAAAACAAAATTGGTTGATTTCAGCTGCATTTAACTTCCAAGGTGGCATGTTTAAGATAACAGCTCAAACCTGGGTTCACTTTGGCAGGAGTCCATAGTAAAGTATGACTACCATTCATCACTTGCTGTGTCACCATGAACATTTTCTGGTGTAACTTCATTAGGTCTACATCAGCTTTGGCAGGATGCGATCAGTGAGCTCCTAGAGACCATTCATCTTGCAAGAACATCAGAAGACAAGAAGACAGATTTGTTAAAGGAATGTTGGCCTTCCATCAGCTCTGTGGCATGTCCCATCCAGCACTAATTTACTCTGTGATTCTGGGATGTATTACTTGTGATTTGTTTTTTTTTTTTGAGTGCTCTGGATTGTTGGGAGTCAAAATATTTATTATCATTATTATATTGAGAAGATTAAGGGGCAAAAGTATTGCCTTAAGACTTGTTGAGTCATAAAATACCAATTTCATCCCTTATTTAAAAAATTCAACACCATAAATAGGGCTATTTCTTTCACCATTGGGGTTGGGTTTAGGGGGCAAAATGGATATCTTATGTCTTGCACCCATTTCATTACCTTAATTCTCTATGCACTCAAATGGCCTGAAAGGATTGGCTCCACCAGATGGCTGATGTAGTAACGTCTGTTGAAAGCCAAAAAAGTCAAAACCGAGTCTTCAGCCACAAGCACGTTGTCTACTCTTGGCCTAATTACAAAATGGTGTCATAGGAGACTGGTTACTATTTCTATTTTAATTCTATTTCATTTCTTTTAATCATGATAATAATGTGCCAACTCTTGAGGAATCTTCCAAATGGTGTCTACAAATTCTAGAAGATTTTTAAACCTATTGTAGCCAGGATTACTATATTCTGTAGTTGCATTTCATATACAATGTTCTAATTCTGATTAACTATACACCCTAAAATGTGATTTTCATTTCCGCATGAAAAGGAGTCCATTGGGCATGTTAATCAACTGTTGGTTATGTGGAATATTGTTTATTTTTGTTGAATTTCTCACTGATGAAGCCCCCATCCCCAAAATACATAGATACATAGATACACCTACACACATATACATCCACACATATGTATACACAAACTAGATAGATAGATAGATAGATAGATAGATAGATAGATAGATAGATAGATAGGTAGGTAGGTAGGTAGGTAGGTAGGTAGGTAGGTAGGTAGGTAGGTAGATGTAGATAGATATTCCCACAGGCTCTCACAAAACAGTCCAGCCAGGAAAGTCACTGTTTTATGTCTTAGCACTACCTGTGTTTTTCCAAGGAAGATCTCACCTTGCCAGATTGATAGAATTTTAGCTTCATCTTTAGCTTCGGAACCTTCTGCAGGTAATAAGAAAGGTGTTTGTTTTGTCATGCTCTTCCACAACCCCATTTTGAAATCATTGCACCAGAAGAAGGGAAGTTGTGCAAGAACCTTCATTTCTCTTCTTTACAGCCCCAGGAGCTTCCTACAAGCTGGTTAACAAATTTAATAGAAAGGATTGCCAAATATCAGTGGCACATCCTCTCGACAATTTACAGTAGGAAGGGAGATATGTGAAAATTGTAATGGGTGCCCTACATAGATTTAACACACATTCGCTTTAACATGAGAAAATAAAAAACTAACTTATTTGGCTGATGCCCTCCAATAGTCTTCCCTATGTGGGATAGCTCTACATATCCAGTGATCCTTTCAGTACTGGGCAAAAGTGTACGGTCTCTGGCCAGCAAAAATTTTCTCTGCTCTTTCAAAACAGTTAGGATGTTTTAAGAAAAAGAAAAGGGACCAATTGGGGGGTCCCAAAGGTGCTTTTTCGAGAGGCAACTGGACTTTCTTGTTTTTCTTTCAAGATGTTTCCCTTCTCATCCAAGAAAAACAAGAAAGTCCAGTTGCCTCTTGAAAAAGCACCTTTGGGATAACCACGACCTGGATGACTGAGAATCTCCATAGACAACTGGGGCTAAGACATTCTATTGAATGGAGGTTACTTGCAAATGTGTTATTTGCACAAAGATTTTACATATCACATGGGACTTTTTGTCTTGATGATCCTTCAGTGAAGGACTGAAAGTGGATTTGAATCCACATATCTCACATGGTTTAATCCATAATCACATATATTATTTTTAAGGTTTGTAGCTGTGATAATCTTGTGTGTGTGTGTTGCCACTGAATGCTAGCCAATTTATTACCACATGTTTTGGATTTGATGAAGTGGACCAAGATCCCCAAATGCTTATGTGTTGATAAATCTGTTAATCTTTAGGGTGTCACAAGCTTTTTTGATTAAAGCTTTATTCACCACTCTTATGGGGAAATCATTTTAGGTTGGATGGTTGACATATTCATGTTGATCAGTTGATGATGGCCTTGTAACATGTCTACTTTGCTCCTGGGAACTGAACAACTGCAGATCCAGTAAGAGCATATGTATCACTTCTAATGCAATGCCTTTGGTGGAACAGGGGCACACATTACTGCTGAGAAACCACAACTATCATGTATGTGTGAATCAGTCCTGTATGTGTTCTCCTCCAGCCCTGCCAGCTGCATTCACCATCACTTTGTCACCTCTTGCCTTTTGTGCATAAGAAGCAGATCAGTCTCACTGTGTTATGCACATCAGCAAGGCAGGGATGGGGGGGGGGGGAGCCAGAGTGCAGATCAATATTTAATTTTATGTCTCTGTAGATAACTTTTTTTTTTTTTTTTTGCTAGAAGCAGATATTCTTTCCCACTCTCCATGAAATCAGGGCTGAGACTAAAGGAATAATTTTACCCAGTGTGAGATGGAATGGGGCAAGAAAGAGAAAATAGTCCCTAGAATAATTTGAAGGAAAACAGAGTTAAAAATCTATATGTGGAACATATATATTGTAAATGTGGAACCTATTGGCCCACCTAACCCGATATTTCACCTGATAGCAGCTTCCACAACATGTCAGGAATCTCTCCCATTTCCATCCGCACATCAAATCTCCAATAAACTAGGAGAAAAAAGGATTTAGTGAGCTGAACCACCAAGACATCATGCCCAGAAATATCAAACTAATGTTTGCTGCAGATTTAGTAATGCCAATATGTGAGTTCAGTATAAAAATGAGTCTTTGAAACCTCAAAAATTTCTCTTTATGAATCCCTAAATATCACAGTGATCTTCCCAGTATATACTAAAAACATTTATGGGACAACAATAAATGTATCTGTGAATATGATTAATCATACAAGATGCTTAAATGGATCATTATTCCTATAATTGGATGGTCTGAAAATCCAGAAAAATGCAGTTTGTCAATATAGGATAAGTAACTTGTTTCTTCATAGTCCCTGCACTCTAAATTTTACAATTGGAATCTAAATTACATGTTTTGTAAGGAAATTGATCTCAGTGTGTGCATTATCTAGAGCAGTATTTTTCAAACTTGGCAACTGTAAGATGCATGAACATGCTGACTGAGGAATTTTAAGATGGGTAGAACTGAAGTCTACATATCTTAAAGTTTCCATGTTTGAAATATACAATTCTAGTGCATCACTTTTGACATCTGCAGTGATACCCTATTCATTTTCAGATCTAGTAAAAGACTAAGAAACTTTGTCCAATAATGGTTTGTAAACTCCATATAGATCTCTTAAGTCAGAACTGTTTTATTAGTTTTAAATAGCAATGTTTCCAAGCCTCTTCCATCCTCTACATATTCTGGAAGTCTTGTGAGATCTACCCATTTGGTATATTTTGAAATTCAAAATTCAGTTAGGACAGATTTGGAAAAAATGCAGTGGATCTGGGGAATATTCTACATTGTTCATCAAATATCTGTTGTTACACATCTTGAACATTGTAATGCCATGGAGATGTAAGATGCTAAAAATATCTAGATACCTACTGGAGTGATTGAATGTATGTACAGTATATAAGCATGCCCACATGTATGTGCTGAATTTTTGTTCCAGTTGTCAATGGTACTTAAGATAGCTAAAAAGGAATGTAATTTTAAAAAGCATAGTTAAAACCACCATCAGTAAAATAATTCACATTGAACTACCTTAAACCTGATCTAGCAACCAATTTTCTCATTGATGATAAAATTATTTTACCCACCAGCAGAAGGGAATCAATATAAACTCCACTCAAAGTCTTTAACATTCAGATAGTACAGTATACAAGCTTAATAATTTATTATTATCTGCCAGCTCTTCAGCTGGTGTTGGCCTTTAGTTGCATTGAGTTCTTCCCAAGAATGTAGGTTGACACAATATATCAGCATAGTATATGTGCAGATCCAAGCAAGGTGGCCATTTGCAATTGACAGATGGAAATGTTGTCAATGCACAGATTTTTTGGGGGGGTATATATCTAATGTGTTGATAACCACTGGGACCACCATGCCTGGTTTTGCCATAATCTTTCAACTTTGGTTTTCAGATCTTGGATACTTTATGATTTTCTCCAGTTCTTTGTCTTCTATGCTAGTATCCCCTGGTTCTACTACATCAATTATCCACACTTCTTTCTTTTTAAGCATTAAATCTGGTGTGTTATGGGCCAAGACTTTATAAATTTGCATTTGGAAATCCAACATTTATTTTCATTATTCTATCATCTCTGGACAAGGAATTCTATAACCCAAGAGTTCCCAAATAAGAAACAAAACAGAGCATCCAAAATCTTTGCATGAAACTAGAGTGCAGGTCAGTAACTGGCTTCCTGTGTTCCAGGTTAGGATCCAGTGTCCAATTCACCTGCAGTGAAGGTTATGATTTGCAAGGCTCCAAAAGCATCACCTGTAAGAAGCTGACTGGAATGATAGCTGCCTGGAGTGACCAGAGACCAGTGTGTCGAGGTAAGATAAATGCTGCCAAAGATTACAAATGAGGCAGGAAACTGAGTTCAATTATCCCCTTTTGTACTGGAGGATCATTATAGGAAATCATACTCATCTAGTAGTGATTGTTTTATCTGGAGATCATCCACTATTTAGTGGCTTGATGAGTCATAAACTGTGATACTTATTACAGGTTTGTTATAAGTTGGTTGTAATAATTTATACCTGTTTATTCTTCTAAAGACATGTGAATTGAAATTTACATCTACATTTCTCCTCTTAAATGTATGGGGTCTCCATGCAACTCTGAGCCCTTATTGTGCAGCTGGCAAGAGATGGATGCAAACTTGCATTCCCCAGATCTCCAAAACTTTCTCCAAATTATTGTATGGTCTCTCTCTCTCTCTCTCTCTCTCTCTCTCTCTCTCTCTCTCTCTATCTATCTATCTATCTATCTATCTATCTATCTATCTATCTATCTATCTATCTATCTATCTATCTATCTATTTCTATCTATCTATCTATCTATCTATCTACCTACC
The DNA here is from genome assembly GCA_023970755.1 of Azemiops feae. Lineage (NCBI taxonomy): Eukaryota > Metazoa > Chordata > Lepidosauria > Squamata > Viperidae > Azemiops > Azemiops feae. The sequence goes on from JALGBA010001415.1 coordinate 253,982, forward strand.
TACCTACCTACCTACCTACCTACCTACCTACCCACATCTATCTATCTATCTATCTATCGATCGATCGATCGATCGATCGATAGATAGATAGATAGATAGAGATAGAGATAAATAGATAGAGATAGAGATAAATAGATAGAGATAGAGACAGAGATAGATATGCAACCCTCAACCTATTTTTTTCTAAGCTCCACTCTTAAGTGTATGATCAGTAAATTTCAGTGAGTTTTTACATATATTCTTATAAGGCTCTACTCAACAATATTGGACAAACAGACTATGGCTAGGTAGAATTGGCAGAATTCTCCTTTCTACGGAAGAAGGACCTCCAGTTTTTAAAAAAGCAGCACGTCAGAGAGAAAGTTTATGATCTCACAAATACAGACATTGTATACGTAGGAATGGCTGGCCTTGCGTGCCATTCCCCTAAAGGTTCTTGGTCACGCTGGATGTCGGTTTTTTTTTGTTTTTTTTTACCTCGAGGAAGACCGCTGAGAGATCAGGTATCTTTTTCTTCAAGAGCCGCGTTACCCAGGGAAGATTTCTTTTAAAGATTAGACCATAATTTGTATTCCAAGCAACCAGTGAAAGGCTTCTAGCAGGAATGCCGCTCAATGAGCCGCACGGCTGGAAAAGATTGAGAAGTTGACTGCTGGATTAGGATGGTGCCTTCAGTAGCATGTGGGAATATGAGTTTTCAGAGTTTAGGATGAAATTGTTCGATGGCAGACTCGTACTTTCTTTGCATGTCTTCTACTTCCACAATGTGTTCAAACAATAGATGGAATCTTTTGCAATACTAGAAACTAAACATGTCAGAGAGCTCTCCACTGGGAGTGTACAAATGGACTTCAATCCATACACCCTAATGCACTCATATGCACATTCATGAAAATAATAGAATTTCCCCCCCTGGGCCTGCTATGCAGGAATGCATTTTGATGTTACTATGAAGGGAAAGAGAGTCCATTTGCTATAGTAGTTAAGCATTGGACTAGAAATCAAAGATCATGAGTCCCAACTTAGACACAAGCCAGCTGGTGACTTTGGGCCAGTCATACCCGCTCAGCCAAAAGTTACCCATAGTCGTAGCTTAGGAAGCAGGCAATGGCAAACCTGAAATCTTCTCAAGAAAACTGCAAGGACTAGTTCAGATAGTTGCCAGAGCACAATGACTTGAGGGCACCAGAAAGGTACTCTAAATTCATAATAATAATATGCTCTATGATGCCTCTGCATGCCAGGACAAATTCTGAGTTTATAAGGACCTCACTTCAACATTTATATAATCACACTCACCATAGATCGCTGGGAGTAAATCAGTTGTCCAACATGGTTTTGATCTTTGGTGTTTTATGATGTATATTCCTTGGATTGTTAGGTTTTGCCGCCATTAACATGATTTTCCTGGGAAATATATAGTGTAGTAGTCTTCCCTTTGCTTTCTACACCGCTGTGCACATGCTGTTCAAGTGGCTGCCACCACACCGTGTGCTGTTCTTCTGAATCCGTTCCAACCAATATGGTCTCCGCCTTCAGTCGATACTGGGGAGCCAGCTGCCACTCACAAAACTCAGCAGCACTTTTTCGTGCGGCTGCTGATAAAAACAGGATCGCCAACATGATCGCCAATGTCCGATAACGGATATGTCACAAGAAGAAGAAGAAGATTTCTTGGATTCTCTTTTCACCTGTTATTCAGTCCTTGCTTCTTGTCAGTCTTCTGCAACTGAATGTACTCCATGGAGAGAATTATGTAGTTGGAAGGGACATTTAGGCTGTTGAATGCAGGTCTCAGCTAAGGGCAGAAAGCCCAATTAAGGAAGTTTGAGAATTGGTAGTATAAGACTCATCATCCCTCAAGAAGTAGAACAACCATAGTCATTTGGAAGATAATGAGATTATCTTCTGTGTCCATCCTGAGATCAGAAAGACACCTGGTGAATCTTCCAAGCTGAGTTCTTCGTTGTTTAACATATGTAGGCAAAATCTTGCCAGACTGAGGACTCTATTATGCTCCTCTACAATATTCTCTGTGAACTATTAGGGAGCGGCTGTCTTCACCCTCTTTGTCTTACATGTGATATCTGGGCTGAGTTGCCTCTGGATGCATCCCCTCCCTCCTGGGATCCACTTCCTTACTGCATTCCCACAGAAGGGACCTTCCCTAGTCCTCTGGAAAATAATGACGGGAGAGGGAAAGTGCTTTCAGACTTGCAAAATTGTTATCAGCCCTTCAAGGACAGGAAAAAAAAACCCAAGAGTATTAATACCACTTGTATTGTAGGGTTGCAGTAACAAGATTTTATTTTATTAAATTATTTAATTCATTTGGCTGCCCAATTCACACATAGATGACTCTAGGTGGCTCACAAAATTTATATTTTGCAAATCTTGCAAATCTGAAAGCATTTCTCCCCTTCTTTATTTTTACTTTTCAAAAAAACTGGAGAGAGTCTCTTCTGAAGTGCTTCCCATGCCCATTTGTTCTGTGAACTGTGATGTCTCTTGTCTGACCATTGTCTGGGCTGCGACTCTTCCTCCTGTCTTCCAAGGTAGTTCTCACAGTCCACTGCACTTATTAGGGAAGACTGCTCCATACAGTTCTGGCTAGCTAGTCTTTTGATCTGACAGAATACAAAGCCATTTTCTGTTCTTATTCAGCCTGTTTTCTTCCAAAAATCTCATTTTCTCTGTTTTAGTCAAAATGTCTTATTCAAAGGCTGCCATCTCCTACACTCTGTAGGAAAACTAGGCTTAATTTATCTGCCTCCCATAAAATATTTATTACGTTAAGATTTGATTAGGTCTTCAGATAAAATTGCAGAAATTTTGTACAATGTAGGGACACTCTAAAACAGTTGGACAGTTAAACCTGTTTCATAGCCAGACCTAAACCTCTACATTCAATGCTTATTGTTAAACAGATTTCATTTTATTTTTGCAAGAAGGTGTGAAATTTCTTCCTTCGTGGTGTAGGGGACAAAGATCAACAATCCACCACTCCAAGGGGCCTCTTGAAAGGATCTCCTTAAGGCTCAGAGCATTCTGTGGGCTAGTCTCACAGCAAGACAACTGATTTCATGTGAAAAGCTTATTCTGCAATCTCATGAGCCGAATCAGTACTGATTTGAGTATGGAGAATACTCAGCATCCCTAGGAAAAATGTTCAGGAAAAAGAACTCCTTTGAAAGAAAAGTAGAACTTTTTTTTTTGGGGGGGGGGGAATGATTTCACAAAAAAAGATGAAAAATAATCCCCTAAAAGTAAAATATTGATACGACACATTCCATAAGAAGTCTTTAATATTGCATACTATCCAAAATCTTTAAAGTCTAATTTTGTATCATTATGCATGTAAGCCTTACCTGAATGAGCACAGCCATGGAATTTTAGGAGAAGAAACTATTAGACTTTTGCATGTGCCTTTTTTGTGTGTGTGCCTGGGGGGGGGGGAGCATGCATGTGCATGTACCTGCACATTAATTCTTTCTATCCTTTTTATTATTTTATTTTATTCCCTTTTATTATTTTGAGTCACACAATTTTGATTAGGAAGATCTATATGCAGATATAGCAAACATAGGAGACTTCAGGCAAACTCCTTACCTTCAGAAGTATGTTCCTCTCCTAGAGATTTATGCCTTATCTTAGGAAGCCTTAGGAGCTCCAGGGTATAAACAGGCTTCCTCAGGGTCATTGCTTCTTCCAAGAAACAGTGACATCTCTGCTCTAACTAATGCAACCAAGATAACTTATGAGTTATTCTGTTAATGTGCCTTATATCTGTCTTAAGAAGAAAAAAATTGATGAATTGTCTTGTATCCTGACAATGACCTTATGGAGAATTGTTACAAAATGGTCTTACAATTCAGACCCAAGATATGATCTTAATTTTTGGATTCAATTTGTAAAGCACTTGTATAGCTTCAACTATATTTTTAAAATCTTTTTAATGTCCAAATGTTACAATTTAATCCTCTATGCATTACCCAGGTATCTGTCCAGTGGGGCTTACTCCTTAGGATATAGATGTAGGATTGAATTCGTATACCAGAGAGAAGCAAAATAAAAGCATCCACATCTCTATAAATTACTTTTCCCCATCTATAAAAATTACTTTCATTAAATAAATTTCACTTTCAACATTTTGTTTTCTATTTTTTTTAAAAAAATTAGACATTCCTTGGATTGATCAGAGCTTCATTACCCAACTATATCTAGGTTTTGTGGCTAGTCTCTTCACAGTTTTAAAAAAAATCTAGATTTTGAGCAGAAAGTATGTGGTTTGGGCAGTACATAGAGATCAGAATTCTTGAGGGCTCCATCCATGTGATTAATAGATGCATTTGGCTTCATGATCATATATTTTATGTAATATCTCTTTCTCTTGCACACCAAGACAGATCTTTCTATCATCCTACAACTTGATTGAGAGAAATGGTAAAATAAAGAAATATACCCCCTTCCATACTGGTTCATTTTCTAGGCCCATAAAGAAAAGGGACGTTGCAAACAAAGGTTCCATCCACAAATAGATTTCCTGTTTCTTCTTTTTTTTTCCCCCAACTCCACAGCTAGAATGTGTGATACATACCTCCGAGGGCCCAGCGGTGTTATCACATCTCCTAATTATCCTGTCCAGTATGATAACAATGCATACTGCGTGTGGGTGATCACAGCAGTCAATCCAGCCAAGGTAGGTCTTTCGGATGCATTATTGGGCAACTAAATGTTGGCTCTTGTCTGAAAACGAAATTAATCACGGGAACAGAGGGTCATCTTCCAAAACAATTAGGTCTTTGCAGGGAATTCTGTTAAAGAAGGGTTTTCCGTTTTATACAAAACAATATAAACCAATGTTTCTTAACCGTGGAAACTTTTAAGATGCATGGACTTCAATTCCCAGAATTTTCAAGCCTGTGAGGTATGGTGCCCATAGAGGGGGAGGTGGTGTGAAGGGGCAGGTTTTTTGCAAGGAGGGAGAACATTCCAAGGAGGGGGCTGAGACAAAAAGTGGCACAGTCTGGAGCTGGATAGGACACAGTGGAAGAGTTAATATAGCTAGAATCACCTAGGTGTCAGAATCCAATTATATTTTATTTCTAGCTACCTACTCTGAGAAAACCCAATTCTTACTCTCTTCTGGATTCTGTCATACTACAAAGGGGGGGGGGAGTAAACATGGGTGTTTATGACTGGCATTTCCCCTATCAACTACAAAGTAACAACCTCTGTGGATTCCCTTTGAGAGTACTAACCATAACAATGCGGCCATCAGCCTTTGATCTCACTCCCTATGAAGTCTCCTTTTACCAGCAGCAAGGAAAAAAAGGGGGGGGGAGATTGCAACGTTTGGGATCCGATGGATTTAACACCCAACTATCTGCCAATTTGAATTGACCGGAAGGAATGTGGAGTGGGGCTGCCTGGGAACACTTTAAAACATTGAATGATCAGTGGGGTCCCTCAGATCCTGTCTAGCATGCCTTCAGTCAGTTTTTCTTAATAAAGATTCCTGTTGGAAGAAACGTTCCAAGAGTTCTGTCTTCTTAAGATGTAAATTGAGGTGGGTCCTTACACTAGGTTATATTTGTTGGGTGTGAGTAGTAAGGGTTTATTCTGGCAAGATTCTGTCTATTGTGTGCAATCAAATAAAGAACTGAATTCTGATTTGATTGCTCTACATCAGGCATGTCAAACTGCTGGCCGGCCGGCCGGATGCGTCACGCCAAAACCGTGGCCACCCCATTGCCGGCAATGGGGAAAAAGTTGCGATATGTCGCACAATGTCACGTGACGTCGCAAGTTTGACATGCCTGCTCTACATCATTCTTTGGCTAAGGCTGACACAGCCAGCATACTGGCTGGGGAATTCTAGGAGTTGAAGGCCACATTCTTAAAGTTGCCAAGCTTGAGAAACACTGATACATACCAACGTCAACACATAGCTGGGATTTGAATGGTGGAATTGGGATTATAGCAAAGAAAAAAAGTGTAATTGTTTATCAGACTATATTTGATTATTGACCATCTGTTCAGTCTAGCAGCATTTATGCAAAATCTTATTGGCGGGCAGATATGTAGCTGTCTGCTTACTCAGATTTTTTAAAAAAGATTTTGAGCAATTTAAGCAATAATGTAATAGTCTTCTTTTCCTGTTTCAATTCATCCTGTTATTTCTAATTGAAATGCCCTTGCATTACCTGTCAGGTATCTGGGGATATTAATTTACAAATAATATGGTTCTAACACTTGTTCATGCTTTAAAATCTTTGCATTAATTAATTATACAGTTTTATTTAATTATTTTGTTGCTGATATAATATAATCTGAACATAACTTCATCAGGGAGATAGCAAACATTTGCATCACAACTGCTTATTTCTTTAGAAGAGTCTAAAAATATGCTGTGTTTTCCAAATTGCTTTCTGCTTTTCACTCCTTAACACACACCCTCATTCCCAGAATAAATTTATCTTCCCCCCCCAGTAGTTAATATAGGGAAGCAAAACGTTTGAAGAAGAACATGATTTATTTAGGGTATAGGACAGGATCATACCCAGTAAAAGGAGACATGTTGGGAATCGCCCAGCCAGACAGGCTTCAAGTGCAGAATTAGCCTTGAGTCCTTGTGCAGCTACAAAGGTCCAAAACTGATTCCCATTTAGCTCTATAGAACCTTACCTATCTGTTCCCAGGCTAAAGCTGATAGTCTGGGGAGATTCCTGTGTAATAAGCAGAATATAATAAACTGGTATGTTTAAATCTTACATGTTTAAACCTGCCTGAGCAGGGTGTTGGACTAGATGATCTCCAAGGTCCCTTCCAACTTTGTTATTATCATTATTATTATCATTATTATTATTATTATTATCATCATCATCATTATTATTATTATTATTATTATTATTATTATTATTATTATTATTATTATTATTATTATTATTATTATTATTATTATTATTATTATTATTATTATTATTATTCATCGCAGTCAGCCAGATGTTCAGACTGGATTTGGCATTTTTGTCTACCTATCAAGTCCTTACCAAGGACCTGGGATAGGCAGATGTGGATGTTTGATGGTATTACAGAAATCGTCGCAGGATGGAAGCAGTTCCTATAAGGCCGCCTTTTGCAATTGACTAATGGCGAATTTGTCAATGCCAATGGTGTTCAAGTGGTGCTCCAGTTGTTTTGGGATTGCACCCAAGGCACCAATTACTATTGGTACTACTACTACTACTATTATTATTATTATTATTATTATTATTATTATTATTATTATTATTATTATTATTATTATTGTTATTGTTATTATTATTATTATTATTATTATTATTATTATTATTATTATTATTATTATTATTATTATTATTATTATTATTATTATTATTATTATTATTATTATTATTATTATTATTATTATTATTTCTCATTACTTGTGCCTGACAAGACCTGCTCATAACTGGGCCTCTTCATCTATCCCAAGTAGTTTACTGGCAACCTGTTTAAAAGCAGTAGCTGCATCAACTTCACAACTGTTTAGCAAAAAAACCCCACAAAAACCCCTTTTAAAGTGGCTGACCTAGAAACAGGTTTGTGGAAAGGGATTCTTTATAAGGGTATAACTAATGCCAGGTTGGTTTCCTTAGCATCTTAGAATTCTTAAGATAAATTCATAATAGGGTCACTTGATAAAGGCATTTTCTTACTTTCCCCCTTCCCTAGTTTTTCTGTTCTCTTGCCTTTGTCCTCCTCTTGAATAAACCTCCTTATGTGACTGTTGCATTCCCTAATCCATCATACTTTACTCCCCTCCTTTCTTGCCTGGGCTGCTTTGCAGAGCTAACATTAATCTTGCAAGTCTGAAAGTATTCCTTTTCTTTTTACTCTCCAAAAGCTAGGGAAGGTTTCTTCTGAAATGCTTCCCATGCCCCTTCTGCATGCATGGACTGAGATCCTTTGGCATGGTGGTTGCTTAGCCTGGGTCTCTTCCTCCTGTCCCCTGTGATCATTGCCACATATCATGACCAAATAGCCTAGCTCCATGGCCTTATCCTTCCATCCACAAGTTTTCATACTCAGTTGTAGTGGTTTTCAGAACTAATCTGAAATAAGACCAGGGGTGTCCATAGAGTAAGAAAAAGAAAGCCAAGATGGTAGTCATGATAGTGTAATCAAAGCCTGTGTTTTATGTGTGTTACATCTCTGGCTGAGATTGTGCCACCCCCGATCAGCTTCATCGCCAGATGAGAGAGAGGGTAGTAAATCTGAGCAGACTCTGCTAGCTCCCCAATGTCTTCCCCCCAACAACAACAAAATATGGGCTGAAAGTGCTGGCATTGCTTACTCCATAATAATAAATATATGGTCCCTAACCATAAGACTGCAAGGCGATCAAACCGGTCAGTCCTAGTAGAGATCAACCCCGACTGCTCTTTAGAAGGCCAGATCCTGAAGTTGAAACTCAAGTACTTTGGCCACCTAATGAGAAGGAAGGACTCACTGGAGAAGAGCCTAATGCTGGGAAAGATGGAGGGCAAGAGAAGAAGGGGACGACAGAGAACGAGGTGGCTGGATGGAGTCACTGAAGCAGTAGGCGTGAGCTTAAATGGACTCCAGAAGATGGTAGAGGACAGGAAGGTCTGGAGGAACGTTGTCCATGGGGTCGCGATGGGTCGGACAGGACTTCACAACTAACAACAACAACCATAAGAAAGGGAAGAAGTGCAGAAAAGAAAGGGAAGAAAAAAGAAAGCACATTGCTGGGGATTCTGGAATTCAAAGCTTTTCTGTTAAACCCCAAAACCAAGAAAGAAATCTTCCAAGCTGATTTCTTTATTATTCCACACCTATAGACAGAATCTTGCCAGACTTAACATTCTGTATCTACCATATACTCTGTGAACTATTAGGGAGAGGCTGTCTTCACCCTCTTTCTCTCACACAAAATATCCAAAATGAGCTGCCTCTTATTCCATGGGAATGCAACACACCCCTCCCTCTTGGGAACCCAGATTACTACTACCCATCACATTTTACCTATCCTCCAAATGCAGGAGCTTTTTCTTTTCTTCTCATAAAGTGAAGGCCTCCCCCCTGGAAGGGACAGTTGGGCAACCCACAGGGATAAAAATATTCCCTCCATCTATTTCTGACACATGACAACTTGGTTGTGTAGAGGGAAAGTGTTCCTTCACAAAAGGTAGAGGCAGACAAGGAGCAAATGTAGGAGTTGCTTTTTTTGCTGATCCAACTACACCAGCTGCTGCCCTAGCAAAATTGTTTTTGGTGTGTTTCATGTTTTCTACTTCCACTCCCTCCACTTTCTCAATGCTTGTTTCTGGGAATTAGATGATTGGTCCAAATCTGCTTTGATGGTTTTTTTAAAAAAAGGTCAAAAACACCCACTTGGCAGCATTCTGCTTGTTGCTATTAAAGCTGTTTCAAGTCTGATGTCTGTAGCATTTCCCAGCATTTAAATGGCTTGGGATGTTCCTCAAAGTCCTGTGGGCTTTTTTTTTTTCTTTCAGCCAGACAAGGCAGAGGAGAGATAGAGTAAGTAGGGAGGAGGAGTGAAACAAATCAATTCCTTTTAACATTTTATTGCTGTCCCCAGATTCTGCTGGGGTTGCAGAAATGTGTAGCTGAAAACCAAGGCTGAATAAAGAACAGAAATCATGTGCTGAAATCACTCCAATTAGAATAACTTAGTATCCTGTTTTTTTCCCCATGGGTGGCTGATTCTATCAGACAAAAATGTAGCAGGCTACAAATATCTATTTTCACACTGCAAACCCAACAGATGGCACTTGCCGCAAAATCAGTAGTAAGCTAGTTTTGCCCTTTAGCTGAATCTTGGTTTGCTTCAGTGTAGTTTATTGAATAGACTGATGGACTGAGTTCATGGACCACACTTAGCCATAAACCATATCTTACAAGCACCAGTGGCTAAATTTACTTGAATTACATGCAGAAGGCTCTTGATGTCATCCTCAACCTATCCATTGAAAGACACCCCAAAACTGATACTAACAGATGCTTTTCTCTACTTCAGGTCTCCCCATGCAAGGTTACCTTGAACCAAACCAACATTTCTCTAACTCAGCAACTTTAAGTTGGGTGGACTTCGGTTCCCAGAATGCTGGCTGGGGAATTTGGGGAGTTGAAGTCTTAAAGGTAGAGAAACACTCAACTAAACAGTGATGAGTTTTCAGGCTGAATGACCACATTCTAGTTTTTTAATATTTCACCAGGACCTGCTTGGCTGGCATCTTCAGAAGCAGAGTGACCTTCTCTATGGTATACCTCTCAAGAGTTCATACCTATCATCAGCTCAAAAGAAAACTAGACCATGGTCACTCAGCCTGAAAGCTCATGACCACTTTGTTGAATGCCAACTGTGAAAGCCAACGCTATTATAGTGAATCAAATAGGTCAATGATCTGATTCCATGTAACACATTTTATAAGTGTTAAGACATTCCGTAAGTGCTGGCAGACATGCCAGTTCAGAGACTTTAAAACAGCCTTCCTCCAACTTGATATTCTTGAGATATGTGGGACTTGTAGATCCCATAGTTCCTCTCTTAGGGCTTCCGCTGTGAGTTCAGAAATCCAGAAAACCGTTAAATGACAGCAAACAGGTAATCTAGTGGTCATCCAGAATTTTACAGCCCAGATTCAGTAATCTTAGTCTAGTTTGCAGAGCCTATGGGAGAGTACTGTGTTAAGGAGGCTTTTCTGAAGGATTTGGATAGGTGGGAACATGGCCAGATATGTAATCTCTACAAAGCGCAATCATATAAAGGAAAGCTGATTGTCCATAATCAGCTGTAAGCAGACTGAATATTCAAATGCATGCTATTATACATTGCAGTGTAGAAAGCTATTGTCTATTGTACTGGTTAAGGCCTCAGGTTAGAAATTGGGAGACTGTGAGTGATACTCTCACCTTAGACACAAAGCCAGTCGCCATCTCTCAGCCCTAGGGAGCCGGAAAACCACTTCTGAAATCTTGCCAAGAAAAGTGCAGGGACTCGTTCAGGCAGTCACAGGAATCAACTCAGTGACTTGAATGTACGCCAAACATTTTTAAAAGGTAAAAGTTTCCCTGTCCAGTAGTGTCCAGCTCATCTGGTGCTCACCTCCGCTTCTTGGCCGAGGGAGCTAGCATTGTCTGAAGGCATTTCCTGTTGTCATCTGGCCAGCATGGCTATATACAAGGAACGCTGTTACCTTCCCACCAAGTGGTGCCTATTTATTTACTCACATTCGCATGCTTTGGAATGGCTAGGTGAGCAGCAGCTCAGGCCGGGAACGGGAACTCGCTCCATTCCGTAGCATTCAGATCTCTAACCCAGGCTGCCGGCTTTTCCAGCCGACAAGCTCAGCATCTTTAACCACTGAGCCGTTGCACCACTTCCAAAAATAAATAACTATAAAATAGTATTAGAATATTTGAATTAATGTCTAAAAGCCTGCCACAGATTCATAGGTTGCTCCATTTAAAAACCCCTTATGGTCAGTTTCTTATTTCTGTGCAATAGGGCTCCACGACTTTTGAAAACAAGCTTTTCATCATCCATTTGGCCAGGAGGTTTCTTGTAATATAAAGTCATTAAATAATTTTCAACCTTTAAGTTAAAAGTAACAATCAAACTAGGGCAAAGAAGACAGCAGGGGAGGGAGGAAAGTGGGCGGGAGAAATACATAAATAATTATCAGACTCCCAAACCTTGTTATGTTCTGTGGTATTAAAGTCTAAGCAGCTATTTAATTAGGGTCAAACTTGTTAAAATGCAATTTACATGAATGGGTGCTTTAATTAATGAATCATGTCACTTGACAACCCTTTGTTCTTTGTATTAATTGCATTATTTCATCATCATCAAAATTTTAATATTTTTAGCCCAGGTTGATACTTGGCAAAGGTGACTCCTTCAGATTCAGAGACATTTTTGGAGGAAACAAATAATGAAAACATTGTGACAAAGATTTATTTCAGCTATTGATCACAGTATTTGGGTGTTGGATGTTGATGTGTCTATGAGCAGTGTCTTTATTTTCAGCATCAACATGAAATTGTGATAATTCTTACTGGCAAAAATGGACAGGTTGGACACCTAGTAGACCCACAAGGTGTGTAGTTATCAGGTGTGCATAGGTGTGCTGAAAATGCCAGATACAGTTGCTTGCTAAATGTCAGAAAATCTGTTAATATATACCATAGTCACTAAAAGATGAAGACCAGACAAATTAGGATTATTAGGATTTAGAGCTTAAATCTAGATTGGCTTTGTTTGATAAAAAGATGATATCAACTGGGCGTAAAAACAAATGGGAAAATAGGAAAAGGGAAAACATCTCATGTGACTCAATCTATGGTTTGCTAGATGTTAGGTGAAATTCTTAATTTTGTCTCAGTATTGTCTTACTTGAACAAATGTTTTTAGCATCCAACTTCTTTCATCCCTCACTTAAATTTAATTTCTGCTTCTCTGTCCTCTGCAGAGCTTCTGAAAACAATCAGTTCATGCAGGATTAGGGAAATGTTCATTTATGTCCTGATATTTTGCTTTTCCACATTTTGCTTTTTGTTTCCCTACGCCAATAAAGTATATTCATATACACTCATAAAAAAATGAAACCAGGGATCGGCTGTCTTTTTTTATCAACATCATTTATTTTTATTCAAAACAGCAGGACTTTATTTAATATCACCTTTAGCCATTCCTATTAATTTAAAATGGAAATTTATATATTTGTAACAATTCTAAGGCTGGTTTAAGTTCATCCATCCCCTCTCCTTTTTAAATTATAAGAAAATGTACCACTGCCTATTCAATTTCCAATTCAAACATTAGATCAGAGCTGCCACGGTTCAACATGACTATGCAGATTTAAAGTGTATCAACAGAATAGGCTTATTCAATTGTGGAAGAACAATTATGAAATTGGCTATGGATATTTGTCATTTCCGTTCGCCATCTACTTTTCTTTCAGGTGATAACAGAATTCTCCTAGGGTTCCTAAATCAACATTTACTTACTTCCATGTTAGAAAATGTCTCCTTCAAATATAAAGCTAGAATCAGACCTATTGTTTAGTTAACACGTTGATTTGCTAACAAAGTCAAAATTTCTTTATGGCACCTTTAAGGAGACCATCACTGTGACACCAAGGTTAATTTGATGTTTCAGTTGCATGAGCATTCATAACAATTGACTGAGTGATGAACTATAAAACAGAGGAACAATATGTATTTTAAATTATAGCTGGGATTTAATTTAATGCAACCTGCAGCCCAGTTTTAAAAACAGCCTGCAAAAGATCAACTTTGACAAGAGTGATCTGCCCGATGATCTACAGGTGGAAGGGAGAAAAGGCTTGTCAGAAACAGGAGGGTATCAAAAAGAAAGAAATGGAAGGGGAAACTCCAAGAAAATGCACTTAGTGCTTGCTACCATTTAGCTGCCATTTCAATCTCAACTGCTCATTGATATACATAAAAACCCAGAAAACCTCATGGAAATGCAACAAAATACAACAAAAATTTGCCAATCCTGGATTATGTCATTTCTACCAGCATCATGACGGTTAAAGAAACCGTATTAGGGCTTTTCCATAGGAAAAAGAGCCCATTACAATTTTCTTGCCCCAGCATAATAACCGCATCAAAAAATGAATCCTAAACTCTCCCCTTCCTTCTCATGTCTACCCTTATTTAATTTGGAGATCACTAATTAAATTATTTAGGGAGGACTATATTCAGTTATTTACGTGCATAGCTTCAAAATCATGGGTCCTAGATCAGACTGGTGTTACATCAAACTCTTGTTCATGTATCTGACAAATGATCTTCATTCCAGCTTTGTCTCCTGTCCAGCTTCTCTTTTTATGAAATAGATGGGTTGGGCAAAGCAAATGATAATTGAAGCTATTCTCATCTGAAATCACCTTCATTTATCAGTTTCCAGACACTGGAATCTTTCAGCAAACTCTTGTTGATAGTATGTTTCTCCAATGAAGGATTGATGGAATAAAGCTTCAGTTGCTACTCCATGGGCTTGGTGGGATACCTTAATGCAGGGGTCTTCAAACCTGGCCCTTTTATGACTTGTGGACTTCATCTCCCAGAATTCCTCAGCCAGGCACGCTGGCTGAGGAATTCTGGGAGTTGAAATCCACAAGTCATAAAAGGGCCATGTTTGAAGACCCCTGCCTTAATGGATCAGAAATTCTTCATCCTTATTCTTAATCATTGTACATATTGAGTCAGTGGAAATCCATGAAAACAATGTGATTTAGAATTCAGGTATGGCATCTGTATATTGGGAAGTTCATTTGAGTTGGTTCCCGTTGTGACTTTTCTAAGCACTTTCATAACCCATTTTCTCATATGTTCAATTTTAGAACAGTTTTATGTACTGAGTCATACCATCAGGTGTAGTTTGCTCAAGGTCTATTACATTATCGTCGTGATTTGGAGAGATATGAACCTGAGAATCTTCCAGTCAGAACTAAAAATCCTGTCACTATAAAAGAACGTTGCCTATTTGTGGTGTCTGTTGCATGAACTGATTCTGCCCTAACAATTTAATCAACCAGCCTAATGCTTTATGTCTTTGTTAGGTAATCAAACTCAATTTTGAAGAATTTGACTTGGAGAGAGGATATGATACATTAACTGTGGGAGATGGAGGCCAGGTTGGAGACCAGAAAAGTGTGCTTTATGTGTAAGTAGACATTTATTTTTATCTTTCTGTTTGGATTGCATTAGTGTGCCAACCTGGATTTACTTTAAGAGTTTTCACATTCATTTCTGTTTGTTGAATATGTTTCTGAGATGGCCTCACATTCGGAAGATACAAAGTATTGTTGACATTTCCATTCTGGTGGAATCAGCCATTTTTTCACTTGGCTTTCAGGCATATTATTTACCAGTTCTTGGTTCAAGGATGAACTATCTTGAACAGTATTTCTCAACCTTGAAAACTTTAAGATGTGTGGACTTCAACTCCCAGAATTCCCTCGTCAGCTATGGTTTGCAGACCTATAGACTGCCTCTGATCGCTATTGCTGAAAATCAGTAACAGAGTTAGGAAACTCATACAATAAACTTTTTAAAAATCTTCTCCCATGCCCTTCAAACCGCCCCCCCTGAGGATTCCATCTTTGTCTATTGACCCATTATGGTCCATGGATTTCCAAAAATGTTTAAATTAAACCCCCAGAATTCTGATGGTTGTTCATTCCTGTCCATCTGTGCATAAAAGGTCATATTTCTTTCACATATGAATTTAGTATGTATTTCTACCTAACAGAAATAAGCTCTGCAAGTCGTTTAATGTATATAGCCCCACAATAGTTGCATTTGTGGGTACGGTTTTGTTTGGGGCAAATTCCATCAGAATTTTTTTTTTTTAAGAATTTAGGAATGAAGGAAAATTATGTCCTGCAAAATGGATAAATTTCTATCTAAATTTAAACCAAATGAAAGCCTTCCTAATCCCCAAATAAGAAAGGCCAATTCTTTATATTTCTCAACTGCTAATTCTGCAAGTTTGGATCTGTGGCCTTGGGCTGTTGAAGCTCCATTGTAGATCTACTGTAGAACTCATGAATTCGGGTGATCATAGATTCAGCATCACTCTTTATTTTCCCATATATTAAACTTGTTGTTTACTGAATATCAGTCAGCTAGTATGGTTTTAAATGGCTGCCAGATATCTACTTTGGTGGGAGGAAACAAGAGCTAGGAAACTGACACTGCCACCGGTTGTGCCATGGTTTCTATGCAACAGAAAGAAAATGTGTTTATTTATTTAAAGATGGAAAATCTACATTTCCTTTCTTTCCCCCTATGGCACCAAAGACATTACAAATGACTGCTATTAACTCTGACAGCATACATACAAGATAACTCAGATTCCATAATGAAACCATTACTGTAAGTAAATATGACTTTCCCACGAGGAAGGCTGATGACAATAAGCTGCTTCTACTAACTTATTCATATGTGAGGATTGTGTGCTGCATGTGATGAAGGCTTTCCATTTGACATATACTTCAACAGAACTGAGGATGGCAGGTTTTTCATCATTGCTGTCAAGATGTTTGTGGTCTTCTCAAGTCTTTGTTTCCATGTCATTCTTACCTACTAACAGAACAGGTGACAGGCTTGGGCAAAATCCTGCTTTTA
Organism: Azemiops feae; assembly: GCA_023970755.1. Taxonomy (NCBI): domain Eukaryota; kingdom Metazoa; phylum Chordata; class Lepidosauria; order Squamata; family Viperidae; genus Azemiops; species Azemiops feae. Next base: position 270,191 of record JALGBA010001415.1, read on the forward strand.
GCTCAGCAATATTCTTCTGCAGATTTCCCTCTTTGTAGTTCTTCAGGGAGAAAGAGCTGTTTGTCTTTATTCAAACTCCTCCTGCTGCCTGTATCTATCCTCATATTCAGTTCAGTATTTGGTCCCTCCCATCAATTCAGAATTTGTTGGGTATGAACATTGTAATTGTCTGTTGGCTCCCATCTCCCTATAGCAGATATTCCCATGTGTATCATTCCGAATTTTACTTTTTGGGAAAAAAAACAACACCTCATGCTTCAGTCTGAATGCTGAATGTGTCTTCAGTAACATATGTTTTCAAAAAGCTCAGTTGATTGGTCACAATTTAGTATCCAATTATTATGTCCAAACAGCATGTTGAATGGGGATGCCATCTAGTGCAATGTAGTTGCAAAAAAAATAATAAATAGTATTATATTTTTATTTTCAAGTACTTTTCAGTTTAATTGTTGCTTGTAAAGTGGAGATAAATGCCTTGATTTAGAATTGCTATTGGCAACTCAGTTTAACTGCTGTGTACCAGTTTTTGACCCAGTTTTAAAAAGTTATACCAACATAAAGTTGGCTGTCCCCAGATTTGTCGGCTTGATGCAGGCAAATGACAGAGATCTTTATTTACATTGTACTGGGCATGTTAAGAACAAAAATTAGTGGATTTTCCCAGCTGTTTCTCTTCCTTCCCAGCCATTCTGCACTAGGTGGTGTGGCAAACAAACAGGAGTCAATTAGCATGTCTCCAATATGTTGATTAACTTGACCATAAATAAGCAGATAACATTAGAACTGAGGAGCTGTAAATTATCTGTAAACATCTGCAGAGAAAGAAGCTGTTGCCTGTAACTCATAGCTGGGGCTTAAATGCAGCCATGGAGAAGAGATCCATTTCAATCTAATAGTCTGGAGTTAAGATAAAATAGCCAATCTAATTTACCAATTAGATAGATTTGATGTTATTGAAATGGCTAGTTTATATTATTTTGTAAAAGTAAAAAAAAAGTTGAGTTTTGAAGTTAATACTCTATTGCACCAAAGGAAGTCGGAAGTCAATGCCTTTCCCCCCCCCTTTTTTTTTTCTCTCCCTTACCTCACTTCTCTACTCCCTTTTCCCTTCCCCATCTTTCACGCTATTTACTTTGTATTTTGATTGTATAGTATATTATAAACTAATAAAACCTTTTTTAAAAAAATAGCCAATCCATGGGTCATAAGTTGAGAATCCATTTGCAGGGGAAGGAATAAAACAAACAAAAAATCAGGAAACAAGTTCATAGTGAAAAGTTGTTTTCAAGAAGGGGAGATCTGGAGCACGCTAAGAGCATGCTAAGAGAAGACCCAGAATTACTGGCTTTGCCTAATTAGAGGAGCTGGGCTGTTTGCTGCTCCTTGCTCCTCTTTTGCTGCCAGCCTATAATCTTTGCTGTTTGAATTAACAGCCATTTTTGTTGAATTTGACTCACTCAGGTGGCTGATAGCCAATTGCCTCCTGAACTACAGGCTGAGAGTCTACTAGATTGTCAATGTTAGCTTCGGAATTAGAGGAGCCCATCATATCATCCATCGGTCACTTAACCTGGTCTAGGAATTGGGCAGAGGAAGAGGCAAGGATTGACAAATGGCTAGACTGGTGGGGGAGGGGGGAGGCATTTGTCAAAACTTGCTTTGATTCTGCACAACTGTCATTCACAGGCACATTCTAGAAGTTCACGAAATGCATGTTCAAAAAGAGCTAAAAGGGGTTTTGTGCGATTGCAGAATTTAATGTATTCTGTTTAGGCACCGTTCAGCTCCAGTGGACTCTGGGTGCTGTATAATAAAAGCAGCAGAATACAATAATTATAAAAGAATTGAAACTAGACGCAATCAATCATATCCACAGATAATTCAGCAGGATCCCAACCGCCCTAAAGCTGGTTGTTGGGAGAACAGCCAGGTCTTTAAGGCTTTCCAGCATGCCAGCAGGGTGGGAGGCACACAGATATCAGGGGGAATCGTGTTCCCTAGGGAAGGGGCCATGACAAAGAGGACATGCTTTGGGAGATCCATGGCCTTGCCCCAGGTTGTCTACAAGCACAACCAAGACTATCTCCATGCTAAATCCTGGCCTGAAACCTAACTAAAATGGGTCTAGATAATGCACTTCTTCCATTTTACTAAAGTGGACACCTGATCACCTTCCCAAAACCTTTCCCCCAAAGGGAAAGTCGGAGAAAAGCAGCCTGAACAATAAGTGTAGAAAAAGCTGCATCTGGAAGCAGTGGAGGCAAAGTTACTTTGGGGCTCCTCTCATTTCATGACATGGTTTGTTAGCTCCTGAAGGGGGGAACACGCAGCTCTTAACACCAGAACAACTAAGGACAACTTTAAGGTTCCTTAGGTAAAATTTTGTCTGACGTGTATTCAAAGGAAGAGGGGGGAGGAAGTGCAGCTAGGAGCCTCTAGTGACTGTGTGGGATGATTCCAGCAGGGTAGAGCCAGTAATTTTACTCTGGCAGAGGTGGATCCAGCAAACTGCAGGACTCTGCTGGCATCCACTGACAACCCCTCAGTCTCTGAGGTTCAGCCACCCAGTTCTAAGCAGAGGCATCTTCAAAGATCTAAGAACAGAGGGCTGAGTCCACGGGCCAGCGGGGCTTCCAAGAAGCAGAAAAATAGACCCTAAGGAGTAACACAGCTTAGTTGGGTGGAGTCTGAGCCTAGCTGCTTCATTCACTCTCTGGAAGGAAACACTGAGAACAACTCTGAAGCCTCAGTTTTGTTGTGTTGACCTCACTTTGCCAAACTCAGAATTCTACCCTACTGTGTTTCCATTGGATTTATTGCTTGATTACAGGATTCCTGGTTTTAACTGCCGTATTTTTCCGTCTATAAGACGCACCCTTGTATAAGACGCTCTGGCATGCAAGTTCCAAGCTTATAGCAAACAAAGTCAGCGCTGGGAGCAACCGCCTCCCAGCGCTCTAAATAGACACCTCCCAGCCGGCCCCACCCCCCACCCCCCTAACCAGCATCCGGCACGATGAGCATGCATAGTCAGTTCACAGCAGCAGCCTTCCGACCCTGGTAAACAAACCGGCATGACAGCAAGGCAAGGGAAGCGAAGGCAGGTTTTAAACTCCACGCCATTTCTCCACGCCGATTAGCTGTTCGGTGGAGCACCGAACAGCTGAGCTGGCAAATCTGGAAGTTCAGCCGGCCGACAATCTTGCCCCCTCCCCCCTCCCGTAAGTGGCAAGCCCACAGGGGCTTGACACCTGCACCAGGTGGCATGGCAGCGGCATGTAAAGAACCCACACAGGCATGCCCTGGGCTCCGGAGGTTACCATTATTTTTCCGTGTATAAGACGCTGCGCTTGTATAAGACGCACCTGATTTTTGAACAGGGTGTTTCCAGGAAAAAATAGCGTCTTATACACGGAAAAATACGGTATGCCAAGTCTGCATTTACAACTGCTGTCTGAAGATACTGCTAAAAAGGATTTTCTTCTTCCAAAAGAGCCTTTCTGTTGCTAGACTGGGGTATGCATCCAGCTTGCTATCTAGTCCGGAAAAGGTATGATGTAAGAAAGCAAACTCAGAGAAGAGCTGGCAGGAGAAAGAGATTGATAGTGTGGGTTCTTGTTTGGCCTAGGTCAGTGGTGGCGAACCTATGGCACGGGTGCCAGAGGCGGCACTCAGAGCCCTCTCTCTGGGCACGCGCGCCGTTGCCCCAGTCCTAGGCCTTCAGCTGGGTTTTATAAAACCTTTTCACTTTAGGCCTCCGCCGCCGTGTGCAAAAAAAAAAAAAAAAGGTTCAATCAGTCAATTTCAACTTCTCGCGGGAAAAAAAAAGATCTTGCAAAGTTGGAATTGATTGATTGAACCTTTTAATCCCACCCTGTCTGCTGTTACCACCGCAGCCACGCCCACCCAATTGGCCATGCCCACCCAATTGGCCACGCCCAGCCAATGGGCCACACCCACCCGGCACTCGAAGATGCATAAGTGGGTTTTGGGTTGCAGTTTGGGCACTCGGTCTCTAAAAGGTTCGCCATCACTGGCCTAGGTTACTATAAGTAGGGACAGAATCACAGCTCTTCCTGGCCATCTATAACTGAAGAGCTTCAGATTATTAGAGTCCATGTAATACTTTAGCCATCTTTGGGTAAAAGGTTTTCTCAGATTCAAAATAACTTACCAAAGATTTGATAGTTTTCTGTTTCTAGCATGTTCTCATCCCTTGCTTTGCATGATTTAAAAATCATCATTATCATCGTAAAAGCAAATCCAATCATAATGTGTACCCAGCTGTAAATACTGCAAAACTGTACAATTTAAGCAGGTTTCTAGACCAGGGTAAAAATCAAGAGTTGCTATGGACTGAACTGTTTTTGCAGACCCCACAATGTTTCTGCTGCTGCTTCAAGAGACTTCTGAGCAATTATCCTGGACTGGAGGTGACCCCGTTGTGCTCTTGAGTCCTCTTACTCAGGATAACTGGAGGCTAGAAATGCATCGACTGAGCAATCACTCAAACTACATCAGGCTAACTGCCTGGAAAAACAAGTACATGAGATTGTGCCAAGATTGAATTATGGAAAAAGCTAATGCCATTACCAGTTCCCCTCTCAACGTAAAGTAGCTGTGTTCAGTCTTTACTTAAAGATGGATGGACAGATGGATGAATTATGCATAGAGAGATGATTGAGTATGAAGCACTCAGTGTGTCAGAAGGAGAGAGAAATCTGCTCTTTTAAAGAGACAAGTCAAAAGAGTTCTTGTTAAGATCTTCCCATGCCATCAGCTTTTCTGTTCATAAATAAATTCCTATGGGAATTTATTCCAAACAAATAAGAGTCTGCGAATGGGTGCAAGGCCGAGCAGAAATGTTTTGGCTTACTGTGCTAAAGCTAGGGTTATGGCTTGAAAGGAAATTAGAAATCCCCTCTGTTGAAATTTCCCGTAAATTTGGGGGAAAAACAAAGTGAGACAAAGAAGTGATTGATTGGTGGTGGAACAATTTCTGCTTGGGAGAAAGGGCACAGTGCTTCTTAATTTATGGTGGAGGGAAGAGAAGGAATAACAGAATAACAGAGTTGGAAGGGACCTTGGAGGTCTTCTAGTCCAACCACCTGCCCAAGCAGGAGACTCTATATTATTTCAGACAAATGGATATCCAACCCCCTCTTAAAAATCTCCAGCGTTGGAGTACCCACAACTTCGGGAGGCAAATGGTTCCACTGATTAATTGTTCTAACTGTCAGGAAATTTCTCCTTAGTTCTAGGTAGGATAACAAGGCAGAGAAAGAAGGATAATGGGGGGAGATGTTGTTAGAGCATTTCATATTTATTTTTATATCTGTGTCTATCACTTCCCAAGATTCTGACCAATGTGACACACACACAACTGCATAAACTGTAAGATATAAAAAACCTGTTAAAAATCTCAAAAACAGTGCACGATAATTGCTAAAATTCATCTCAAGATGTTTTTAGTATTCCTGTAGCAAATGGACTAGATGTTCCAAAGTGTTGGAGCCAGCACAGAGAACATCTATCTACAGGCCCATGCCACTCTCATCATTTATGGCATCAGAAGTCTGAGCGTCCTCTAATCTCTGTGATTGCAAAGGACACACAATATCTACTTAGATGGTTCCTGAAGTAGTTTATGGACAGTTAAAACTGGTTTAAAAAAGTGTGACGTCCTGAAATAATCAGCTGAGTTTAAATTCCAAAACTAATCAGCTGAATTTTCTGTACTATAATAGTAAAAAATGAATAAATAAATCACTACATTTCCTGTGTATTTTATCAGAGAATGCAATTGCTACTTTAAAATGCTTCTTTACTTCTTGTTCATTTTTTTTTTTTTTGGCTTGGAACAACTAGAAAGCACCATATCTGCTTGGTGCCTTACTAATGGAGTCATGAAAACCTCAAGGGAAGATAGAATTGATATAAAAAGCCGCCTTTCTCCTAAACTTAGTCTTCGCAAAGTATTTCATAATTCATGGCAAACCTTTTACATCATAAATGCCTTTTGTATGAGGGGAAAATTGGAGATATCCAATCATACAGAGGAGAAATTGTCTCTTTTTTTAATGCAAAGTTCAGAAAATCAAAATAATTCTTGTTCAATCTTCTCTAGGAGTTTTGCATTGTCATTTGCTGTATTTTCAAGCCAGGCATAAATAACCTTCTTGGGCACATCTTGAATTCTTAGAGGAATACTACAGTGCTTGGTGTTTTTAAAATTTGAGGAAGAAAATTCAGGCTAAGTGGAACATGATGTCTAAAATCATGCTGAAGTTGAAGTTGAAGTTGAAGTTGAAGTAGAAGTAGAAGAAGAAGAAGAAGAAGAAGAAGAAGAAGAAGAAGAAGAAGAAGAAGAAGAAGAAGAAGAAGAAGAAGAAGAAGAAGAAGAAGAAGAAGAAGAAGAAGAAGAAGAAGAAGAAGAAGAAGAAGAAGAAGAAGAAGAAGAAGAAGAAGAAGTCATCCATTGAAATGAAATATGAGGGATTCTAAATGAATAGGGCTTCTTACATAACATTATGGTCTCTTCCATCTGCAAAGGCTGCACTAGTCTGAGATTGACATTGCTACCCCATATTTCCAAGCTGCCTTGAAGCTTGTATATGTCTTCGGAATCTGGGCCAATCATTGGTTCAGCTTCTGCTCTGGCAATATAGCTTTGGAGCAGGCACTTATCCATTGGTGGGAATTTCTGTTTTGGTCCTACCTGATGGGACTTCCCGTCTCCATTCTTTAGGTCCTATTCGATGAATGAATTTGCTTCTTTCACTACATGGGTGTGATGTCAGATCGTACACGCAGAGAGGGGGAAATGGTTTGCAAGCTGGAGCACATTGGCAAACTGAACGCCCTTGTTTTCTTCTTTTTCATCCTTCCCATCTCTAGATAGCAGGAGCAAGAATACTAACAAAATTGCTGAAGAGAGACAAGTGACTGGGTAGCAATGTCCATACTTGCACCACAGAATGTTCTACTTGGAGATGTGATGTGGCACTCACAAGTGTAGACAACATTAAGAGAAGGCAGCATGAATTATGAAAATAAGACTAGCAGGGGCTTCTAGTCTTAAATGGCTTGTATTAAATCAGAGAGCCGTAAGATAAGAAGGTTCTTCTTACATCTATTTTTTCTGAATTTCCTGAGGGCCTACAGAGAAACAATACAGATGACACATATGAAGAGGCACATAGACGGCCTCTTGATCTGATCTGCCAAGTCAGTTCTTGTATTATTTAATGGACTACAATTCTGCATACATAGATTCCTTGACTCTAAAATGACTGGAGTCAGGCAAATAGAACTGACTAAGGCTGCCCTTCCCAGCAAATACACCTGCCTTCCTTTCCACTTTCTGGTGAGAAAGTAAGAAGTAACAGCTCTTATTCCTGAGCAGGATTACATTGTTAATCTGTAGGAACAGTACGGCTTTCTAAAAAAATGTTTCGAATAATGGTTACCATTCATTTTTCCCCCCCAGTTTGACTTTTTAAAGACGAAAACAGTAGCTAACTGCAAAGTAAGACATTTTTCAGAAAATCGTAATAAAACAGAAGACGTTAAAGACTCCCAAATATACACAAAACGATTTCCTCACATGCTGTTACAATGATTGAAGTAATTAAGTTGTTCCATGTTTTATGTGGCTCTTGTCCAGCTTCTTTTCAGTCTAGTTCCTTAGTCTAGTCTTCCTTAGTCTAGTTCCTTAGTATATAGTCTTTCACGGTAACTATAGCTCCTTTTATAAAAACTCTTTGGGGAAACCAACCTCCTTTTCAAAACAGAAAAGTTTCTATCAGGTGTTGTTTTGCCTCTTCTTGAAAGTTTCCAGCAAAAGAGAGCCCATCAGGCCATTAGAAATTGTGTCTCTTTGTTAAACTGTTCCTTGAATCAAGCAGTTTCTTCTTATGCTCATGTAGCAAAGACCACTGATGAAGAAGGAGGATAAACAACAAATTCTACATTTATGTTAACATCTTGTCTGAAAGGAGATGGCGTCTCGGTTTTCTGTAGAATGAACGTTAGAAATCCTTCTCAACTAAACTTCTCCTGGATGGCATTCGGAGTTGTTTATTTTAATTTCACATAGTTGGATAAGACCTTGTCAAAGGTCAAATTTCCTTATATTTCATTTGTTCTGGCATTACTCATGCTCAAGCGCAATACTAAAGGCAAGAAAATTTAGGCAAGAAAAACCAAATGTACAGGTATAGTATAGGGGGTACCTTGCTCAATAGTACTAACTGTGAGAGGGATCTCGGAGTCCTAGTGGACAATCACTTAAATATGAGCCAGCAGTGTGCTGCAGCTGCCAAAAAGGCCAACACAGTGCTAGGCTGCATTAACAGAGGGATAGAATCACGATCACTCGAAGTATTAATACCACTCTACAATGCCTTGGTAAGGCCACACTTGGAATACTGCATCCAGTTTTGGTCACCACGATGTAAAAAAGATGTTGAGACTCTAGAAAGAGTGCAGAGAAGGGCAACAAAGATGATTAGGGGACTGGAGGCTAAAACATATAAGCAACGGTTGCTGGAATTGGGTATATCTAGTTTAATGAAAAGAAGGACTAGGGGTGACATGATAGCAGAATTCCAATATCTCAGGGGTTGCCACAAAGAAGAGGGAGTCAAGCTATTCTCCAAGGCGCCTGAGGGCAGGACAAGAAGCAACGGATGGAAACTAGTCAAGGAGAGAAGCAACCTGGAACTGAGGAGAAACTTCCTGACAGTTAGAACAATTAATCAGTGAAACAACCTGCCTCCAGAAGCGGTGAATGCTCCAACACTGGAAGTTTTTAAGAAGAGAGTGGACAGCCATTTGTCCGAAATGATGTAGGGTTTCCTGCCTGAGCAGGAGGTTGGACTCGATGACCTCCAAGGTCCCTTCCAACTTTATTATTATTATTATTATTATTAAAGAAAGCAAATTGGATATTTCAATGTGTTTGCTTGCATCAGAGCTGGGGGGTTTTTGCATCATTTTGTAATCAATCAAATTCCTTGTGTGTCCAATCATACTGGGCCAATAAAGACCTGTTCTGTTCTGTTCTGTTCTGTTCTATTCATGTTCATGAGCTTCTGTGTACAGGTGAAATATCTCCTGCCACCCAAAAATAAGATACATATCCATATGCAGATTCATATCAAAATGTTTTTCATACTATAGATCATCAATGCACAAAAGCTCATCTGCATATGAGTAAAGCATGTGAATAAAACAGTGTTTTTCTATTCAGATCCTCTTTCTCAGCACCTCCCAAACCAAGAAAGATCTAAAGAGTTACTTCTAAGCAGTTTCTTTTACTGTTCCTCAGCTATAGACAGAAACCTTGCCAAACTAAACCAGCTACTTGCATCATTAAGGATATACTCTGAGAACTTCTGGGGAGGAAATATCTTGACTATCTTTCTCTCAACCAAACTATCTAACCTTCACTTTGTCTTAGTCCTCTGGAATTCAGCCTCTCTCTCCTGACTAATTTCTACCACACTTCGTTTCCTCATTCATATTTGTTCAGGAATTTAAGAGGGGAAAATTGAAGACCATAGCAAATTATAGATGATCTAATTCCAGAATTCATTTTACCAATTTTGTCCATTAAATCAGATGTTGGGCAGAGCAACACTGCAAAAAAGTGAGCAATGTTCCTGGGAAACATGCTTTGTGATGAGTTTTTGGTGAAAAATAGGATGGAATTAGTTTGAAATCTGAAAGATTCTGGACAATGGTTTTGAACACTCTTATTCTGGTTGCATCATTTCTGTGTTTTAACAGGTTTTTGGTTCAGTTAGGAAAAGTCAGAAATTTTATCTCTGAGTTGCTATCCTTTGTCTAAAACAGGGATAGGCAAACATATGCTTCTCCAAATGTTTTTTGACTCCAGTTCCCATCAACCCTAGCTAATACATCCAATGGTGGGTCCAGGATACAGTCTTCTATATATCACACTATCAGCCCTGAACAATTTTCTGGTTGGAAAATTTTCTGATTGCTATATAGTGGGTGTATTGTAGGCTAGGCAATGATGCAGTTTTCCATAAAACTAAAATGGACAATAGTAAAGGAATGGAAGAAAAGACAGATGTGGCTGAAAGATAACACAAGAGACTACCAAGAAAATAACTCATTGTGAATAGTTCCCTCAACTCCTATATGTGGGTCTCTAATGATTAATTGTTCAGCTCTCTATGGTACTTGACATGCTGATGTTTCTAATTGCAGAGCAATACAGTTTAGTTCCCAAATGGAAAAAGTTTTGATTTAAATGTGCAATTGAGGGAAATTGAGAGGGATGAGAGAGAGAGACAAAAAGCATAAAATGAAGGTTGATAGAAAGAAAAAAGGAGGATATATATCTGAAGCCGTTTGTACTATAGATGTTATTCTTATGCTTATTATTCTTATTCTAATTATTCTTATAGATGTTATATATATATGTGTGTGTGTGTGTGTGTGTTAGTAAAATTAGAAGAAAAACGAACACCAGGATAGAGATAAACAGGACTGTTTAATATAAGCAAGCCTGTTGGTAAAGGCTTGCTTATATTAAACAATCCTGTTTATCTCTATCCTGGTGTTCGTTTTTCTTCTAATTTTACTAACATGTACATACCCAGGAAATATGTAGTGGAAATCTTCCATTTTCAGTGTATTTTGGCAGCATTTTTGTTGTGGAATTAATCTGTTGCCCTGCTGTATTGGTTTTTTTTAATGTTATTTTTCTTTTATTTAATATCTTATCATTGTTTACAATTTACCCGTAAACTCCTTTGAAACCCTTTGACGATGTAAGCAACTTAATACATTTTAATATGAAAAAAAAGATGTTGAAATTCAAACGTGCTCCGGTATTACAGAAATAAAAAAAATAAAAATATTTCCCAACAAGTCAAAAATCATATCACAGTCAACATTTTTCACAGTAATATTTTATCCCTGCTCTGCTGTTTGTTTTTCAGGGGGGGGGGGAGGTCTGTTGTTTTTGTTTCATTTTTCGTTTTATTTTGACTTTTTTCTATTGGATGAAGCATTTAAAAATGTGATTCTAAATTCCAGTATTTTATACTTGGATTCTGAAATACCAAGTTCTTGTGTGCCTAAAAATTTACCCCTTAAAACATTTGGCCATTCTTCTTTGGTAGAGAAACTTCCAAATTGCCCAAGAAATGGAGACAATTACATGGAGTTTTAAAATGGTAGTTTCCAATCAAAAGAAAAAAGAAGGATGCAATGAAAAGGTCCAGTGAAGTTCTGGCCTTCATTTTGAGTTTACAGATTGCATTTTGGATCCAATTCTTAAAAGTGTCTTAACACTCTTTAATCTAAGTGAGAAAAGCTGCCTGTCAAAATCTGATACTCTTTACCTATCCAAGATTGTTTTGAAAAGCAAATGAATACATGTTCGTGGCATTTATTTCTACTAATCCATAAAAATTCACAGTGATTCCCATCAGGCTGTATGGAAGCATAGGACCTCTCCCCAAAACCATTCTGATGTAGCAATAGCATTAGCACTTAGACTTATATACCGCTTCAGAGTATTTTACAGCCCTCTCTAAGTGGTTTACAGAGTCAGCATTTTGCCCCCAACAATCTGGCTGCTCATTTCACCGACCTTGGAAGGATGAAAGGCTGAGTCAACCTTGAGCCGATGAGAATTGAATTGTCAAACTGCAGACAGCCGGCAGTCCGCAGAGTAGCCTAAGTACTGCTTTCTAACCACTGTGCCACCATGGTTAGCTGACATTGATAAGGAAGCTGTTCCTTCTAGATTTATTATGAACAACTAAGTCTTGTCAGGACAGAAGACTAAGTTGTGTTGGTCTTTGTGGGGACCAGTCCTTGCAGAAAAGTGGTAATCTCACAAATGACCCTATCTGTTGCAAGGACTATCTATTACACAGGCTGGAGCAAAGTTCCGATTTCTGGATTATAGAGGATTGTCCCTCTTTTGGACAAAAGGGAGGGGAGAGAGACGTGTTTCATTGGAGAATAGTAGAATAAAGATAGAACTAACTTCTAACTTTTGCTCTTCTCAATTCCATTCTTGCAACTCCATCAGGTAAAAAAAGGGGTACAGAAAAAAATGGCAGTTGTGAGAGCTCATCATCTTTAGATTAAGGATTTTCCAGTGCCATAATCAAGTATTTTTAGAAATATTTCATTAGTCTATGCTTTAAAGAGATACTTGAGAAAGTGCAAATGAATAATAGCCAAGCAACTTCCAAATGTTATCCCCCAAAGTTTCCATCAGATACAACCAGTCAGAAAAAAAAAAAATCAGGATGAACAGTTATGCTTAGGATGACAGTGACTGATTTAACAGAATAACAGCATTGGAAAGGACCTTGGAGGTCTTCCAGTCTAACCTCCTGTTGAAGCAGGAGACCCTATACCATTTCAGACAAGTAGCTGTCCAGTCTCTTCTTAAAAGCCTCCAGCGATGGGGCACCCACAACTTCTGAAGGCAAGTTGCTCCACTGGTCAATTGTTCTCACTATTAGGAATTTTCTCTTTAGTTCTAGGTCACGGGCGTCAAACTCGCCACGTCACATGTCGTGTCACGACATATCGCGACTCTTTTTGCATTGCCGGCAATGGGGTGGGCGCGGCTTCGGTATGTTGAAACCAGCCTGCAGGCCGGCAGTTTGACACCCCTGTTCTAGGTTGTTTCTTTCTTTGATTAGTTTCCATCCATTGATTCTTGTCTTGCCTTCTGGTCCTTTGGAAAATAAGTTGATACTTCTTTGTGGCAACCCCTCAAATATTGGGACACTGCTATCGTGTTGCCCCTAGTCCTTCTTTTTCACCAGACAAAATAACAGAATTTCAAGCCACTTAAAAAGCTTTATCTGGAGATTTGAGCAAGGGTGTTCCAAAATGATATGTAAATGTTTATCTCATACATAATCTTTCTTTGAGATACATCTGCTACAGATCTTCTGATTAAATTACATAGGCTTGTTCTTTTATCCTCATTCTGAACAGGATGGGCACTTCATTTTGCAAACCACTTAAAAAAAAAAACAATAGCTGAACAAATATCAAAATATTATAATCAATAAGATAACATATTAATAAAATGATTTCTTTAAATGTTAAAATAGGAATAAAAAATAGATCTCATATCAAGCAGTCGGTAGGCAAAAAAGAAAATTTAATAAGATGAGAAAAATTCTTCAGATCTGGTTCCATATAAATCTGGTGTGTGTGTGTGTGTGCGTGTGCACGTGTGTGCGTGCATATCTGTTTATGTGTGTGTTCATCTATTGATTAGGCAGATGAACTTTCCTAGGAAATCATTCTAGGGCAACGAACGTCATCTTTTGCTGCTTACTGGAAATTGAGGGACCTTGTGGCTTATGGTTTGATGATTAGAAAGAACTGACTACAGAAAGAAAGAAATTATGATGTAATCTTAAAGAGAGGGCTGCTTAGAATTGTAGGTATGACTTCTGAGAGGAAAACCAGAAGCCATTTCTTTTGTGGGGTCCGTGGTGCTCTCTGAGCTTGGTTGTTTTCTTGCAGTCATTTCATTAATGAACTAGGTCAGTGATGGCGAACCTTTTAGAGACTGAGTGCCCAAACTGCAACCCAAAACCCACTTATGCATCGTCCAGTGCCGGGTGGGTGTGGCCCATGGGCTGTGTGTGGCCCATTGGCTGTGTGTGGCCCATTGGGTGGGCGTGGCCCATTGGGTGGGCGTGGCCCATTGGGTGGGCGTGGCTGCAGTGGTAACGGCAGACTGGGTGGGACTAAAAAGTTCAATCAATCAATTCCAACTTTGCAAGATCTTTTTTTTCCCGTGAGAAGTTGAAATTGACTGATTTGAACCTCTTTTTTTTTGCACATGGCTGTGGAGGCCTAAAGCGAAAAGGTTTTATAAAACCCAGCTGAAGGCCTAGGACTGGGGCGACGGCGCACGTGGCCAGAGAGGGCTCTGAGTGCCGCCTCTGGCACCTGTGCCATAGGTTCACCACCACTGGACTAGGTAATGAGAAAAAGCTAAAAAGGAAAGAAAAAGACCAAAGCACCTCCCCACCAGCAATCAACACCAAGATAAGCAGAGATTAATGCCAAGATTAATACTAGACCAACAATTGGTCTAATACTAGACTAGGGGTAGGCAACCTTGGCTCTTTTATGACTCGTGGACTTCAACTCCCAGAATTCCTGAGCCAGCATGGCTCAGCTTGGAAACCTCTCCCTTTCCCCTCAGCATGGCTGGCTCAGGAATTCTGGGAGTTGAAGTCCACAAGTCATAAAAGAGCCAAGGTTGCCTACCCCTGTAGAGCAATACTCCAGTCAGGAAACTACCAACTCAGTCAAACAAGCTAACAGTAAACAACAGCCTAATCAAGGAACCACCAAAAACACTCCCTTCAGTACAGACAAGGCAAAGCACTAGTATATAAAATGAGTGCAAACCCCACTCCCTTCTAGTACTGATGATGTTACCAAGTCGAGTAATGAAGCATCTGCAAGAAAACAGCCAAGCTCAAAGAGCACCAAGGACCCCACAATTCAACCCTGAGCCACAAATATTTTCTTCTATCGGAGCCATTTCTTTTCTTTTCCTTTCATGTTTACTATTTTTGCCTTTCCTTTTTTCTGTCTCCGTTTTTCTTTGCATCATCTTTTCCTTTCTTTTTTCCCTTCTTTTGCATTTACTATGTCTTTTTCTTCGGGGTGTACATCTTATTATATGTGTAAAATCTTTTAATAAAAAAATATTTTAAAAAGGAAAGTGGGGAGGAATTCACTAGAACTAGCAGTGTAAAGTCAATAGAACAGGATCTAATGGTAGATTATAGTAGATAATTAAGGGTGATAATCTACTTAGCAAAAACAAGGCAAATGAGGTCCGGGCAGAAGAAGAACGTCATGGCTTCAAAATCTAAGGGACTGGTTTGGACAAAACTCAGCAGCACTTTTTCGTGCGGCTGCTGATAAAAACAGGATCGCCAACATGATCGCCAATGTCCGATAACGGATATGGCACAAGAAGAAGAAGAAGAAGCAAAAACAAGAATGAAAACATCCCTCTATGTCATACAAAACATCAGAAGCATATTTTGAGAACGCTTTACCACTGAAAACAAATTCCTCTTTTGTCAGAAACGTGCTGCAGTGTACACAGAGAGTCCTAGTAAAGCCACTGCTGGGCATTTAATGTGATGCTGTAATAAAAACAAAGAAAAAAAAATGGATCCCACAAACTTCAAACTTGCTCACTCTGATAGAAATATTGCTCAGTTATTTTGGAATGAATTGGTCTATACTCTATAACAAAGTCAGCCTTGGAGCAGTAGATTAAATGATGATCCTTTGATCTGAAATTCTCAATTAAGGCTTTGACAATTTCACTACTGTTTCCTTACTGTCAAATCTTGTCATATCAGATCATTCTTGAGCTATCAGTACGTAATATAGAATGACACCGCTCAAGGAAATCCCAGGCCTTGTTATTTCTTGTGTTGATGTCAGTTTGTTGTATATGCTTTGTCATTTCTATTGTTGGTGTGCACGGTTGACTAGGCAAGATGAAGTGCAGAGTGTATTATCTAAACTGCATGGAAATGAGAAGTCAAAGAGTAAAAGGTTGTCTTGGTTTTAGTGATGCTACTTATGGTTTAGTTTAGCAATGTATTGGTAGTAGTTTCTGCAGATAGTCTTATTTGATATACTTTGTGTTTGCTTTTTAATTTTACTTGTGGGACTTATTTGCATTACCACATTTTGAAAAGATCTACATAGCTCATCTTTGGCTCTTATATTCTATTGTGGAACATTATTGCATTGGCTTATGGGTGTAGGAAACCCTAAACTGTTACTTCATTTTGGAAATCTAACTACATTGGAAATATGCATCCATTTATCAAAGCATGGGACAGCATGAGAGAGAGCAAGAAGATGCAACAAAAAATGCAACAGGTCTTACTGCATTAGCAAGATGGTTATTATATTGCTTGACTTGAGATGAAGCGTCAGGGCTGTTGTAAATACAAGGTTGTGTTCCCGAATTCCATATGTATCATGCAAGTCAATTTAGGATGATACAACAGCATTTTCTGCCAGGTCTGGGGACTTGCAAATTAATGATGTGGGGGGGAACATGCAGAATTCAGTCCTCCAAAACCCATCCCTCGTGAACTCAGCATCTGCTATGTAAAATGGCCACCACCATCTACCTAATAGTAGAGATAGCCTTAGAGAAATAAATACTACTAGTTTTTGTCCCAGGCATTTGGCAAAGAAGTGGAGCGACTGATAGCTGATCCCAGCAAAAGCCTTCCCTCTCTCTACTAGTCATTTTAGCAACATTGCATTTATTTCTCTTAATATGTTCTCTTGGAGAAGGAGCTGTTTCTTCCATCCTCAGATGCTGCATTAGTTTCTTTTCTTTCTTGACAGTTTAACAGGTACAACCGTCCCTGATCTGATTGTCAGCACTCAACACCAGATGTGGCTCCTCTTCCAGACTGATAGCGTGAGGAACCTACTAGGGTTCAAAGCAACCTATGAAGGTAAATCAAATTTCTGCATTGATTCCTTATTTTACAGGCACAATCCACAACTACTTTACCCGGAGATCTTTTGACAAGAAAAAGGTATAGGTAGGTTTTTGTAATAATGAGGACAGTACATGTCAATATGTGTAGTTCTCAACTTACAACCACAATTGGGACAGGAACTTCCATTGCTTAAGCAAGTTAAGTGAGTCACAGTTGATTTTATGACCTTTTTTGCCATGGTTGTTAAGTGAATCACCATGGTTGTTAAGTGAAGCATGTGGTCGTCAACTGAATCTGGCTTCCCCCATTGATTTTGTTTGTCAGAAGCCAGCTGGGAGGTCACAAATGGTGATCATGTGACCCTGGGACACTGCAACCATCATAAATGTATGCTAGTTGCTCCGGGCTTAAATTTTGATCATCTGACTCAGGGGTTTTCAAACTTGGCCCTTTTATGACTTGTGGACTTAACTCCCAGAATTCTTCAACTAGGCACGCTGGCTGAGGAATTCTGGGAGTTGAAGTCCACAAGTCATAAAAGGGCCAAATTTGAAGACCCATGATCTGACTGCAGAGATATTGCAACAATCATACATGTGAGGATCTGTCATAAGTCACCTTTTTCAGCAGTGCAATAACTTCAAATGGTCACAAAATTAATGGTTGCAAAGCAAGGTGTATCTTTAAGAGAGAGAGGTTCATTGCAGTAGATTAAATATATGCATAGTTTCTCCAATTTGATACCCTCTAAATATGTTAGACTTCCTGTCCCCTTAGTCCCATGGCTAAATGAATTAGTGGTGCTGAGAGCTGGAATCCAGCACACCTGAAGATTGCAGTATCTTGTATCTTACACTAGTGGGTTCCGCATTTTCCATGTTGCTTTCTGCTTTGCTAAGCAAACACCTGGTGTGAGAATTAAGAGTGCAACCTATAGTACATGTAGCATCATAAAACAGAAGGAGGGGAAAGATTACAGGTATCATCTTGGAAGAAAGACAGAATATAATTGTAATTACTAAAGCTAAACTCCCCAATGTTACAAGGGCGCATCTCACACGAGGGACTGGATTTCCACAAAGCTGTGCGCGTTTCAGAGGAATGTCAGTTTCTGTTTATCATTGCAAGAAAATTGGATGGGTAGATGGTAAGAATAAGAAAAGAAAGTAAACTGCTAGCAGGTGTCATATATAAAGGGTGTTCAAAGACACCTAAAGAGTGCCTTTGTTTCATTTTGATTGACTATTACCTTAAATCTAACCAGAGTAGCTTTTGTGTTTGCTTCTGCTAATACTCCTTAGTAGAATGAGAGACAAAGAAAGGCATAATAAAACTTGCATAATAAACACTGAAAGATAACTTATTAAGATGCCTCTCCTGCTGAAGACTAGAGAGAACAAGGCAAGATCTGTTGGGGGATGTTTTCTCCAGGCTTGTTACAAAGAAATACAACTTTGTTTACTTTTTCCCCCTTTTAATTATGCAATCTCACCTCACAGAATTTGTCAACTAATTGAAGTTCTGGGGACATGAAAGACTGATCGTTAAATTTTCTGCAAGACTATCTTTTATCAATATAAGATCTTAACCAAAGAATATGCCTATACAAAATCTTTTTAACTGAAAAGACCAGAAATTTTAAGGTAGCACTTCCCTAAAATATTTGCACTTGACCACTAAATTGTAGCTCTTCTGTAATTAATGCCATGTAAACATAGTTGTTTGTCCCCCCCCCCAGTAAAATCCTAGGTGTCCTGTAAAGAAACATTTTTCAGATCGAAGCCTAATTAATAATAATAATAATAAAGTTGGAAGGGACCTTGGAGGTCATCTAGTCCAACCCCCTGCTCAGGCAGGAAACCCTATACCATTTCAGACAAATGGCTGTCCAGTCTCTTCTTAAAAACTTCCAGTGTTGGAGCATTCACTGCTTCTGGAGGCAGGTTGTTCCACTGGTTAATTGTTCTAACTGTCAGGAAATTTCTTCTTAGTTCCAGGTTGCTTCTCTCCTTGACTAGTTTCCATCCATTACTTCTTGTCCTGCCCTCAGGCGCCTTGGAGAATAGCTTGACTCCCTCTTCTTTGTGGCAGGCCCTGAGATATTGGAACACTGCTATCATGTCCCCCCTCGTCCTTCTCTTCATTAATTAATTAATTCCATTCAGGGCTATGCAACTTGTTACCAATCCTGCTTACTTTCAGGTCTTCTTTAGCAGTCTAACATTGTAATCCTCCATTTTTCTACGGATTTAAAACAAATATAGAAAATGTTGTAACCAAACGTTGACACTTCCAACAAATGAAAGTTTGGTAATATCTTAATCTACTGTGTTTTTAATTGAATGGCCCAATAATTTCTTCGAATGCATATCATCTTGATTTCATTTCCGAAACACAGCTTGTGACACGGATGAAAACTTTTAAAATGCTAATTTCCATGATGTAAGCTTCCTTTTTTTTTAATGTACTTACCACTGTTCCCACCTAACTTTCAGAAAGACACATCCCCATTTGTTTTGCTTTCAAATTCAGAATGCTATGCAGTCATTCTATCTGGACTCTGAGAAACATGCTGTATGCCTTGAAATCCTGAACTACTTCAGGACTTTAATTTTGCTCCACATACATTTGCTCACACAAAGTATGGTTGATGATGAACACAAATTCTTTGTTGTGGCACTCGGGAACATCCCCCTGAGATTTGCCTACTTCCCTCCTCGGTGTATATAAAAGAGCCCTGGAAACTAGACCTTTTCCACCCAGGCCTTGAATTAGAAAAAATAATAATGATCATGTATATTTTATTGCTTTAGAATTGTTTTATCGTCTAGATGCTTGGGGATTTAATTGTAATTTAGGATGGGTTTTATTGTACACTGCCCAGAGTCATTGTAGAATTAAACAGACTAAGACATTTAATAAAATAATTACGTGCATGCTTAGGTTTTGGAAACAAATCTACAGCATTGCGCAACTCTTGTTACATTAAAATTAAAATAGTTCTATAATTTGCTATGTATTAGACCAGCCGAGTAGTATCACAAAAGGGGATGAAATTGCTCATCTTAAAAATAAAGTAAGCAATATTCTGTCCCTAAAAGAAAGATGCTCTCGGATAAGAGAAGGGATTTCATTCAGCATTGTTGAGGTAGCTGTATATTTCTCCCTCTTGGGAGAAAAAGGGGATAGGCAGCTTTTCACTGCACCCAGTGAGGACTGAAAGCTTAAAGATTAAGATTATTATTTTTTTAAAGATAAATTATCCTTCAAATTAAGGTTGAATCTTGGTGATTTCATCAACATGTACCTATTATGTTTGCAGTAGCGTTTTCATTTTGGGATGGAGGGACTTCCTAATGAAGACTTCAACCCTGGCTTTTTCTGGTGGCCCCTCACCCGAGCAATGTCAGTTTCCAGGGCGAGAACACTTAGCAGACTCAACTCTGTTTAGTGTTTGAACCCAGTTAAAACTGATGAGGTGCTGCCAATACAATTAAATAATTGGAATGAGGACTGTAGCAAGTAGCTAAAGCCTTGTGCTAGGGTCACAATCCAAATCTTAATACCCCATTGTCAGTTTCCAGAGAGAAAACATGACACCAAAGAATAGAACTGTACAATTAAAGTCAGCTCATGGCTTATTCAAAAGGCTGATCTTGGAGAAAAAAAGGATGAACTCTTTCATGTATTTCAGAACAGCCTTTTATCTTGTGACACAAGCATACATCAGCACTCCTTCTACATAACTTGTTTCTGTTTGCAAGCCATGCAACCTGTTTTCCCTGAGGCAAACTTCCTATCATTTGAACCAGATCAGTGGGGTTTTCTGCAAGCTGAATTTGATGATCCTTAAAGTTTGCTGGAGGTTATGAGAATCAAAGATCACGATGGCAAGAAACCAACCTACATATTTTAGGACTGTTTTTCCAACATGGTTCCTCTCTAGATCTATTGAGCTTTGGCCATTTATTTGGACATCTCCTGGATGCATTCCTGCAATTTCTTGGCCGCAATAAGGAAAGATTGCCACTGTCTTCTTTCTCAATATTTCTTCAACTTCCATTTTACCATAAGCTCGAGTGTTACCTCCAGGTTTCCCATCCATGAACCAACCAGGTTCTGGTGAGCTTTTTAAATGCAACCAAGATTGATATATTATGCACAAACACACACATTAATATAAGGTCTAGTTCCACTAATTAGTTCCACTAATTAAAGCCTTCAAAAATCAAGTATTCTTTGAATTGAACTGTACTTCTGATGATATTCTGGATACGGTAGCATTTTGTAATTTCTTGCAGCTAAGCAGTACTTTCAGTAGTAGTATTTTCAGAAGTACTAGGGGGAGCAAA
The DNA here is from genome assembly GCA_023970755.1 of Azemiops feae. Lineage (NCBI taxonomy): Eukaryota > Metazoa > Chordata > Lepidosauria > Squamata > Viperidae > Azemiops > Azemiops feae. The sequence goes on from JALGBA010001415.1 coordinate 291,075, forward strand.
AAATGAAAGAAAGGGATGTTAAGTCCTTGGCTGGTTGGTTGTTTTGCTGCTCTATTTCCTGATATCTCCCACATTTTGTAGACAATGTCAAAAATGGGTTTCAGTGCCTTAATACAGTCTGGACTGAAGATACTTTTCTTCCTAAAATGACAGGGGGAAAAAACATCTGACCAAAGTTAACACCCTAACATTTTTATAGGATGGGAAATGTAGTAAAATGTCTAAGTTCAAATAAAGTCCATGATTATGCAGGCATGTCTATGTTCTTTTCTTGACAGTGATATGAGTAGAGTTTAATTGTAACACCCTCTTGGATGTTTCTTCAACATCCTAATCTAATCACCAATCCCAGGCTTTTCTGGAAACTTCCCCCAAAGGACCAACCAAATTTTCTGAGATTAACCAAAGTCAGTGCTACTGCCTAGTTAGGCATCTCATGGACACGTCTATGAACTGGGCTAACTAAAACTTCTAAAAGAAGATAATTTCATTGCTAGACTAGGTAACACCATCAGTCCTAGTGAGTGTAGGGTTTGTTCCCTGTTTAGAAACAGTAATTTGCCTGACTAGTATTGGGGTAGGTCTATGTATGGTGTGTGGGGCGGTGATTTTCTCCTGAATAGTCTTTGATTAGGGTATTGTTTTCTGCTAGGTTTTTTGTCTGGTGTTAATCCCTGCTTACCTGGGTATAGAATGCTGGAGAGACTGTATTCTGGTCTGTTTCCTTTTTAATTTTTTTAAAATAATCTGGTTTGAATGGTGTGAACATGGAGTTTAACTCTATGTGTCTGCTGATGGCAGATTTGTCTGAATCCTAAGCTTCCAGGAATTCCATAGCATTTTTGGATTTAGCTTAGTCTAGGACAGACATGTCAAACTCGCGATGTCACATGACATCGCACAACGTATCGGGACAGTTTTGCCATTGCCAGCAATGGGGTGGACGCGGCTTCTGTGTGACGTGTCCGGCCCGCGGGCTGCCAGTTTGACACCCCTGGTCTAGGATGCTCACAGTTTTCCAGTCGAAACTACATTATGATTGAGTCTGCCTAGGTTATTGTGAGATTAAGGAGTTTTGTCATGACTGCTAGTTGGTGTTCATGGATTTGCTCTGCTGGTCTTCAGTTACAAGCAGAACAAGTCGACTTTTGTCCCATTATTTTATTCATTACCTTGCAGCCATTCCTCCTAGATTGAACACTTTCTTCATCTACTTTTCAAAAGAAATAGATGAAAACAAATGGTTTCTGCTGAAATAGACAGATAATATGGCTCCCTGCATGAAAAGCATTCTATGTTTCTCAATCTTTGAGGTGGACATTTGTCAAGTATGCAGATGATAATTATTTTTACTGTACTTTCCCCACACTTCTTCCCTTGCTTTCTGTCACTCTTCCAGACTGACTGCTATTGAACTCTTAATGATTTCAAAGCTTAATGGAGTGAAGATTAAAAGGGGGCAACAACTCACATTGCTAGCTTGACATTTTGCTCCAGCCATCTGGAGCTTAAGTTGGTTTACTTCCCCCCCTCTTCTCCTTGACTTTATGAGGCTTTCTTTGTAAAACTGAAACATGAAAATGTGGGCCAAGATAAGCTGCAGCCCTATCCGAGTCCCACAATAAAATGTTCTGCTTTTCTTCTAACCAGAAATAAGTGGAACTTCATCCCCTCCAAGTTCGTGTTAGAATTGTTTCATCTTAAAGTTGTAAAGCTTGTCAGTGGTTTATGAATGTGTAGAACAGTTGTTCCCCTTTTTTCTCAATGAGAAAATTTACATCTGTAGCGAAAAACTCTTTCCAGCATGCACTAAATTTCAGTGATTCTTGCTCTCTTTCTGTGATCGTCAAATGCTTTGATGCACCCTTTTCTAGTCATATCCCAATTTCAATGGGGAAAACGTTGTTTTTAGCCATATAACACAGCTAGGGACAATAACCTGGAACCAAGGAATGGATGCTTTTGAGACAGAACCTTGAAATATGGCACTGGAAAGCATAAGGCCCCATTTGAACCCTGAGTTTATATCTTCATTTAAAGAAGAAGAGTCTTAAAGTTGAAAATAGAAGATTGATGATCTTCACTCCTTCCTCTTATTCTTCAAGGATCTGAAACAGGAGTCTGCAGGTGTGGAATCCAGGACCCAAAGCAAATAATCAAGACTCATTGTAGTGTTTATTAAACAGTACGTAATGGAGGGGACCACACAAAAGATTAGTGAGTCACCTCTGCAAATGAAGAGATGCACTGATATTTAGACTTTTCAGAATGGAGGGGACAGTAATGTAAAGAATGGAGGGAAAATTATGCATGTATACATATTCATAAGTAATAAAGTAATAGATCTCAGTAATAGATTTCCTGCCCTTCTGCTTTCTACAGAGAACAATAGTCTTTGTATCATTTGCACCTTGAGTTTCCAGGTTCCAATGGAAATATTTTGATAAACCGGCCGTTGTGAGCTAGATACTGCAAGGCCATATTCTTTATGTCTTAATTTGTCTTAAATTGCTCCATTCATTTGAGAACTGGTTTTTCCCAACGCAGGATGGGGTCAAAATGTCAATATGATGGTTATTTGTATGCAATCCAGGCTTTTTCTGGTTTTCATTTATGTTGATGCATATTGATCTGAAACTATTACTCAGATTCTCAAGTTGTGATGTTTTGTAGGATTCAAATCTGTCCTCTTGTGCTTATTTGCAGTTTGCTTTACGTTATTTAACTTAGGGGCGAAGATGATTGATGTCTTAGAGTAGAATTCTCCCTTTCCAGCTAGGACAGTGTTAGTGGTCATTTAAAAGTTAGTGACAAATCCTAATATTTTAAGGATGATAATTGAGGCGAAACTCATTCACTTCTTGTTCTTCTTCTAAGCCTTGGATGTTTCCATTTAGCACCAACAACACAAACTGAACTGAAAAGTTTGTTCAGCTTCTAACATATCCTCCCTTCCATTGTATATTTTGGGCACAGATTCCGGAAGATGATGCAAATACCTATAAGAGTTGTATTGATTTTCCAGGGTCTGCTTGTGTTCATATTATGCAGTGAGAAATTCATCCAATCTATTCTGAGGCAGCAACTGTTAATAGCAGCTGACAGACAGGATGTCTCATGCCCTGCTCTGCATTTAGTTATCTACAAAATAAAGAACACTTATTTTTCTCTCCTTTGCACTGAATTTGTTTGGACAATGTTTCAAGAGCTTTTTTGGTCATTGATTTTCAGTGCATGTTTAATCACCCTCAGAAATTCTACATTTCAGTTGAAGGGAAAAACATAAATGACCAGACTTGTCATTTTTGTTTTCAGACTATATTCCAAAGGAAGCTGAAGCCTTTGAAAATTTCTCAAAACTCCGAGATTGTATAGGTAAAAGGCAGAGACATTATTCCGAAACAAATTTGTCCCTAACATATTCACTGCAAGTTGCAAGTTATATGGAATGTTGGGTGTGTTATAAGACCCAGTTCAAGATTATGAAGGTCAAAGTGAATCCCAGCATAACAAGTTAGACAAAAAAAAATCTACTTATCAAAAAGTTCCTAGCTCCCCGTTTTACTATTTTATAGAGAACCAGAATGATCTTGGACATTGCTATTTTTCAATCGTAGGGCATCTTCCTACAATATTAGGCAACAGTTACCTTATTTATACCTCTGTTCCTTGTTCTGATCTTCTCATCCTCCTCTCCTCTGTCAGAAGGGGAAAATGTATAAAATTGCATTCACAATCTAGTCATGAAAAGCTATGCGTTTATTTATTCAGTTGATATAGCTGCCCATCTCACATCCTTGCCTGCAAGTGTCTTAGATAAAATGAATGAAATGCACAGTATCAAAACTCTTAAGAACTGAACTTCATAAAATGACCATCAACACAGTTAAGAGATGTGCTGAATGCCGCATCTGGGGACCCAGACCTGGAGGAAAAAAACCTAGCTTCTCAGGGCATTGCAGAAGGCCAGTTGGGTCAGGAGTGATTTTATCTCAGAGGGAATGAAGCTCCAAAGGGGTGTATGCCACAGCCCCATCAGAAAGGCATCTTCTCTTTAGTCCAGCTGGCCAACACTCTTTAGCCAACTGCAGACAGAGCATGGCCTTCCCGCCAGAACAATTTGGGAGATAGTCCCATAAATAAGTACTCTCAGCTTCTCTTCCTTGGATGATGATGATGATTGATGATGAAGAAGAAGAAGACGACGATGATGATGATAGTTAGGTGCACAGTCAAGCAGATATATCATGTTTCCCTGTGAAAAAAGTATCAACACCATGATATATTATGAAATAAATTGTTAATAATTTCAATTATTTAATCATTTATAGTTGTTTTAATTCATTTGATTAGTAAAAAATATTACAATCTCATATGTATACTATAATGTAGACATAATGATATGAGCATTACGAATATAAAAAATAAAATATAAAACAAAACATTTTATAATTAGCATTTTATATAATTATTAAATAATTATTATCATTAACTACAGTTATTGTTATACACGCAACAGCACGAAACCACAGCCTCCAGTTCTTTACCTGGCACTGGCCTTCATTCACACTGAGTTCTTCCCAAGAAGCTAGGATGCTGTGATATATCGTTATAGTAGGTGTACTGTATGTGTTTTTTTTTTTTTTAAATGTGGCTCTTTATCACTGACAGATGGAAATTTTGTCAATGCATAGATTTTCTATGATGATGATGATGATCATTATCATTGCTGGTTGCACTCAGCCAGATGTTTAGACTGGATTTGGCATTTTTTTAATCTACCTGGGATAGGCAGATATTGTTTGATAGTATTAAAGGTATTGTCGCAGGATGTGAGCTGTCCCAAGTAAAGCTGCCTTTGGCATTTGACTGGCGATGGTCTTCTCGTGATGCTGCAGGTGTTTTGGATTGCATCTAAGGCAACTATCACTATTGGTACTCTCTCTGCTTTCTTTTGTTACAATCATTCTACTTCTATTTGCAGGTCTTTCTATTTTCCCCTAGTTCTTTCTCCTTTATTCTGTTGTCTCCAGGTCCTGCCATGCCCATTCTCCAGACTTTTTTGCTTTTCCTATCGGCAATTGTGAAGTCTGGCATGTTTTGTGACAGGTGCTTCTCTGTTTAAATTCTGAACTCCCAGAGCATTTTAGCTTCTTTGTTTTCTATTACTTTGTCTATTTTGTGGTCCTACAAGTTCTGGCTTGCAGGCAAGTTGTATTTCTTGCAGATATTTCAATGCATCATAGTTATTTTTATTATGGGTCATTGCACAGTCAGTCAAATGTTTAGACTGGATTTGCCATTTTTACCCAGCTATTATTATTATTATTATTATTATCCTTCAGGTTACTATAAGGTAGCGAACCAGAACACTTGACTAGCACTAAGCAGACATTCTACATTCCATTTATTCTGTTCCTCCCCAAGCTAAGAGAAACATTTCTGAGTCTTTTCATGACTGAAGCTTCAAAATTAGCTTTCTGTGAGGACAATTGATTAGAAAACAGGCCTGGGAAGTTCATGCTCTTGTCTCCTTTCACAAGAAATTGTAGGAAAAAACTAGTGCAGCATGTACAATTGGAACATCCCAAGGGAATAACTGTAGGTAGCGATTAATTTCTTCCCCATTCTTCTTTGAAAGTCATACTGTGCCATGCCATACATTCTCTATCTACCTTCCTTCCTTCCTTCCTTCCTTCCTTCCTTCCCTTCTTCTTTCTTTCTTTCTTTCTTTCTTTCTTTCTTTCTTTCTTTCTTTCTTTCTTTCTTTCTTTCTTTCTTTCTTTCTTTCTCTTTCTTTCTTTCTTTCTTTCTTTCTCTTTCTTTCTTTCTTTTTCTTTCTTTTTCTTTCTTTTTCTTTCTTTCTTTCTTTCTTTCATTCATTCATTCATTCATTCATTCATTCATTCATTTTGTATAGCTGTCCATCTTATCTCAGTGACTCTGGGCAGTTCACAACAATTAAAGCAATAGCCAAAACAAAAACAAAAAATCAATTAATAAAAAAGGCCTACAAACCCTCAATAAAAACACATTAAAAACAGAAAAATCACCCTCAGAGTTCAGTCAGTGCCTCATCCTCACAGTCACTGAACAGGGTCTCCACTACCAGCTGACCCCCAAGCATGATGGCAGAGCCATGTTTTCAGAGCTTTCCCAAAAGCTGGTTGGTTTGATGTTCCAAAGGGCGGATGACATGGCAAAAAAGGTTCTCTTCTTGCTTCAACATGTCTCCCCTGCCAGATATGCTGAGATTGGTAGATGTAACCAGGGAGAGGCAATCCCTCAATCCCTCCTTGAACTGAACCTAGAAGCATACTGGCAGGTAGTGCAGCTGACAACACAGAGATATAGTGTGTTGAGGAGTAGACATAACTCCCTGTGCCACTGCATTTTGCGCTAGTTGCAGCTTCCACATGCTCTTCAAGGGCAGCCCCGTGTAAACCACATGACAGCAATCCATTTATGATGTGTCCAGGGTGGAAGTGATTGAGAAGAGAGCCTCCTGATCCAGGGCTAGGTACAAATAGTACACAACATGAAGCTAACCAAAGGCCGTCCAGGCTACAGCTGGCATCTGCTCTTTGAGCAGAAGTCATGAATCATGAGCCACAACCAAGACAATATCAAATAAAAGAAATTGGAGTTTGGGGCAGAAATGTAATCTCAGAAAGCCTCTCAGACATGACTCTCCCTACTTCTTATGAAGACAAAAGGGAGCAGAGAGAAAACACATTACGATTTGTAGGGTTTTGTTATTATAACCTTAAAATGCAGCAGCATCTTACCTGTCCTTGGTTTCCAGGTTTGGCCTGCCTTGGAAAACTGGCATCAATCTTTTCACTTGGAGGAGTGGTGGGTTCTATGGATGGATAGAAGTCGCATGGTTGTGATCCAATCCAAACCCTCCACTACTCCCTCATTCCAGGCAGCAGTTAGAGCCTCAATCAGACCATGGAACAACTCCAAGATCCTTCTGGAACCTGTCAGGATTGCTTGTTCCCTGGGATGTTCTGACTGCATAGTCCCATCTCTTTGTGGTGGGAATGGCAACAGAGAACCTCAGGGGCTACCAGGGAGTGATCTGACTGTGACAAGGGAGTTACAGAGAACTCCCCCAATTCCAGATCTGAACAAAGAGCAGATCTGGTGCATTATCACATCTCTGGTCCACGGCTCTCATGTAGCCATGAACTCCTGAGTTACCCCACATGCCACTCTCTGAAAAGGCAACTTGAAGTCTCCTGGAACCATAAACCTGGGGAACTCCACCACCAGTCTGGTTATGCAGTCAGGAAGCTCAGGCAGGGAAGGTGCCATGCACCAATTAGCCAAGTATCTTAAAAATATTATTTTATTTCCAGTTTAACCCGCAAGTAGGCATTAAAATAAATGTGTGGGTCAACATCCACAAAGGCTGTGTTTCTTCCATAATACTGCCTGGGACATTTTAACTGTGACTTTTAATCATAGTAGTGTTTTTATATAACGTGCTATGTCAGAAGCCAGTAGAGCACAATATGGCTTAGCCTCCTGTCAGAATGAGGCCATCTTAGCAGGAGAAAGGAATTCTCACACTCTTCTCTCTCCCCCCCCCCAATAATTCTGTCACTGCCATCTCTGTGCCTAGCTTCTTTGGCAAAAGGATTGTCGCTTTTCTGGATTCAGTTCAATTTCATTTAGGGGGAAAAAGAGGGAAAGGCCTATTGCTAGCCAGCTTGTATCGAAATAAGTAATGGATCGCTGCAAATCTGCAATAATTTGAAAATTTTCTCTTTAAAGAAGATCTCTCAAAAGAAATTTGAAAGAGAGAAAGAGAGTTAAGATTTTTCACACTGGTTTTCTCAAATGACAAAAAGCAAAGTGGATAATGAAAAATGGCTGGGGTGACTGCAGGGTATGATAATAAAAAAAAAAAAAAACCAATGTTTTATGTGCGACACAAGCAGAGTTTTGGATACTAAAAGAAACCCACAAGGGAACTGCTGCTCTAATTGTCTCTTCAGCCTATCCCATATACTGCAGCAGTGCTCACATTTCCTGCTTGTCCATGCTTACCATGATTAAAGAGAGGCGTAGGTCTTCACAGGGTATGGTTTAAAAAAAATGACAAGACAGCAGTCACAATAATGCAATGGAAACTCCATCTATTTTCATGTACACTGCAAACTTTGAATTAAAAACAAACAAACAGATGGAACTTTGATGGCATTGTTTGGGCCACAATATTGACTTTTTTGACCACACCCAATGGACGTCCCTGATGAGAGGTATCTGCAGATATTTGGATCTGAAATGGGAAAAGTGCTTCTCATATACACTTTTACTCTGCCTGTCAAGGACATCTATGCCCTTGACATCCCCTGAATTGAAATGTGCATTGTTCGTGAATTTTGCAGTTAGCATGTAAGAGTAGGGAAAGGAGTGTCTCCTTTTAAGGTGGTGTTGACAGGCACAGCAGGTGCCCCCCATACCAAGTCAGAAGCACTTCTTCCACTTTGGATGCTGATACCTCACTTCTCTGCTGAATGAACCCCAATAACACAACATTCTAAGACATAATTCAGTGTTTGGCGAGCCAAAATGATTGGCTTTGAGCCACACCCTAGAAAAAAATCCAAGCAAATTCCATTTTATCAATGCAATATATCAACTCCTCAACCTGGCAATCAGAGAAGAACAGAAGGAAAATATTCATATCATTTCAGTGATTCACATGACAGTTTTGAATAGCTTTTATCTTCAGGGGAGATTTGGTACATTTGTCTTTCCTTTTTCCCCCCTTCAACTTCTTGAAGTTTATAAACTTAAAAAAAGAAGAATGACAGGTACGGAGTCTTTTGTGACTTCTACTTCAATCCCACTTTTTAAAATCTGTTTCTTCTATTTCCAACTCTATATACAGACTAATTTCCCAGGAATTGCCTGCAAGATCAAAGGACGAATATAGTCTAAGTGAGAGGATGTAACCAGAAGCTGGGAGGGTCACACATTGATCCTTCTTTACAGATGACTTCTTCTGCCAGGACATTAGTAGTTTCCCCAAAGCTTTATGAAAGCAAACATGCCTGACTTATTTTTATTATATGCGTGTGTGTTTTTTTAACCCTTATGGAAAGAATTCTTATGATAGCAAGAGTAAAGTGCCAGATAAAAGATTGCATGCAAAGATTTCCTTTATGTTCCCTACTTCCGTATCTTTATTTGTGTTTCTTCTAGAAATTGACCAGGGAAGCTGTGGAGATCCTGGAATGCTAGCATATGGCAAGAGAGACGGGTCAACCTTTCGCCACGGAGACTCGTTGATATTTGAATGCCAGCCTGCATTTGAACTGAAGGGGCAGAAAACAATCACTTGTCAAAAAAGTAGCCAGTGGTCTTCTCAGAAACCAGTCTGTGTTTGTAAGTCAGAGGGAATGTCCTTTCCCATTTAACAAGGGATATCTCAGAAGCTATCAAGTGAGCAACTTGACATGGTGGGTGCAATGGAGATGGGAAGAAAACTAAACCAAACCTACAGGCTCCCCAACCAGGCTAGCTTTAAACACTTATAGGTGGTTTGGAAAGGGACTCATGCTTCCAAGGATTAACTGAAACTCAGCCATGGAGAAGGAAGCTCCAGCTGGTTGATTGGGGAGGTTCTGGTTATTAACTCCATCACCCAGTTGTAGCTGGCAAGCAGAGAGGCCCCTGACACCTCAGAAACTATCAATCTTCAGAAGAAGCTACCATTCTCATGTCAAGAATCAGCAGTGTTTACAAGCATCAGTCACCATTGTGCAAATTCACAATGTTGTACTGTGCCAAAATCTCATGAGGCTTTATGTGAAAACAGATTATCTGAGTCTTGGCGACCTTGAAAGATTTCACCCATCTCTTTGTATATGTCCTGGGAGTCTGTCTATAGCATCCTAAGTGAATGTTCTAGTGTTTCTGGGTGCCACATTGACAGTTTGCATCTTAAATCAACACTTCGGTATCTTGCTTAGTGCAGATAGCCCAGACACCTGGGAGTTAGGTCATGAGGACAGGTTAGACTTTAGAGACCTTTCCTCCAAAGCCTCTACATTCTCCAATAGATGCGTTTAGTAACTAAGAGGTACTCAGTTCCAGAGTTTAATTGAAACTAAGCTCTTGTTAGGCTAGGCTTAAATAAAGGTAGCCTCCTCAATTAATTTTATTTCTCCAATGCCCTTCTTCTTGCAGTAGCACAGGAAAGAAAATAAGAACAACTGTAGACCCTGACTAAATCCAATTTGATCCCTCTCCAAATTCTAAACTACAAAGAACACTTTGAGTTACAGTAACTAAAACCATCTTAAAAACCCACTCACGGAAGGATTATAGACTAAAATAACTGGTGGAAACATCTCTTCTAAAACTACCGAAGAAGTCCTTCTTAGGTGAGAGAGCACTAGGGAAATAGAGTTAATCCAGTACCGGTGTCTGTCTGATGGATGCTCAAGATAGCCGGCAGGCAAGACCTCAAGAGATAATCTGAGAATCCAGACAGAAACTGGCTGCCTGCCTGCCTCTCTCAATAAACTGTTTATTTCTACTTATCATATTTTCCATTTAGTGGTTAATTGTCTCCTTTCATCCCCCTTCTGATGCAAAGGGGCAGTTATCACTAAGTAAAAAATATATATGCAAAGATAGAGGATAGTAGGCAAGACAGACAAGTATTCTCTTTTGATCTGCTCTGCTTCTGGGGAGCTTCCTGATTCTCAGCAGGGACAGCTTTGCTTCTGTCTGGATGCTTCTCTCATCAAACTGCCACCTGCAGCCATGGACAGAACGAAAGTCGTGGTTGTTCTGCAATGCTCCATCTCTGAAAAATGATGGTGTGATCGCTTGGGCTAAAGAGTGCCCGTTTGGGCAAAATAACATCTGCCTTCTCTGGATCTAAGAATGCTCACTAGTCTTAAGATTTGCAAGTATTGCACAACCTATGAAGAAGGTCTGGAACAATTTTAGTTTGCCATGTATTATATATCCCATGCAGGTTTTTCCTCTCTGTGATGCTATACAATACTTGTAGATTGGTAGCTGGGTATGACTCCTATGCATTCATTTTCCAATGTATTCAAATTATTCTTATGAAAACTAAAAGTGGAAATATGGTGAAAGAGCCTTTCCAACTTCTCTATCATTTATTGGGTTGAAGAGTCAGATCTAATGCAGTTCGCAGCTTTTTCTTTCATTGCACCTTTACTTCTTTTTTTTTTTTTTTACTAAAAGCCTTTGCACATCCTCATATGACAGGGATTGGCAGTACAGTACAGGTAATCCCTGACTTTCTGGGGCCAGAAATTCAGTCATAAATCATTGCAGTCATAACTAAAGGTTCCCCATGTGACTGGACCTGTTTTTTCAATATTTTGTAGTGCTCATGAAGCCAATGCATTCTTCTGAATGGGTGTTTTTGCTGGAAAGTGGTAAAAAAAAATGTTGTCAATCACGGTCACGTGACCATGGGATGCTGCAACTGGTCGTAAAAACAAGCCAGTTGCCAAGCACCTGAAATGCACATGACTGCAAAGGGGGTGTGGTGACGTTTTATGATTCTCAGAAGTGCTTCACAGGCCATAGAACACCCATCTCAAAGTCGTCATAATGCCGAACTGCTCATCAAAAGCCCCCTATAGGTCAAGGGCTACCTGTAACTGATGGTGCCATGATACACAGTTCTTCTTGCGTGGTGATGACCCCTCCACCATCAAATTAAATTTTAAACTCTTTCTGAGAGCTAGCGTGGTATGGTAGTTAAGATGTCGGACGGGAAGTAGGGAGACCAAGTTCTCCTTTAGTCATGGAGGGTAGTTCCATGTAGACCATATGGGACTCTAGACCAGAGCCCTGAATTGTATGGTTAATTCAGGTGGAGAAAACTGGATCAAATAACAAAGTCAAACAGGCAGAACCAGAAGCTCATATACTACGGGTAGAGTTACACAATAGGGTCGGGCAGTTTATGGTTGAACCCGTTGTGGGAACCAATACGGCATTTTGTCTTAGCAGATGCACTGAATCCTGTAGAGCTCCACACTGACCTATTTTGAATGTACAAAAGTGGAGATCTTACTAGATTCTTGTAATTGAGAGTCTTGATCCCTCTCTCTTTATGAAAATCTGTTTCTGTAGAATGACCAGGAGCAGATATAGATATCTTATGCTATCTAATGGTTTAGAACACAGGTGTCAAACTCGTGACGTCACGTGACATGTCGCGACGTATTGTGACATTTTTCCCATTGCCAGCAATGGGGTAGGCGCGGTTTTGGTGTGACGCATCTGGTCCATGGGCCGGCAGTTTGACACCCCTGGTTTAGAACTTGGTTCTAGAAACAAGGCTTCAGTAGAGGAAAGATCCGTAAGAAGGTCTGATAAAAAAAAAATGTATCTGTCTTTGTGTTCATACATAAATTGGTTACATTAATATTCTGTTTCTGATTCTCCAACTTATAAATGGAAATGGCAGAGTGTCACATCAACACTCAAGTAAATTGTGCAGGTTTACTTGTAGACGTGTAACTGTGATTGAATACAGATGAGGATCAAACAGTAGATACATGTTGAATTGGATTGGTATAAAATATATAAAAACGAACTGGAACTCTATGTTCAAACTGTAAGGACTGTGCACTGATGTGAATTTTGAAACAGAGGTGCATACTTCATATAGCACCCATGTTGTATGTTTTATGGCCCATGGCTTAGAACAGGGGTCTTCAAACTTGGCCCTTTTATGACTTGTGGACTTCAACTCCCAGAATTCATCAGCCAGGCATGCTGGCTGAGGAATTCTAGGAGTTGAAGTCCACAAGTCATAAAAGGGCCAAGTTTGAAGACCCCTGGCTTAGAACAACACCTTTTTCATATAAATGGCATCAGAACCATTTTGGTATAATTCAGACTAGGTTTGCAATTATACAAGTTGGCCATTGGTTTAGAAACATTACCTGTGATGATGTTGTCAGGTTGTTTAAGATAGGGATGAGTAACCTTGTTTTTATCAAGTGAGGCATCTATTCTGCACTACTGTTAGATTTGGCTTTGGAAGCAAGAAATGGGTGGGACTAAGCCTACAATGGAAGATTACGGTTTGGGTTCTATCTCCTCATGTTGTCTCTTCATTGCATCTTCATCTTCCTCCCAAGAAGAGGAGAAATAGTTCAAGTCACATGGGTCTTGGAGAGAGGGGTTTAAACGTCTGAGCAAAGTGGGAAAGTTGTCTCACCTATCATAGGTTGTGATTATCTTATGGGATTTTTGGACCAAGGCATCTATTTCAAGTCAAATCAAAAGGGAAGGTTGAGATGAAGATACCCAGGTAGCCATCTGTCATATCTTGGGGGAGATGGTTGTCTTTGTTTACATGGCTCATCCTGCCCTCTGTGGCTTATCCCAGGTTATTCCCAGGTATGTAAAATGACTTCCAAGAGGAGCTTGATAATAGTCCATCCCAGAGTATATGGACTATTACCATTCGGTCTGTTAATTCTCAGCCCCAACTTCCAAATTGTCAGGTTGATATTGGTATCGTAAAATAGGTTTCTCAATTAGGTTGGTGTGGCTGCTTGAACATGTAACCATAGAATGGCAATCATTTCATCAACTTTTGTAGAAAGGTGTTTTATACAGGATGGGTGTTGGGGGAAAAAAGATCTATAGTCCCAGCAGACCAAAATGGCAGGTGGCTGGAGCTGTGCCTTGTTTGTGGGTCCTGAATGATGGTATTTGCTCAGTGGGATTGGCAAGAGAAAGTAATGTTTACCAAAAGTGGCAAGGTCTTCCTGTCCACCTCTTTTCATGTCCTTCTCATATCTCAACTGAAATGCAACATGTGGAAGGAAAAATGGGTCTTTGGGTTTATAACATCTATTTGGCTGCAAAAAAAAAACCATCTCTCAATCAAAGAGACCTGGACACCAAGTGGGGTGGCTGGCAGAGGACTAGATCCATCACCGCTTGCCTTTTAAGCTCTAGTGGGATCCTGGAAGTTTCATTTTCTTCAAGATGCATACTCTCAAATATCCAACTAGTAACAATCGTCTGAAAATTAATATTATCTTTGTGTGGATGAATTATTTTTCTGTATCGGAGAAAGCACATTGCTGCAATAGGTTATCTGTACTCAAGTATGTGAGAAATTGAAACAATCAAAAGGCTGCACTGCAGTGGTGAAACAGGTCTGCTTGAGTTAAGTGTGATTGTTTTCAAGTGTAAGGTTACATTTATCTGACTCATTCAGACTTTGTTATTATTTTGTTTGGCAATTTGTTTGAAAATGGGCATCTCATTTATGTGCATCTAAAGAAGGAAATAGCACTTGTCAATTTGAAATAGGAGAATTATGTTTTGGTTATGGATGTCTGGATGTTTCTGTTCTCCACATAATGTGTCTTAAAGATGTACTGTATGTTACGTTCTTTATAATTTAATATTCAGTTTTCTCCATGAGAACATGGTTTTTTTAGTTGATTAAAATTAATGAGATACGCCCCACGTTGCTCTATCATATTTCTTTACAACATTTGAGTAAATACATTCAACTTGTGGTCTACCCCATGACTTGATGACAGGAAAGAACACTTTTTGTGATAACAGTTATGCCAATCATGATGTAAATCTCACACTAAGTTACATGCTTGCTTTATTTTGGTCTTAGCTTGTGTCCTGAATCATGCTTAAGGAAAATGAAGCTTTGTATGTTTCCCCAGAAATTGCAAAGAAGATGGAGAAGAAAATATGCAATAGAAAAGTACAGATGGTCCTTGACTTACAACCATAATTGAGCCCACAATTTTGGTCGTAAGTCACCATGGTCATAAAGAAGGTCAATATATAACCATGCCCAATTTTATGGGGTTTTTTTTCAGCTGTTGAATATGTCAATTGTAAATTGAATGCTGTGGTCCTTAAATGAACACTGCAGTTTTTAAGTGAACCCCTACTTTGCTATGGGATGGTTTTTGCTAGAAATTAAAAGTAAATGCCAGTTTTCTGGCAAAAACATTGTAAAGCATGGTCACATGACTACGGGGCATTGCAAATGACTGTCCATGCAGGCTGGTTGCTAAGTGCCCAAAATGCAGTCACATGACCACACAGGGGAAGCACAGACATTAGAACTTTGAATCTGGGTCATAAGTCTCATTTTTGGAGTCTGTCATAACTTCAGAGGGTTGCAAAGCAACTGGTTGTAAATCAAGGCTACCCACATTGGTGTCTCTTCTCATAGTGTCTCTTCTCAGGGGACCCCAGTTTGTTTACTGTTTATTTCTACACTTGTTCATTTGTTTTGCTATTTCATTCCTTTGAAGTAACCCAAAATGGCTGCCACCGCAACATACTATGAGTTAAAGGTCAGAAAAACTGAATAGACGAATGAAGGCAAATATACATATGCTCTGAACACAGAATTATTCACTTGTACTTCTCTACTTCTATATTTCCTTAAAGTTTAGGTTCAGTGACTGGGAGGATGCAGGGAAATGGTACAGACTAAGAAAAGAGTCAGGATGGGCCAGTTTCCTTTCCCAAATTTGCACTTGACAAGTAATTTCATTGAAGGCTCCCACCTTTGAAATATACAGCTGGTCATTAGACCTGAAGGGAGATAGGAAATACCCAATGCACAATCTTAATTGCATGGTTTCCTAGTCTAAAGCTGTGTTTGCACACTAAATCACGAAACAATCAACCACTTTTCTAGCTGGTTGCACAGATGTAACTGTATTGTTAGTTATGGTTCAATACATCATGCCAACCAGAGATATCCTTGGCGGGGATGTCAAATAAGTTAAATGGTGGCTGCATTTATGATGTTAAAGCTCAGACATTTAGAATGTGTGCTACATGTAAAAAAAAAAAAGATGGGTTTTGATTTTGCAGTTGTAGGCACCATTTTAATTTTTTGACACATGTGGAACTCCTATGGATGACTCTGGTGCCCAATCCAGATATATAGATACCAAGGGAGGAAATGTTGGTTCAGTGAATTTTGGGTAAACATGTTGCTCAAATACGAGCTAGATTTTCTGCATCATGCCTGGACTCCGTTGCATTCACTCAAAAATAAGTAGAACTAGTTTTCCCCAAACAGCAAGTAACTTGGCTGATCTTTGAGCCAAGTCAGATTAGGTATTCTGTCTTTTCCCAATAAACTCTGAGCATCTTTTTTCTCCTGACCCCTTCCTTGTCACTGATCCCTGCTCTCCAGCTCAACTTCTGCTTCCCTTCAGTTTGAATGTATGCAGCCAACTTTAATCTGTGGGGAAATCACCAGCAGTGTTTTCTTTTAGTGCATTGCTTTGCTTTGGGCATTCTTTATATGGAACTGGTTCCTGAAGAAAGGAAATGGCAAGTTATTTTTCTCTCCTTGCAAAATGTACCAGCTTGCAAAGACTAAATGTCTGGATGTTTAATTGCCAATTGCTCTACTTGAAATGTGGTTTATTGAAGTTTTCTCATAGCATCTGTTTATGTACGACATAGATTTGGAGGTCCAGTTTTGTATTGATCATTACCCACGTACTTATAATTCAAAGGTGTCTGAAGGATGGGGAGTTAAAAAGTCAAGATGGTAGCTATGCTCATGCAGTTAGAGCTCCTCTTTTATATGAGTGGTGCAAGTAAAAAAGGCCAGAGTTTCAGTCTTTATGATTGCGGCTGCCATTTTGACCCCCTCCTTTAAGCACCCTTGTTTTAATGTTATTCATCTTGCTTTTAAGCTTTGTATTGATTGATTTCCAAACTACTGGCAATACAGTTGGAAATGTTATATGTAAATATGAGAACATCTGATGATTGGGGCTGGCTTGGAGTTTGGGAGGAATACCATTTAAGAAATAAAAGGTTTGAATGAAAGGTTAGTTTTAGTGAAGTAAAACAGTAGTTTGCCATACATGAAGTTCTCCATTATCATCCCTACTACTCCTTTGGGGTGATTCTCAGTCATCCAGGTCATGGTTGTCACAAAGCTGCTTTTTCAAAAAGCAACAGGACTTTTTGTTTTTCCTTGAGGATGTTTTTCTTCTCATCCAAGAAGCTTCTTCAGCTCCAAGAAGTTTCTTAGAGGAACTGAAGAAGCTTCTGGGATGAGTCCAGTTGTCTTTTGAAAAAAACAACTTTGGGACTTACTTGGGGAAGTTACTCATTACGTAATGCACATGTGTACCATATATATAGACTGCATTTGATGTTATGGGGGAAGTGTTTTATGTTTAACTTCATTAAGGGATTTGTACCAGGGTTGCAGCATAGCTTTGCATTGAGACATCTTTCCAAGTTCTGTGAATCTTTTGATTTGTGAATTGTTCGAGAGGGTGGGTTAGGACTGTTTTAAGTGTACCATGAGCAATGAAGAATGAACCATAATACAAAAGTATCACAGTAAAATTTGGTAGCGAAAAACAAAAAAAGTAAACGCTATGACATTTGATTGGCATTAGACTCTTGCTAAAAAGTCATGAAATCTTATTCACAAACTCTGCAAAGAGAACGGACATTAAAGCGATATCTTGAGATGCATAATTTATAGCCTGTCATTTAATATTTAAAATCTGTCAGACATTCATTTATGACTTTCATTTTTTGCTAAGATTTTAAGAAGCTCAGTTGGTACACCAGTATATATATATATATATATATATATATGGTGCTCCCTCTGTAGTTTTTGTAATCTCTTTTTTAGTTCCGGAATACTTTAGGAATGCTAGTGGATTTTCAATAGGCCTACAATTTAGCATTATGGTACAGCTTACATTCTGGTTCCAGATGATGACAGGGCAATCTCACAGCAATTGCCCTTCTCAAATCTGGAGGGAGGGAAAAAAATGTAATTATGGAGGTTCCAGACACATCCTGCTGCTGTGGTGATTGATTACAAGGCACAACTGTTCTTGCTAATTACTTACATTTGCATAGTTTTACTTAACCTATCATTCATTCTTCTACCAAGATTCAGATGTTTTAATGATGTGGAATTTTATCAGATGGAAGGGTTGAATTCATGAAGGTGGGCAGAGAAGTTGGTGACGTAGATAAGGGGGAACTGGAAGAAAGAGCTAAATGCTAGGCAAAGGATAACTCTGAAATTCGTCTGTATCACGGAGGGTGGAAACTTCACGGCTTCCCTTTTTTTATTTAGAAATTGGTTTCTAGACCACTATAATGTGCCAGATTCCTTCTGTTCATATATCTATAGTACAAAATTGTTTGTGTGTTTTATGGCATTGCATTATATCTGTTTTTACAAAATGCTTTCAATCTCTCTCAATGTGAAAAGATATTTGTTTTGCCACTCCTGCTGTTGATAACTTAATTAAGGTTTGGGTTGGCCTGTTTTCCCCATTCTCTTTGCTAGTTAGGATGGTGTATTTTGATTTGCTGTGATTTCATACCACATTTATGAAGTGTATTTTCCATCCCATATTTTTGTTTGTTCGATTTGGTTTGGGTTTTTTTTTCTTTTCTTTTTCCTTTTCCTTTTTCTTCTTCTTCTTTCTTTTTTCTTTTTGCTTAAAAGGTAGCATAACAGTGTTTTTTAAAAAATAAACGAAATGATTTCAGGACATACAAAGTAGAGATATTTTTTATCTGGAGGGATCCCATTTAATTTAAGACTAATTTGGCACGCAGTGTGTGGTGTTTCTTTGAAAGAAAAAGAAAATTTCAGATACATTCTCAGAGACAAAGTATGCTAGTCTTGAAGAGCCTTAGTTAACATAGCATTCCTTGTTTTTTTATGGATTAAGTGTTTGTACTGTTTTCCAGGTTCACTAGGCCAGAAATCGAACAAAAATTTGGATTCTCTTTATAAAATTTAAACTGATGCTTTAGAGAATTTCAAGCTTCACAATTGTTTTGTGATTAACTCAAGCATGGTGTGTTTCTGGATCATGTATAACTGGTTGGGTGGGGGGCAGCTAACAATGATAGAAATAGTTTGGTTAAGTTATCAAAATTACCCAAAACAATGTCATCGAACTTGCCATCCACTATGGCTGAGTAAAGAGATGTGGTTTGCTCCCTGTGAATAAAGTTTGTGATTATTGCTGCTTGCTAAGATAATCCATTATTATAAGTTGTACAAGCAAAGTTTCTATTCTTGGGTATTGTCCTTTTCTCTGGCTTTCACACAAGTACAGAAGACTTGATTGAGGAAGTTATCTCCACTACTTTCCTGCTCCAGGGTGTGACTGGGTTGAAGCTTTGAAGGTCTGGCAAGGAGCCTTGTTTGTTACTGGCTTCTGCGTTGTCATATCTGGCCAGTTGTCCCTAGTTCTACTTGTTAATAAGCCCCTAGAGTGCTTATATAAGCAGAATGTAGGATATAAATAACATTATAAAATAGGTTTTTTAATTCATCGGTGCAGAATTGTGATTTACTGCTGATATGTTTTTTAAAACCTTATTTATGGAAAGAGGGTATGTAAGCTGCTGAACTGATTTCAATTGGAGAGGCATATAAGCCCAATAAGTAAATAAATAGGATAGACTACTAAGTTGGTCTGAAAAATTACAAATAGTATAATACAATAAATAGACCTTTGCAGATCTGTTTTGATAAGATGCTTAACCTTGCAGAAATGTGGTGACATACCACAACCCAATAAACTTGTGCAGGAATGTCAGCTGAATATAATGAAAATCAAGGTGGATTATGTGATGACTCCCCTGGACTCTTTCCCAGATACCTCTCCAGATGTCAGCTCGGAGGAAGATGAACCAGTTCCAGGCACGTTTGGAGGGGAGTTGGTCAATGGCTCCAAGCAGCCGTCTGAGAGGGATTTGGCTGAACCACAGCTGCAGCAAGACAGTCCAGAGGCTTCAGGTGGGGAAAGCATGCAGCTGCAGCTGATCAGTGATGAGGAAGAGGAACTGCCTTCTGCACCTGATCCAAGAACATGTAGGGCAGAAAAAGGGCAGGAGCAGAGAAAGTCAGCCAGATTACTTGTGAGGAGAAAGCCTCACCCTTCTTGATGGGCTGCACCAGGAGCCGCCTGTTTAGCACAGCAGACAGATGAAAGTAATGCTGGGAATAATGTGTTCATCTCCTAGCTGTGTGTTTTCTGGTCATTGTGATTCTTGCCTCACTTTGAATTGACACTGTGCCTTGACTTGGATTGTGTCTTGTGAACTTGGGACTTTTCTTGCCTTGTGAACCCTCTTGTGTTGTGGATTTAATTTTGCTTGGTGGGTTTATTTTGGTTGGGAAACTTTCAAGTGCCTTGTGGACTCCTTGGCCATTATGGACCAGCATTGGTCTGCTTGTGGCTGAACTTAATTGGGACAGTTCTGGGTTTTGGGTGAAGGGAGTTGCAGGGGAATATTAATAAACCCACTAAACCACAGTTATGTGTATGTGTGTGAGCAGGACAGCACAAATTGATATGCCTGAGAAGGAACTTGATTTTGATGTCAGGGGATATTGTGTGTGTGTGTGTGTGTGCAACATGTTCATGCAAATTTGTCATAATCTCTGTGCTGTTGTACCATGGTAGTCTGCAGTTTTTATTCCAAAGGACTTCCATTCCAGCCCTTAGCATAGCAAAGTATTCTTCAGACATCTTCACAACCCTAATTTGACTTCATATGTCAGTTCATTTTATTTAAACAGCCCAAATAATTTTCTGCTTTTGAAGTTTCATATCCCTGATAATCCTCTAGATACACCTTTGGGCATCCAAAATAGTTTTTCTCATACTATAATTTTTCACTTCTTAAAACACAATGATTTTTTTCCTTGTTAATCTCATAATGACTTGATTATACCTGCTGAATTATCCATTTCTCTCCCCATCATAAATAGGCTGCTATTTAAGAGTATTGTCTTTTGAACACAGTGCCTGCATCTCCTTTCAGGATTATAAATTCAGACTGTGATCAATAGTTTTTCCTCACTATGTTTCCAGAACCACTCTATAATTTTCTTTTAGCTCTGGTGACTTTTTCATAGAGGTCAAATTAACTTGTCAATTAGTCATTACCTTATTTTTTCATCATTCTCCCACTTCCTTCCTTCCTGCAGTGTACTTTGTCAAATCAAGTCCCAGAACGGCAGTTGGGGAAAATGAAAGATAGTGAATAAATGCTTTGTTTTGAAGTAAGAGGTTGGTGTGGAGGTGGTTCAGCAAATGAACCAAACTAATTTAATCCTGCTACCCCATTCCTGCTTAAAAAAGCATAAGAAAAGTTAAAATACCTGTTACAGCAGATTTCCTCAATCAAGAAGCCTTAAAATATATTGGTTTATAATGCCCAGAAGTCTCAACCTTCTCAGATGGGGACAGGTTTGTCATCACATCATGGAAAGGTGCATTGAAGCAGTCTTCCCCAACTTAGTGTCCTCCCAGATGTGATGGATGCTAAGGATAATGGAAGACATGTCTGGAATTGTTCAACTAGAAAATATGTTCTCCTGATCTGACCTGATTCTCTGTAAAGACTGTTTTTAAGATTGAATGATATATAGGCAAGGAGAAACTATGAACAATCACTAGCCAGAAACTAGTCCATGATAAATCCCAGCTTGATCTGGAAACTACTATCAAGGGAGTACATGGGCTTCTCTGGACAAGAAGATTCATTTAGCATACAGGATTCCTATATATTTTATTATATTTCTGATACCTGTTGCTTTATTTCTGCTTCCTCCCACACTGGCCATGGATTTCCAGTGTTTTTATTGCTGAATCTGAAGTGATATTTAAAGAACACTTGGATAACCTTAGTGCTTGATTGTTTCATGCTGCCAGTCTTCTCTCAGACTATTAGACTCTTGCAGAAAGAGACTCAAGGAGACAGCTTTTGTTAAGATTAAAATATAGGAAACCAGCAACTGCAGACTAAGATTTAAGGTATAGATTTAGTAGGGCCTAGATTCAACCCTTACGTATTTTCACTTGCCTGTGTGCATCATGGGATGAGACTTGCTCATTTTCCAAAGAGGTAATTGACACTTCTGCAATGCAGCATGCAAAAGTTTAGACAACCTGGTTAATGCTACAAAGACTCCCTAAGTTCAACCAAAGTTGAGAAAACATCTACAAAATGAAATGCAACATATTTTTGTAAATCTGAAAGCATACTAGATGCAGTGGTTGGTACATTTTTTCAATATAATGTTACTAAGCTCTTTAGGGTATTTTATCAAGAAATTACAATATTTTGATTCACCTGTGGCAGGTTTTTGAATAAATATATCACCATCGGGCCTTGTTCCTCATCTCTTCCACTGGTGTGCTTGGTCTGTATAGATCTTGATGGACTTGGACTTACAGAAAGGAGAGTCCTCAACTCTGTCCAGGCAGAGGGGTTTTTCATTTCCCCCCATCATTTAATTATATTTTGTCCAAATTCTTTATCTGTGCAGCTTCTTTCCCTCCCCTTTTGTAAAAAGGGGCAGTATGAAGACCCTGAAAAACATGATTCAGAATAACCTGAAAACTGTTAAGAAAATACTTCATTTTCATGATTATCTCTGAAATTGGAGGGACCTTTACTGCCAATAAAATCCTCTTGTTTCTATTTGCGACAGGAAGTCAACTAATCTTTCCAAGTGGAAGCATGAAGAGCATAATATTCATTAAGGAGGTTTAGATTATTATTTTTTTACATTTCCACTATCGTGTGATTTATTGCTATCTGAAGCACCACAGTCATGGATAGGGAGGATCCATGAATTATTGTCCTGAAATCCACTCTCTCTTTCCTGATCCTTTTTTGCTGCTATGTCTCAGCTGTGATAAAGGCTGACTGCTATTACTTCCAAAATTTGGGCTACTTGGTGTATCTCTTACATCTTCCGGTACTTCAATACTCTGTGCTTGGATGTCTTATATGGATCCAATCCATGTATTGAAGGAAAACAAATGGCTGAAGATCACTTTATCTTAAGGCAGTAGACCAAACTATTAGTAGGTAATAGCTCATATCTGCTGTAGACAGCTGGGCTAAGGAACAAGAACTGTTGTAAAGAACAGGGAAGAAAAACCTTGGAAATTGCTGAAGCATTCTGAATTAACTGTGTCCAATGCTTAGAACAGTGGTGGTGAACCTATGGCACGGGTGCCAGAGGCGGCACTCAGAGCCCTCTCTGTGGGCACGCGCCCCATGCCCTGGAGATGGCAACCATCCCTCTTCAACCAGCCGCCTGCTAACTCGCCGAGGTCCCACATGGCCGGATGCATCCTGGTACAGCTGGTTTCCCTCCCCCCCATCCCGTCCCTCCTGGCCTCGCATGCTCTCCTTTTCCCGGGCACGACCCACTGCATCGCCTCCTCAGCTGTCGGCCGGCCATCCAGCTCAGAGGCGGCTTCTTTGAACTGCTGGCGGTGGGCTGCGGAGCCCCAGAGTGCACCAGTTGAGGGGCCAGCAGGCTGTGGCTGCTGACGGACACTGTCGGCCCCCATGAGCTCGCTGGCCTCTGTGTACAGGGGCCGATGGTGTCAGGCAGCAGCCGCCCCGGCTCTTGCCTTGCCCCATGGCAATGGCACTCCCACTCTGCCTCGCCTCACCCTGCAGGACGAGCCTCCTGCCTACCGCCCCACCTGCCAACCCTGCCCACCCCCCACAGGCATCCCTCCCCATGAGCAACATTGAGGTGACCACGCCTACCTTGCCCACACCCACCCAATCGGCCATGACCACCACAGCCATGCCCACCCAGTGGGCCATGCCCACCTGGCACCCGGCGATAAATAAGTGGGCTTTGGGTTGCAGTTTGGGCACTCGGTCTCTAAAAGGTTCGCCATCACTGGCTTAGAATAAAAGCATAAAAGGAGTATGGGTTGCCAAAGGTTGACTGACTGGGTTGCTAGAGCTTGCTAGGGACTGACTAATTGCAGAAGATGCCCACAAGGCTATTCTATAAATCCCCTGTCCATCTCACTAGGATAGGCAACAAATTGTATTCTCCCCCTAGGCAGTATCACAGAAAAGCTTGGCTCAAAGTGAAGAGCATGGTATTCACTCATTAAGAGGATCTGGTGTTATTTACCGCCCCCCCCCCCCATCCATATATTTCTGACATTAATACTGTTCAGACTTGAAAGGAGGAACCATTTGCTCAGTCTGTCAATTTGCCTCCTATTAAGGTTCTGAATAATAGGTAAAAAAGGATCAGCTTCTATTTGTCAGTTTTGTTGTTAAGGGTTGTTAGCTATTCAGAGATCAAAATCACAGTCTATGTCGTAAGAAGAGTGAGTCTGGTCAGCAAATCTAAATCGGAGTTTATATGGGTGCGAGACCATAAGTTAAACATAGCAAACTGGGAAGAGCAGCATTATTAATTAAAGTCTCTTGTCAGATCTTTATCAGAGTTATTTTCATCTTGTTTACATGCCTAGTTCTCATTATCCTCCCAAAGTTGCTTAGTGCAGCATATATGTTATTTATTTAGAGATTGTTTCAAACATTTCCCTTGGTTGGGAAGCCTGAAGCAAGCATCAACATTTCCAATTTCTGCTTTTTTTTTTTTTAATTCCCAGCTTTCCCTTGATGCCCAGAGCTTTTCCTGCAACAACTTTTAAATTTTGTTGCTTTAAGTAAAGTTGCTGGTTTGGTGGATTTGGTTAAGCAGTTTCTCAAAGACTTGCCTGTCCAGGTAAATAGTCTGAAATACAGGAAAAAAAAAACTATTTTCTACTGTAGAACCTTGAAAAGACATTACTATTTTGCCATTGTTTTCCATCTCCCACTCAGTCAATTGACAAAGACTTCTTAGTCAGTTATCTTTCATAGCACATACATGCATCTTTATTTATGATCAAAGATCAAACACAAATTTGTAACACACTGTTAACTCTAATGAGAACCCATTCCATCCAAGGCATCATGCTGAATAATCTGTTGTCACATTTTCTCAGCAGCTGTCTTCTTTAACACAATCACATAGGATAGGAAAGGCTGCAAGCAAGAGTAGAATTTTTAAATCAATGTATTTATCATATAGATTTATATATCACCCAATCACCATAACTCTAGGTGGGTTGTATCAAATTCATAACGTAAAATTGAAGCATTGCACCTTAAACATAGGCACCCCTGTGCGTTATAGGACTCTTATCTGTTTTCAGTCCTGAAGTTTTCTTTAAAATCTGTCTTTGTTATGTAAGGGAAGGCCACTATAATGGAAACAGGTCAGGTTTTCTTTAGGTCAGGTTTGCTGGAGCATCCTCACATGCACTGACCCAATGTGCTGCACATTGTATCACTGGATCCTTTTAGAAATCCAATGGCATAGGACTCTCTCAGGAAACAATTCTAAGTCTCTTTTAGGGTTAAGAAAAAGAGTGGGCTAAATAACAATATTGTGGGGTAGGATCTATTTCAGAGTTTATAGATTCATTTTATATTGTTAAACTTCAGAAATACAACCCTTTGTTTAGGCTTTGTTTAACCCCCAAATTCTTTTTTTTTTCCCACATGATGCAACGATGGCAAAATGATTTGAGTGTGTTTCCGTAATTCATTGATATATGGTAGTACATCCAGAGCAGTCTTTTAAGGAAATATGTATTCTCAATGGTATATGAGTGTGATGCTCTTTTATCTTGTTGTTGTTGTTAGTTGCGAAGTCGTCTCCGACCCATCGCGACCCCATGGACAACGTTCCTCCAGGCCTTCCTGTCCTCTACCATCTTCTGGCGTCCATTTAAGCTCACGCCTACTGCTTCAGTGACTCCATCCAGCCACCTCATTCTCTGTCGTCCCCTTCTTCTATTGCCCTCAATCTTTCCCAGCATTAGGCTCTTCTCCAGTGAGTCCTTCCTTCTCATTAGGTGGCCAAAGTACTTGAGTTTCAACTTCAGTATCTGGCCTTCTAAGGAGCAGTCAGGGTTGATCTCCTCTAGCACTGACCGGTTTGATCGCCTTGCAGTCCAAGGGACTCGCAGGAGTCTTCTCCAGCACCATAGTTCAAAGGCCTCAATTCTTTTGCGTTCAGCCTTTCTTATGGTCCAACTTTCACAGCCATACATTGCAACTGGGAAAACCATGGCCTTGACTATACGTACTTTTGTTGGCAGGGTGATGTCTCTGCTTTTTAGTATGCTGTCTAAATTTGCCATAGCTTTCCTCCCCAGGAGCAAGCGTCTTTTAATTTCTTGGCTGCAGTCCCCATCTGTGGTGATCTTGGAGCCCAGGAAGATAAAATCTGTCACTACCTCCATTTCTTCCCCATCTATTTGCCAGGAATTGAGAGGGCCGGATGCCATGATTTTGGTTTTCTTAATGTTGAGTTTCAAGCCAACTTTTGCACTCTCCTTCTTCACCCGCATCAAGAGGCTCTTTAGTTCCTCTTCACTTTCTGCCATTAGAGTGGTATCATCTGCATATCTTAGGTTGTTGATATTTCTCCCGGCAATCTTAATTCCAACTTTTGATTCATCTAGCCCTGCCTTTCTCATGATGTGCTCTGCATATAAGTTAAATAGGCAGGGCGACAGAATACAGCCTTGCCGGACTCCTTTCCCAATTTTGAACCAATCAGTGGTTCCGTGTCCAGTTCTCACTGTTGCTTCTTGACCCGCATATAGGTTTCTCAAGAGACAAATAAGATGGTCTGGTACTCCCATCTCTTTAGAACTTGCCACAATTTTGTTGTGATCCACAACTCAAAGGCTTTAGGCATAGTCAATGAAGCAGAAGTAGATGTTTTTCTGGAACTCCCTAGCTTTTCCCCTGATTCAGCGTATGTTGGCAATTTGATCTCTAGTTCCTCTGCCTCTTCGAAATCCTGCCTGTACTTCTGGAAGTTCTTGATCCACATACTGCTGGAGTCTAGCTTGTAGTATTTTAAGCATAACTTTACTTGCATGTGAAATGAGTGCAATGGTGCGATAGTTTGAACATTCTTTGGCATTGCCTTTCTTTGGAATTGGAATGTAAACTAACCTTTTCCAATCCTGTGGCCACTGTTGAGTTTTCCAAATTTGCTGGCAAATTGAGTGTAGCACTTTTACTGCATCATGTTTTAAGATTTTGAATAGCTCAGCTGGAATACTGTCACCTCCACGAGCTTTGTTGTTCCAGCTTTCCTAAGGCCCATTTCACGTCACATTCTAGGATTCGGGCTCGGTCAGTGACCACCCCATCGTGGTTTATCAGGATGCTAAGCCTCGTTCATTGTATAGTTTCTTCTGTGTAATTTTGCCACCTCTTTCTTAATCTCCTTCTCTGCCTCTGTTAGGTCCCTGCCATTTTGGTCCTTTATCTGCACATCTTTGCATGAAACGTTCCCTTCATATCTCCAATTTTCTTGAAGAGATCTCTCGTTCCTCCTTCTCCCCTATTTTCTATTTGTTCTCCCGCTGTCTATTTCTTTTGCACTGTTCATTTAAGAAGGCATTCTTATCTCTTCTAGCCTATTCTCTGGATTTGCTTCAATTGGGTGTAGCTTTCTCTTTCTCCCTTGCCTTTCGCTTCCCTTCTTTCCTCAGCTATTGCAAAGCTTCCTCAGACAGCCATTTTGCTTTCTTGCATTTCTTTTTTCTTTGGGATGGTTTTAGTTGCTACCTCTTGTACAATGTTGCAAACCTCCGTCCATAGTTCTTCAGGCACTCTGTCTATCAGATCTAATTCCTTAAATCTATTTGTCACCTCTACTGTAAATTCATCAGGGATATAATTTAGTTCATATCTGAGTGGCCTAGTGTTTTTCCCTACTTTCTTCAATTTAAGCCTAAATTTTGCAACAAGAAGCTCATGATCTGAGCCACAGTCAGCTCCTGGTCTTGTTTTTACTGACTGTATAGAGCTTCTCCATCTTTGGCTGCAGAGCACATAGTCAATCTGGTTTCTGTGTTGACCGTCTGGTGATGTCCATGTGTAGAGACGTCTCTTGGGTTGTTGGAAAAGAGTGTTTGCTATGACCATCGTATTCTCTTGACAAATTTCTATCAGCCTGTGTCCTGCTTCATTTTTTACTCCAAGGCCAAACTTGCCTGTTATTCCGTTTATCTTTTTGGCTTCCTACTTTAGCATTCCAATCCCCCATGATGATAAGGACATCATTTTTTGGTGTTGATTCTATAAGGTGCTGTAGGGCTTCATAGAACCGGTCAATTTCATCCTCTTCAGCACCAGTGGTTGGGGCATAGACTTGGATTACTGTGATATTGAATGGCTTGCCTTGGATTCGCACTGAGATCATTCTGTCATTTTGGGGATTGTATCCCAGTATTGCTTTTCCTACTCTTTTATTGACTATGAAGGCTACTCCATTTCTTCTGAGGGATTCTTGCCCGCAGTAGTATACCTGATGGTCCTCTGAATTAAATTCACCCATTCCTGTCCATTTTAGTTCGCTGATTCCTAAGATGTCGATGTTCAGTCTTGTCATCTCTTGTTTGACCACGTCCAGTTTGCCTTGATTCATGGATCTTACGTTCCAGGTTCCTATGGAAAAAAATCTTTACAGCATCGGACTTTCCTTTCACCACCAGATGCATCCACAGCTGAGCGTCCTTTCGGCTTTGGCCCAGTCGCTTCACTCTTTCTGGCGCTACTAGTACTAGCCCTCTGCTCTTCCCCAGTAGCATATTGGACACCTTCCGACCTGAGGGGCTCATCTTCCAGCGTCATATCTTTTTGCCTTTTAGTACTGTCCATGGGGTTTTCATGGCAAAGATACTGGAGTGGGTTGCCATTTCCTTCTCCAGTGGATCACATTTTGTCAGAACTCTCTGCTATGACCTGTCTGTCTTGGGTGGCCCTGCACGGCATAGCTCATAACTTCATTGAGTTACGCAAGCCCCTTCGCCACGACAAGGCAGTAATCCATGAAGGAGTCTTTTATCTTACCTGTCCATATTCTGGACTTAAAATCATCATCTTGCTTAAGTTTATAATATTTATTTTATTTGTGCATACATGTATTATTATTGTCATGCTTTCTTATGTGAATCATTCCCCCTATTTTTTTTTTATTATTATCTAAGTGCTGCATTAATTTCTTGTTTTTTCCCCCCTACTTTCTGGCTTTCATTTCCATTTTGGCCCTTCCAGGAATAACAATAGCTAAAGCTATAATTTATAGTTAATAACTATAATTAAAACTATAGGTGGCTATAGCCTGAGATTTCTGTCTTCTACCATACATTTTTCCTTGGATATCTTCTGGATCAGCACCACTGCCATCAATTCACTCCAATCATAACCTAGATTGAATACCCATCTGTTGTACATCTGCTTTAAGGTTGACAGCTAATTTTCAAGGAACAAAGCATTGAGGTCTATAAATTGTTTATTCCTTTCTAAGGACTGCTAAATTTTAAATCAACTGTGGGTGGTTCCTTGAGCTTCAGGAACAATTTGCCATAGCAAAGTAAAACTGTAGATTAAACTCCCATTGGGACTCTATTAATATTGTTAAGTTTGGTTTCTTTGATTGTTGACTTGAAAAAGAAATGGCCCCCCAGATAAACTGCTCAAATAATGGAATAATTTCTGAAATGAATCTCTTTCTCTGATTGCAAATGCATATCCGTAGCCAAGCCAGATGACCAAATCTGTTTGTCGTGCATGTTTTAAAGAGTAGTTTGTTTACACAGCACTATAAAGAAAACTGTAGCCTTTTCTTAATATATACAAATTACCAACCTTCACGGTTTCTCTTATTCCTGCAAAGAAAGCAAATTGTGTCATCTATCACAATTGTGCTGGAGGGATCTTCAGAAGGGAGGAGTATCGTCAAAAGTCAAGAGAAAGTTGCGTCCACCTATTGACTTGTTTGACCCTTCTGACAGCTGCATTTTTCATACGCATAATTATTTCGTTTTTCAATTATAATATTCAGAAGTAGATTACTCTGTAGTATGATTCACCCTGAGAGTACTGCAATTATAGAATATAAATGAATGGGGAAAAATTAGAATTAAACATTGTTTTTTGTGACTAGGCTAATTAAGCCTGACTAAAGATCTCACTTTTAATTTCAAGGAGGATTTCAGCCCAAGTCTTTCCAGACTTATGGAGCGATGTGCAACATTAATAGCAGATTTTTTTGGAGTTCAGATGGCAAGTAGTTACCTATATAATAATAATAATAATAATAATAATAATAATAATAATAATAATAATAATAATAATAATAATAATAATAATAATAATAATAATAATAATAATAATAATAATAATAATAATAATAATAATAAAGTTGGAAGGGACCTTGGAGGTCATCTAGTCCAACCCCCTGCTCAGGCAGGAAACCCTATACCATTTCAGACAAATGGCTGTCCAATCTCTTCCTAAAGACTTCCAGTGTTGAAGCATTCACAGCTTCTGGAGGCAGGTTGTTCCACTGGTTAATTGTTTTAACTGTGAGGAAGTTTCTCCTTAGTTCTAGGTTGCTTCTCTCCTTGATTAGTTTCCATCCGTTGCTTCTTGTCCCGCCTTCAGGTGCTTTGGAGAATAGCTTGACTCCCTCTTCTTTGGGGCAACCCCTGAGATATTGGAAGGCTGCTATCATGTCCCCCCTCGTCCTTCTCTTCATTAAACTAGACATACACAATTCCAGCAATCGTTCCTTGTAAGTTTTAGTCTCCAGTCCCCTAATCATCTTTGTTGCTCTTCAATCATCTTTGTTGATATCCTCCAGACTTTCTTTGTATTAGCAGTATTCACACAACGTGTTTAATCTGGTCATTGAATTAACTCATATTCTGCATTTGCACAATACATTGACCCATAAAATAACCAAACAGACTGAGTTTATATTAAGCCATAAAACCAGGCTTACGTTTAACTAATATCTGGTTTAAAATGAATCAGATGTGGTAAGTCATGCAAATGTAGTTTGTAGGTCTTTAAGCAACTCAGTTAAAGATATGGTTCAAAGATGAAGAGGAAGGGACCAGGGATTTGCAACTTCAGTGAAGAGATAATTGCAATGCATACAGACAAATTTACCAGCACCAGAACTGAAAGAGAAGAGATATTAGCTCAGCTCAAGCTAGGCTGGGAGAAAGAGAAAATGGAAAGAACATTAAGCCTACAGTATTTTATAAGCGGCAGCATTTTAAGAGTAGTTCAAAAGAAGCTGATTTGAGAAACACCTTTTCTTTCTCTTTTCAGTGAATCTTCACATTTTGGGGGTTATGCAAAAGTAAGCAACCCAGCCTCCTGATTAAAATATTGTTTTAAATATAATTAAGGATTTTTCTCTTATTTCCATTTTTTTTTTTACAAATTTGTAAGGTTATGTCATTTTCATATCTGACATACAGAGGAACATTTAATGATTAAAATTAAATAGTAGATTTATTTTGGTTCAAGCTGAATTGCAGTGAAATTCCAATCATTGGAGTCGCATAAACTCCTTTTACCATTTTAAAAGGGTAATGTGTCAAAATGTTTTGGAATGTCTGGTACGGGTGACTTTTCCAATCTGAGAAATCTTTTTTTAGGCAAGATTTTTTTCCCGCTGACATTGATTGCAACAATAAACAAAACTGAAAAAAAAACATATATTTTTTTTGGATGGGGGAAAGTGAGGATATCTTTCTTCATCTCCTCCCTCTGGATCAATAGGAGCTGAGAAAGCCAGAGAAATTACAGATGTAGCTCTCTTAAATCTTTCAGAAATGTTGAAAAACACTGAAAACAGATTAGTGATTCTCACACATAAGTCACTTCATTAAATCACTGCAAGAACCCTAAGGATTTCCACAAAAGAATTCCATATTCTCTTCCCTTTCCAAGAAATTTTGCAAGCAATTCTTCCTTCATGAAATGAATTAAAAAATTGTGAAAGTACGATGCAAGGGAATTTTCTACTTAATGCTAGTTTTTCTGTTTTTGTTTTTCACTAGCTCTGGATTTAGTTCCTAGTTCTTTTTGTCTCAGTATATAGAATTTCAAGATGTTTGGGGCCTCAGGAAATATTCTCTCCATCAAAGTCTTATCACCTTTGAAATGATCACAACTGAAGTGTTCTACCTTTGACCCAAATTGTTTTTCTATCGCTCCCAGAAAATTCACCAAAATTCACTCAAACTTTGGTAGAAAACCGCTGAGAAAGAGAAATATGCTTTCCTGGTTTTTTTCATGCACATTGTTGTTGTTGTTCAGTCACAAAATTTGTCTGATTGTCTGATTCTTCACAACCCCATGAACCATAGCACACTGGGTCCCTCTGTCCTCCACTGTCCCCTGGAGTTTTGTGTTCATTGCGTTCATGACACTATCTAACCATCTCATCCTCTGCCGTCCCCTTCTCCTTTTGCCTTCAGTCATTCCCAACATCGAGGTCTTCTCCAATGAGTCCCCTCTTCCCATTCGGTGGCCAAAGTATTTGAGCTTCAGCATCTGTCCTTGCAAAGGAGAGTCAGGGTTGATTTCCTTTAGGAACATACATACATACATACATACATACATACATACATACATACATACATACATACATACATACATACACAAACATAAAACAGAACTGAATAGGTGGTGCAAATCTTTACACCGCCTCCTTCCCTCAGCCCATCCTTAGGACAACCCAACTTACTCCTCATCACCCTAATTAAAACAAACACACAGCATTTAAAGAGAAGCCAATAGAGTTTGTCAGTCTCTGTTTAGCCACTAAAAGATAAAATGCAGCCATTAGGCCTTTTGGAGAAAATACAAGCAAAGACATGACAAATAGGTCCAGTTCATTACAGTTATATCTTTAAGAAAGTGCATCTGAGCATCATTACATCCCTGCGTGTTAATTAGCATGAAATGTCTGCAGTGGGCTCTAGGTGATGGGCAAGGACCAGGAAGAGGCAGGCAAAATGTGGAAGGCAAATGTTTACAGGTGGAATAAACCAGCCTAACTGTAAATGGATTGGACATCCAGGAGATGGGCCCAATTAAAGAACCTCTTTGCTATGGGAAGCCAATGGACCTCATCAGCCACAGTCTGGTAAAAGCTCCCTCTGGATGGCTGAGCAGGCTCCATATTCGCAGTTGTGCTCTAAACATTTTTTTCTTAATTGTCTTTACTTTCCCACCATCTGGCTTCACACCTCGTTAGCTGAAGCTGCCAGTCTGCCTCCTGATGATGGCCTAATAGCAGAGGATGGGGAGTGGTTTTGCCTTGAGTCGGCATGGAGGTGCATATCAGGAGCTGGAACACAGTTGTTTTCCTTGCTGGCCTCTGAGCAGTAGATTCCTTGCACTCTGCTCAGGGAACGCAACGCTGACTTTTTCTCGGCCCTCGCGTCGCGTCGTACGTGTCTAACCATCTGAGCCTACTGTCTGCAGAATGTTGGAACCACTTTCGGGAGTGGGAGGGGGAATGTGATAGAGGTGTATAAAATTATCGTGGCAAGTCCAAGGGAGAGATATAATTTGGCTTCCGCCCATAGCAGCTGTTTGGAATTAAGCCCAGGAGGACTGGGGAAAGGGTGGGCAATGTAGAAAGCTCAGCCGCTTGATGAGCAGAAGGATAACTTTATATTTTAAAATAGCCAGAAATCCTGAGGAAGAGAGAAGAAGGAGGAGAGAAAGAGTTTGCAGTGTGGGGAAAGGTGAGAGTCGTGCCTCTCTCTGTTCATAGCAAGTGTTATTTTAAAGAGGACAGGGTCATGTCTTCATGAAAATTATTCCATTGGTTCCACTATAGATTTTCTTTTCACATGAGTAGTAGCAGGTACTACTTTCAGTATCATCCATAGCTTGGCACTCTTTGTTTGTGTGTCTGTTTGTCTGTCTGTGCCTGTGTGTCTGTTCCAAGACAGAATTATTTCCTCTTCTTAGTAATGCCAGTAATGCCTTGTGGAGGGTTGCACACACATATTGTCACATTGTTTTTGGGGAACAAACCTTTGAACTGAGACCTTAGCTCCCTCAAATCTATTTCCATCAGTCTATAAAATTGTAGCTAGCCATTTTTGTCCACCTGGGTCTGACCTTTAGTTTGTACTACTACAAATAGACCTAGCTTTGGGCGGGGGGGGGGGAGAAAAGAACAAATTTGATGGATCCGAATTTGAAATTCCAACTAATAGCTTTCAAAAGTGGACAATTTGGTAGCTATGCACCATCGTATTGATAGTCCTCAGAGCAGACAAATTCAGTCATTTTGAATGACAGTCACTCATCAAATATCAGCAGCAGAATCTTTAGGTGGGGAAAAGTCACAAAATAGGAGTTAGGGATGCTTCTGGGTTAATTTTAGTTTCCTCTGCTTGATCTTACTAAAGAGTTAGACCTAATACATCTACAATTACAGAGTAACAGAGTTGAGAGAGGTTTTCGCGGACCTGAGGGAACCTGGTTTTGTGTGCTGCCTGCATCCTATGGATGGGGCTTCGCTTGTTTGTGTGGCCCAGTTTCTGCCATGCCGTGGACCAGTGCCGGTCCACAGATGGGGGTTGGGGACCCCTGCCCTATACCATTCCAGACAAATGACTGTCCAATCTCTTTTTAAAAACCTCCAATGATACATAGTTGGAGATATCAAGACCAAGTCATCTTGTGGCAACTTGATCAACATCTATACTAAACCGGCTTCATTTCATGTTGTGTGTCTATGTGAGAGTGCACATAGGGACTGTTTGAGAAGGAAAGAGGTTATGAAATCCATCCATATGTCTCCAATATATATCCATGAACAGATCAACGTGAATGTGTTGCAAGAAGATGACTTCCATGCTGCCGTGATGAAATAGTCTGAAGTGATAAATAAACTGAGCTGACAAGCCAATAGATATCTGAAGAGTTTCGTGAAAATCCACTAATATAAGTGTAATTTGAAGTTGCCGTGTTAAATATTTTCATATTTTAAACATCTGGTCTGTCTGGCTTTGAATGAATTATTGCTAATGTTGGTCCCCTGCACTCTTTGAGTAGACTTTGAGTTTGCTGAAAAGGTTTTCCTCAGAATCCATCAAAAAGGTAACTTGGGTTATCTTGTATAGGAAATGTCCTTTATAGATAGTCCTTGCTTAATGACTGTTCAGGGTTATGACAGACTCCCCAGAAGTTACCTACGAGCCTTTCCTGAAGTTACGACTGCTACCCTCTGCATTTCCCCTCATGGTCATGTGATCACATTTTGGGTGCTTGGCAACTGGCTTGCACTTATGACCGATTGCAGTGATCCGCAGTCACGTGACCACAATTTGCAACTTTTATGCTTTTTTCCAGCAAAAAAAAAAACATTTCAATTTGCTTTATAATTATTTGGTTTGCTTAATGACCATCTGGTTCACTTAATGACCATGGTAATTCATTTTACGACCATCATAAAAACAGTTGTAAAATCAAGTCAGGTCATGTGGTCACCTGCTTAACTACCACAACAACTTACAACAGAAATTCCAGGCTCAGTTGTGGTTGTTAAAGCGAAGACTACCTGTATTATCATTAATCTTTGTTTCTTATAAAAGAAACTTTTTCCCTTGCTTTTTTCATGGTAAGTGAAAGAATTCCTTTATGCCCCCTTGAATTTCTGAAGGAAAAGCACCATGCGAATCTAAAACAACAACAAAAATCAATAAAAATAAAAGCCTGCATTAGAAGAAGCAAAAATAGACATATGCTTATATAAGAATTTGCATCTTAATGTACAGTTTGACCTTATTCTACCAATTATTAACTCAATGTCAGTGTCAGTTTCAAAAACTTTTGTCAGAAAATTATTTCAAATACTGTATATTCTAGAAAACAAATTAAATCCAGCAAACACACAAATAGACTTGGAATGCCTGAAACAACCAGATAATTGTATATAGATTTGGAATGCCTGAAATGATCAAATAATTTTATCATATCCAATTTGCCATATCTCATAATTAACATAACATTCCTAACTTCCAAAAATTGGGTTGTTTTCCACAACTTCATATACACAGTTTTAATTGACACATTATGTAAAGAGTGTGTTTTTCACTTTAATTACTCTTTCTGTAAAACACATTAGCAAAAAACCCTTTAGGGGTCAATAAATATTGCTTCTTCCTTTATTGCATTTTCAACTTTGAATTCAGACCGACTTTCCCCCAAACCAAAATCCCTTTGAAAACTCCTACTTATTTATTGAGACTGGGTGGTGGAAAATTTGAACCTTCTATCAGATATATAGTTGTTGTTTTTAAAGATATTTCACTCTTCTAAACTGCTCTTCAGTCAAAAAGGACACCAAGTCTTTTTTCCCCCTTTTTGGTAATTCATTACCTTATTGTATAAAAGATCCAATTAATACATTACAGAATTCAGATATTAGCTAGGTACAGTGGTATTTCTACAATAGCCTAAATTTTCCTTGACACAATAATAATTTGATAAACTTTTAAAGATAAGAAAACATTTACCCCAGTGTAACTTAATTCTGAGTTGTCAATGACCATATACTTAACTTGTACAATTAAAGCTAAGTGTGGCATTGATATCGCAAACTGCATATAATTATTTTGTAATATAATAAGGATTACTGTTTGTAGCTTGATAGGTAATACTGAGATCTCCAGTCTATAATTGTTACTGTTTATGAATATTCCAAAGAAGGAAAATAGAAAACAAAACAAAGATTAAAGGGGGAAAAGCTGCTTTGAGAAATAGATAAGTTTATATTTAACTGACAAGATAACAATTCTTGCGTTTCATTTTCCATTTATCCCTTTACAACCCCAAGATGCAAAGAACTGGCATTAAATTAATCTGTTTAAATTGCATGCACAGTGACACTCATCTTCCTTCCTTCCTTCCTCCCTCCCTCCCTCCCTTCCTTCCTTCCTTCCTTCCTTCCTTCCTTCCTTCCTTCCTTCCTTCTGTTTTTTTCACTGCAGTTTCCTGCTTCTTCAATTTCACCAGTCCATCTGGGATTGTGCTCTCCCCGAATTACCCTGAGGAATATGGCAGCAGCTTGCACTGTGTCTGGCTAATCATTGCAAAACCTGAAAGTCGGATCCATTTGGCTTTTAATGATTTTGATGTGGAGCCTCAGTTTGACTTCTTGGCGGTGAAGGATGGTGGCACAGCTGAATCACCCACCCTCGGGACCTTCTCTGGAAGCCAACTCCCATCTTCTCTGACCAGTAGCGGCCACGTTGCCAGATTGGAATTCCAGACAGATCACTCCACTGAGAAGCGTGGCTTCAACATCACGTTTACCAGTAAGTCAACAGACGGCAAAGGCCAAGGCTGTATGAACAGGTGTGCAAGGAAGCATTCAGGGCACTTTTTATCTCTTTGTTCTTTTGAATCAAGAGTGGCAGCTTGGAAAGCACGGATCAGTACAAATGCTATGGTTGGTAAATCAATATTTGGTCTGATGGGGTTTTATTTTGTTTTCTCCAGGATATTTCTCATGATAGAAGGCTTCCAACCTTAACCAGCCTTAAATAATAAATTAAATAGATAACTGGTATGCTACACAAGAAAACATGACCATCTAGCTTCATATTTACGAGCAGGAGTCATTTTGGGTTCTGCAAAAGTTCCATTGGGGTGGGAACAGTATTCTAATTGTGTGTGTGTAGGGGCGGGCATTTGTGTGCTTGGGGACTAGCCACACTCAGCATCACAGCCATTTGTGAATAATCAAGTCTTCTGAAGGAGATTTATTTACTTATTTATCAAATTCACATGGTCTCCAATCTTGCACAAAGCAATGAGGG
Organism: Azemiops feae; assembly: GCA_023970755.1. Lineage (NCBI taxonomy): Eukaryota > Metazoa > Chordata > Lepidosauria > Squamata > Viperidae > Azemiops > Azemiops feae. The sequence continues at coordinate 328,685 of JALGBA010001415.1, forward strand.
ATAGCTGCAATAAAACCAGTAATAAGACATTTTACAAAACCAGATTAAAACAATAAAACATAAGTAAAAACAAGATTGTTATTGGGGACTACAGCGGGTGAAAAGGCTTGTCTCCTGTGTCCCATCAGATGAAACTCCTTAATAGATGGGACCTGCAAAATGTCCCTCCTGCCAGATCTGATAGGCTAACAGAATAGTAGAGTTGAAAGAGACCTTGGAGGTCTTCTAGTCCAATATCCTGCTCAAACAGGTGACCCTATACCTTAGAGACAAGTGGTTGTATGTGTTTCACTTTGAGAGCAGGCAACTAAATTTCATTTTTTGCTGTGTGCCATTATGCCCAGTAAAAAAATGACAACAAAGGTTATCTTATCATCTTATCTCATCTCATCTCATCTCATCTCATCTCATCTCATCTCATCTCACCTCACCTCACCTCACCTCACCTCACCTCACCTTGTCCAATCTCTTCTTAAAAACTTCAGTGCTGGAGCACCCACAACTTTTGAAAGCAAATTGTTCCACTGGTTAATTCTTCTAACTGTCAGGAAATTTCTCCTAAGTTCTAGGTTGCTTCTCTCCTTGATTAGTTTCCATCCATTGCTTCATGTCCTGCCTTCAGGTGCTTTGACCCCCTCTTCTTTCTGGCAGCCCCTTAGATATTGAAACTCTGCTATCATGTCCCCCCCCTAGTCCTTCTTTTCATTAAACTAGACATACCCAGTTCCTGCAACCGTTCTTCATATGTTTTAGGATGGGTAGATGTAATCAGGGAGAGGTAGTCCTTCAGATAACCCATCCCTATGCTCTGTAGGGTTTTATAAAATGAAAACCAGCACCTTAAATTGGGCCCAGAAGCAAACTGGTAACCAACCAACTCAGAATGCATCTACCACATGCTCTTGAAATTTAAAACTGTCCTTTGATCCAAGAGATTATCACTACTGTACTTTCACCATATTTTCTAACATATGGAGCCTCTGTGCATATCTTGCTTTAATTTATGTTGCTGAATATAAATTGCTCAAGAAATCTTTTTAAAATGCAAATTGCCCTTCTTTCATTCTTTGACATGTCAATTTCTCCAGTTCTTTAACATATTTTCTCCCCATTGTAAATTCTCTCTATCCTTCCTAATATAGCTAGTGTTATTTGTTTGCAACTATCTGTTCTGCACCCTCTTTTCAGATAATTTTCAGGTAAATTAAACCTCCTAAGTGAATGACAAATGTCAGCATCACTTGATGTTAATATGCTTTGCAGCTGTGAACTTCTACTGACTCCTGAAGGGATCTATGGCATATATACATATTTGTAGCTTTTGAATATTTAAGGCCAGACTGCGTACTTTAACTAAAATCTGGAAATCCCTGTTTTCACATCTTTGCAGAATGAGAAATAGCATAAGTAGCAGGTACAATTAAGTTAAAAAATGTGTTGCAAGCTTCTCTGAATTGATTGATGTGGCAAGTGAATAGATTTGGGTTCAGTTTTTAATTCTGCAGTACAGGAAGACCTCGACTTACAACCACAACTGAAGCTGCCAGAATTTCCATTGCTAAGCAAGGTGGTTGTTAAGTGAATCACACCTGATTTAATGATTCAATTTTTTTGCTATAGTTTTTAAAAGAATCACTATAGTTGTTAAGTGGGTCACACGGGTGTTAAGCAAATCAACTCCCCCATTTCTTGTCGGAAGTCAGCTGGAAAGGTCGCATATGGAGGCTGCAACCATTGTAAATATATGTGGGTTGTCAAGCACCCAGATTTTAGAATATTAGAATAGAATAGAGCTGGAAGGGACCTTGGAGGTCTTCTAGTCCAGCCCTCTGCTCAAGAAGGAGAACCTATACCATCACAGACAGGTGATTGTCTAGTCTCTTCTTAAAAATCTCCAGTGATGGAGCACCCACGATTTCTGGAGGCAAGCTGTTCCACTGGTTAATTGTCCTCACTGTTAGGAAGTTTCTCCTTAATTCCAGGTTGCTTCTCTCTTTGATCAGTTTCCAACCATTGTTTCTCGTCCTTCCCTCTGGTGCTTTGGTGAACAACCTGACCCCCTCTGCCTTGTGGCAGCCCCTCAGATACTGGAACGCTGCTATCATGTCTCCCCTGTTCCTTCTTTTCTTAGCCAAACCCAAGTCCTGCAGCCGTTCTTCGTATCTTTTAGTCTCCAGGCCTTTGATCATCTTAGTTGCTCTTCTCTGAGCTTTTTCCAAAGACTCAACATCTTTTTTGTAGTATGGTGACCAAAATCTGTTGCAATATTCCAGGTGTGGTCTTACTAGGGCTTTATAAAGTGGTACTAATACTTCGCGTGATCTTGATTCTATGCCTTTGTTTATACAACTCAGGATTGTATTAGCTTTTTTGGTTGCTGCTGCACACAGCTGGCTGGGACAGTCATAAGTGTGAGAGACCAGTCATAATTCACTTTTCTTGGGGCCCATTGTAATTTGGAACGGTCGTGAAACAAATGGCTGTAACTAGAGGACTACTTGTAGTTGCCGAAAGTTACATACATACCTCCCTAATTTCCTTCCTACCCACTCACCTCATCCCACTCCACCCTCATTCAGGAAGATTAGTCAATATTGTGGGATAGGAGTAACACAAGAGCTAACGTTTAATAAAAGTTGTGATAATAGTTTAAGCATTGTATAGTCATGAGGTTGACAGTGGAGGGTAACATCAAAAATTGATTATGCTCTCCACCCTCCCAAAAAATGATCCCCTGGAATGTGCATTCTCTGAATCTCCAGTGCTTTTGAACAAATCTTGTCTAGGGAAGACTGAAAATATTGCAATATTCAATCCATTCAAACAGAACAATTTAAAACCCATGCAAGTCACAATGTGTCTTAAAATTGTACTAGTTTGTATACTGTAAGAACAGGCTCATAATACAAATCTTTGTTATTAATCATCAAAATCCTTAAATGTAGCACTGTATAAGCTTAAACCAACCATTAAACCATATGTGGCTCTGGGAAAAAGCGAAAACCCCAGATATAGATTCATTTTGCAATTATTGTAAAATATATTTAAGTATGTGGTAAACAATCACAGCCCAGAAAATAAAGCTAGATAGTTAGTTAGAGAGAGAGAGAGAGAGAGAGAGAGAGAGAGAGAGAATTTTAACGCTGGTCTGTGACCGTAATAAAAATTGATTGATTGGTTGATTGATACAGTTTTAATGCATTAAAATGCTTTTATTGCTTTATTTGTTTGTTAAGCTTGCAACCTGCCTCAATCTGCAAATTCTAGGTAACATAAAACAAAGTAGAATATATTAACAATATACAGGTAGTTCTCGACTTACGACCACAACAGAGCCCAGAATTTATTTTGCTTAGTGAGACTTTACAACTTTTCTTGCCACATTTATTAAGCGAATCACTGCAGCTGTTAAATTAGTAACATGGGTGTTAAATGAATCTGGTTTTCCCATTGACTTTGTTTATCAGTAGGTTGCAAAAGATAATTGCATGACTCTGGGACACTGCAACCATCATAAATATGAACCAGTTGTAAACCATGTGACCATGGGGATGGGGCAATGGTCACAAGTGTGAAAAATGGACATAAGTTACTTTTTTCAGTGCCGTTGTAACGTCGAACGGTCACTAAATGTACTGTTGTAAGTCAAGGATTCCCTGTATCAAAAGAAATAAACCTTCCCGCCCACAGATGGATACACATAAACATTCAACGGGGATTAGAGGTTTGGTGAAATAGATTTCTCTACTTTATGAAACTTCAAGAGGAAGGCTCCCTCTGGGCAAAGGCCAGAACAGAAGGCTTATTACCTATTCCACATTCCACATTTCTCTTTTTTTATATATATATATATATATACAATTTTATTAAAGATTTTTTTTTTTAAAAAAAGAGGATAAATAAAAACTAATACAAACTAATATAAAATAACAAAAAGGAAAAAGAAATCAAAAAAGAAAGCTCAAAGTGCAAGAAGGGGAGAAGTAAAAAGAAAACCAGAAAAGAAAGAAAAAAGATACAAAGTGGTAGCTTCCAATCTTCTTTATAGCAGTTATAAATGCAATTATAAATGTACTTCTTATTCTACAACTAACACTCTTCTTTCTATAATCATCCTGTCTGGTCATTAAAACCAGAAATCCTGTTTGTTTATTTTTATTTTTTTGTCTTTTATGCAAAAAGGAGTTTCCAGTCAACAGTAAACTTAGATATTGTCTTTTCCCAGATCAAAGAAGTCAATTTAGCCATCTGAGCAAGTTTCATTATCTTCACCAATCATTCCTCTATTGTGGGTAGCTTCAAATCTTCCCATCTTTGTGGAACCAAACCTTTGTATCTTTCCCACATTTTGCATGGAAGGTCATGCTTTGCAAGTCCTCTACTTATGGACAGATTTGATCTTGGCAAAGCACTATCTGATACATCCTGCCACTTATGCCACATAGAGCTTTGTAGGTCACATCCAATACTTTGACTTAGGCCTAGAAATCTGGTGGTAGCCAGTGCAGTGATTTCATGATCACTGTTATCCTGCAATGGCTGAATTGGCCCACTAAGACTCTTGAAACAACCAAACACTGTATAAAGTGAAGAAACAACTTTGTTGCCTATAGCAAAAAAACAAGAGCAATAATTATTTTTGGATCCTCTTAATTCCAAGCTTTTCATAGTCAAGTGAATGGCAGTTTCACACAGCAATTTGCACTCAAGCTCTCTCCTATAATTTTCTATGGAACACGATTAGATTGACTTGGCAAGAATGATAAACGACCTTTGTTACAACAGTGGTTAAAAGCTCTACAAAATTAATGGGATTTCTGGTTGGCGACTGCAAATCTGCTATTATTAAAAAATAATTTGTCATACTGGATTAGAGGACAGGTTCATCAAAGTCAGCTAACCTATATTTTGGGGGGGAGTTGAGGGGTTTTTGTTTTTTGTCATTTAGTTGTTAGTTGCTTAAAATTTTGTTGGTAAAGTTTGAAAAGTGTAGATTTGGATTGAGAGTAAGAAAGTTATTCTTGTCACAATATGCGTGGAAAAGCTGCCTCAAGTCTTACAAAGATATTATATATACTCTGCATGTGGCAAATCTCAGATTCATCCCCTAACATCGCCAAATGGAATTGGCAAAATATTCTTGCCTAAAACTCTGGAGACCTCCTTCATGCAAACAATCTTACTCTTCCAAAAAGAAAAACTATAACTATAATGACAAGAACACCATCTGATTGTTATGAACATATTGAATAAAGGGAAATAAAGAATATTTGAGCTCTCCTGAGATATAAACTGTGGTACATGTTATTGAATCCTGATTCCATGAATACAATATTCAGTCTCTGAAGCTTCTTTTCTCGCAGTTGTAAACCTAGATGCCAATAACAGAAAATGGATTACGTTATGTAGCAAGACACCAGCAAAGATGCATAGAAATCCAATAAATGTTGATATTTTAAAATTCCCACTTATTTAGATTAAAATGGGGGAAAGGAAGACCAAAGCAAGCTACTAAGGACAGAAACTTCATAAATTCATACCAATAGCCCTGGAGCTACTCACCCACATGATGAAATTGTATAATTAATTGTTTGCCAAACCTCAAAACATTTGAGTGCAAAAATGATCTGCTTCAAGAATTCTGAGAGTATTTTAAGCCTCAAGAAACAACGTCTCAAGCTGAGAAGAGTAAATATAAAGTTGGGAGGGAGGGAGGGAGGGAGGGAGGAAGGAAGGAAGGAAGGAAGGAAGGAAGGAAGGAAGGAAGGAAGGAAGGAAGGAAGGAAGGAAGGAAGGAAGGAAGGAAGGAAGGAAGGGGTGTGCTAAAGGCCTATATTATTGGCATGTGTTAAGGCATTGAAAACTTTACTTTCTAATTTGGTATTCAATTCCTACCCATTTTCTCAGGGCAACTTTTATGTCCTATGAGTTATGGATTAAATATTTATAGCTAGAGATGCACAGATTTTACTTTGTTATTTTATGGTTTCGTGAATCACTTTAGAGACAATTATTTCTATCCTGTGTCAGAACTGAATAAGAAAACTAAGTGATTATTCTGGCTTGATTCTGGATATAATAAAGACATTCCTCTAATTATGTTGTGCCATGTTTATTTATTTGTTTATTTTTATTAAACAAATTTATATAGCCACCCAACTCACATACAGTGACTCTGTACGTATCAGTTTGGGGATACAAGTCAAGTCATTTGCTCTTACCCAACAGTCAGCCTTCACAGCCAAGTTCTAAGTCTTAGCACTCCAGATCCTTAACCCCATATTTGGCTTACTTGGTGATAGGTTCTCAGATATAGCTCAGCTTTTTTCTTTATTGCAAAGCAGAGTAAATCCATTCGCTTGCCTCCTGCAGTACACATCAACTGAACCCTTTTTACAAGTCTATGCTCCAGGAGTTAAATTCTAGGTTTTCTTCATACTTTTCTAAGTCAACTGAGGCAACTCTGTTGATGCTCTCTATGACATCTGACCTGTGATGGAATAACAGCACTTTTTAGTGTGGAACTGATGGTTTCTACCCCACCAGCTTCATTCCATACACCAAATTACTTAATAGCATTGTTATTATGGGGAAAAAAATAGAGGACTGATTTTTCCCCATAATAATGGCACCCTGAGTTTCTGGAGGAAAAGGAGGATATGAGTCTAACAAACATATGTGCAAAAGTGGTGGTCGCTCATCAAAGCAAAAATCAGGGTAATCCTCTTCTTCCTCCTCCTCTTCCTGCAAATAATCTTTGTATACCCATACAAGAAAAACAACAAATATTTTTTTTCTTTCTATGAACTATATAATATTCTTTCTTGATATGATGTATCCCATTTTAAGATTATAAGTATAAGAACTTTCATTCCTACAATGCAAAAATCTAAACCACTTCTATGAAATAAACAAGCTTGTTGGGCAAAACCTGTAAGCCTGAGGTTCGCATTTGTTTCTCCATCATATGGGTCAATCAATCAATCAAATATTTATTACAATCAAAGGCCAAATAAAAATACTCAAAAAGAGTATCTGCTTAAAAGTTCTAGAATAAAATAATGACAAACAACAATAAAATCTATGTGGAAATCATAATTTGGCAGCCTATCTATCAGTTGCACATAAACAAGCATAACCTAAGCTATAATGTATTATTATTAAATTGTAAAAGCCTATAATTATTAGGTACTAAATTACAACAGGGTGATATCAAAAATATCAATTTGGTGCATTAATTATATAAAATTATTATAATGGAGTATTCATCAAGTTCAGGGAATCTTTAGTGTGACTATAATTTGTTGGGTTTTAAGCAACCACTGAAGATCAACGGTATCGGACCAGCCGGGATACCTATTAATTATTGGGAAAATACATTTTGTTTGAATGACTCTATAAAAAGAGCAGTGAAGAAAGATGTTTCCAGAGGTTTCCACCTCTCCAGAATCCCATGGACAGAGTCTTTCAGCCAATGGTGATCATATGGATCTATAGCTTCATATAATTTCATTCAAGCAAGCACCCACAGGTCCTTCTCACTAACCCAGATAGAGTCTTCAGGTCCACATTGGAGATGCATTTCAGGCTGGCAGGATTGCTAATGGGAGGCAGCAGATAGCAAAGGAACAAAAGGTGATGTTTTTTGATGCCCACGAATGTGTTAACCCAGAATTCATCTCTGAAGACAAGAAACCTAAGGCGAATGCAGAGGGCCATTTTTTGGGGGGTAAAATGCATTTGCTTCACCATGTCTTCTTGTTTCTTTCTAGCCTTCAGACACAATGAGTGTCCTGACCCAGGAGTGCCAGTCAATGGGAAGCGCTTTGGTGATAGCCTCCAACTTGGGAGCTCGGTCTCTTTCCTGTGTGATGAAGGCTTCATAAGGACCCATGGCTCAGAAACAGTCACCTGTGTCTTGAAAGAAGGCAATGTCATTTGGGATAATACAGTCCTGAGATGTGAAGGTAAATTACCATGTTGGCTTGTCATTTTCTTGGTTATAAGCTTTTAAGAGAAGGGGGGAAATAAATATAAGAAGTATCTATGGAATGAGGGCCTGTGAATTCTGATGCAAACTGATGTAAGTGCTATGGCATCTGGAGGTTGAGGGGAATCAAAGAAGGGAAGATGGTAGCTGTGATCAAATCCCCACCAGCTGTGATGACACCTGTAAATAAGTGGGCAGTCTTCAGTCATGTGGTTGGGGACAGCATCTGGACTTTATAGCCCCCTCCCCATCTCTTGGATATCCCTGCATGACTTACAGCTGCTTTGGTAGAATCTCCAGCTAGATTGGAGGGAGGTGTTAAGAGGGTGATGAGCTTAGAGTCTTTGTATTGCAGAAAGCGGTGCAGACCTGACTTCCCACATATTCCTGGATGCTGTATCTGATCATTCCCATGGGAATGCAGTCAGTTTGGTAACATTCATAAGTGACTAACCACACAGCTTCTGCTTGAGATGATTCACACAGATTTGGCTGCTTGCACCTGACAAGCTGCTAGACTAATGAAAAAAAAATACTGCATTCATGCTTTCTCTCTGTCTCTTTGGCCTTTTGTTCTATTAAGTTTTCAGTGGAATTTAATACTATATTTAGATGCAGGTAGGTTACATTAAAACGTTGTGAGATAAACTACATTTCGGTATTCGTTTTTATGACTGTAATTCCATGCCTTCTTGATTTCTTAATGGAGTTTGGAAATGACTAAAGATGAAATCATCCCAAATGGAAAAGAATTCGGTTTATTGATCCCTTGAGCTTCACTTAGGTCAGCTTTAGTTAGCTTCATTCCCTTAATTCTGTACACAAGGCAAAATTACCAAATGAAATATTCTCCCACCAGGAAAAAAAAGCTGTAACTGAGAAATAGTATCCCTCTGGAATATCCTGCCACCAAGGATGCTAATGACGACCATAAGGACAGATGGAGAGTTTCAACTGAAATCCTACACAGAACGCTTCTTGCCAGGGTTTTATTAAATTCACTTATTACTCAACTGCTGAGTTGTGGGTCCCCCGGGACTAATCCAGTGCAAATACTTTTTTTTATGAAACAATTGTCCCATCAACCAATTTTGGGAATTATTGTTATAAGATTTAGTTTATTTAGGAAGATAACATTTAATTTCAAATATTGTATCAATTTGCATCCAGCCAAAAAGCATGGCAGTCACACTAGAACTGATGCATTGAATAAAAGAACAATTCTGAAGACTTCTGAATCTCATTTATCTTGGTGAATATAGTATCTGCCCCTGGTGAAAAAGCCTGCAAAAATTGCTTTGCAATTGCCTCGTGATACCTGATTCTGACCTGGGGCCTTCTGAATATGGTAGATATCAACTTGCATAGTCCTCAACCAATATGGGCAGTGGCCAAGCAGGATGGTTAGTAGTTGGAGAAAAGTGACTTATTCGAAGTTATGACTGAGCAAAATGGAGAGAGCTGCTGCCTTTTCATTTCTTTTTGAAAAAGCATCAACTTTGCTCACAAACTATTTGCAGCTTTGTTTACTTTAACTCTTGTTAAATCTCTTCTGAGTGGGTCATAGAAGCTTGCTAGTTCATGTGCCTTCTCACCCTTAGTTTAAGTGTGGAGGAAAATGAAAAGTTATCAAAACCATTTCAAAATCCTTTTCATTCTTTGACAGTTTTGATAACCTCATCACTATCAACGTGTCCTCCTTTATCCCCCATCTCTCTTGCTTTGCCTTCGACTTGCCCTCCAGTATGAGCTCAATGAAATGCAATTTCTAATTAGCTTTTTTTTTTAATTAAATAAGGGGGAAATCTGTCTAGAATATTTAAGGTGCTGTTTGACGTTTGAGGAATAAAAACCACCAGCAGAATGGGCAAAGCAAAGCATCTGGGTTTGAGAAAATGGGTGGAAAAGTGTTGCTTCCAAAAACTTGGGAGGCAATTGGTGGATTATGCTCTGGAATTTGAAAAATATAGAGTTTTGGAAATCTTATTTGGAAATTATACAGTTTGAATACTGGGGGGGGGGAGATTATGCTTTCAAGAAAAGATCCAGGAAAATCAGATTCCTTTTTTAGTGAATTTCTTTCTTAGGCATGCATAAACTGTCAATGATTTTTTTTCCTAAAGCACAATGTTTGAATTAGATATAATCTCAGTCTCAGAAGGAATAAAATACAAGGTATTTTCCCCTCCAAGGTTTTTTTTTTCCTTACTACCCTAAGAACCACTGGCTTAATTAACTCCTAGCCAATCTTTGTTAAGCCATCAATCATTGACAGATGTGTTTTACCTGTACCAAGTCTCTGTTCATTCCTGGCTCCTTGCCTGAAATCCTGACAAGCCACTGCAAGTCAGCATCAGTTGTGCTGACCCAACTAATACCCATAACCCAATTTAACATAGAAACTCTGAGGCAGTCCAGACAAGGCTGAGCTACAACTCCCAATGGGCTTTCCTAGCAATACTGATTGTAGGCCAGCAAAATCTGGATAGCTGCAATCTAACACCATATGTGACCTGGTGAGTGACAAGGAAAAGCTACTCTCTCTCATAGTTACCATTTGTTCATGGCCACTGGACTGCCATGCTTGCAAGCCACCAACTGCAGGACCCTCACCGTTTCCCCACCCCTGGAAGTCCTAGTAACGGTCTGAGACATTTAGGACCAGTCTTTCAGCTTGGTTGATCCCTGGCTTGTTAATAAATATGGAGAGAGCCTTCTGTGACAAAATGAAGCAGAAAGGAGAAGTATGCTATTGTTTTACAGTATTGCTTTTTTACTGATAGTTGGTTGTAACTTCTTTATTTTTCTCCCTCTCCGTGATAGCTCCCTGTGGTGGCCACCTGACCTCGCCAAATGGAATGATCCTATCTCCAGGGTGGCCGGGATTCTACAAGGACTCTCTCAACTGTGCATGGGTCATTGAAGCTCAACCAGGGTACCCAATCAAAATCACATTTGACAGGTGACCAACAGTTTACTCATGTCAATAAAATTACATTGTTGGAAATGCCCTGAATGGCAGCTGGGTTATAAATTGTCTCGGAGAGTCCTTGGTGTTCTCTGAGCTTGGTGGTTTTCTTGCAGTCATTTCATTGCCCTTAACAGTGCTAGAAGGAAGTGGTTGATGTTACCTAGTTGGATAATAAAATGTTTGGAAGAAAATAGCCAAGTTCAGAGAGCATCAAGGGTCCCACAGTTCAACTCTGAGCTGCAAATGTTCTCTTATATTGGTATAAATAGTCATTTAAAAAAAAAAAAAAAACTTACTATCCAGATTCTTTTTGTTTCTCTCTGCTTGTGCATGTGTGTATTAGGTTGTGAAAAACTTGAAAAAAAATTGTTTATTTTTGCAAAAAGGCTATGATGCATTTTTAAAAGCTGCTTCATTGAACCAAATGCCTTCCTTCCCTGTTGAAAATAAAGCAAAATGTTGTATTGTGTTTCTGAGGTTTCTTCCACCATGAGGCCAATTTAGCTGTTTCTGGCTCTTTCGTGCCTAATAGAGGGAGATGGGATGGAAAATCTTCAAAATATATTTTGATTTGAGGGGGGCGTTGGGGGATTTTTTTTCTCTTTCAATGAGTACGTCAAAGAAAACATTTAAACAGAGAAACATGAAAAAAGAATGAAAAACGTATTTTACTCTTTTTCATGTTCCTTGTGTGCGTATATATATAGAGAGATACACATGCAAACAGACATTAAGACACGATGTTAAGAGTCTAAAAATCACTATTGTACAGTACACTGCTGTCAATGCAGTCATTGCTTCTAGAAATATGTTTTGGTTTAGCTATCACATAAATTTGAAATGTAGATTGTCTGCATTAATAAACCCAAATTTTGGTTGCCCAGATTGGCCAGGCCCAAGCCCAAAGATGACACAATGAAATCCAGTCAAGTCCCAATTCTTTATTTGCTCATATCTAATAGGCAGAACCTTCCCAGACTAAAGCTGTAACTTTCTAAGCTACTAGATATATCCTGAGAGATATTACTTGTAGCTACCCTGGACCTCTTCCTTCCTCCCCCATCCAGCTGGGGACTATTTGTCTGTTAATTTGGGCTTGTCTCCAGAATGTGCTGCCTCCTCTCTGGGAAAGCTCTGTGCTGCCAAGACTCCCCTCGCTGTTTCTCCAGGTGCACATTCCACCACAAGAACATTTTAAATATTTTAAAGATAAGATTTTGAATGGAAATTGAAATAACTCCTTTTCTCATAACAAGTTTTATTAGTTTTTGTTTGTTTTACAGCCAAGTGCTTGTAACACATCGTGGAGATAGGGCACTCCAGGGAACACAACAAAAAATACAGTCATACATATACAATTTAAACTACTACTTTAAAGGTTCCCTCTTATGGTAAACAATTCGAGCATTCCTAAAATATAAATTGTTTCTCACCTCTATCTATTATTCCAATTTCAATTTATATTTCTCAATCAAATTATATCTCTTATTATATTTCACATACATATTATGTAAATAAACATGAATTTATATATTTTAAAACTATTTCATTAGACATAGTAATATAATAACATCATAATAATAATAGGACAATAATTATTTCTATCATAAACAAGTAATATAACTATTATATCTTAATATTTCTCAACTATATTCTATTTCATATATTCTATCCAATATTTTCATAGATCAATCCACGTCCCTAAAAGATTCCTCAATTGTTTCAGTTTAATCCATTTAATATCTCACTAATTACCATTCAATTCTTATAAATAAAAATATCAATAATATTTCACCAGTCTCAATCTCAATCTAACTCCTTTAATTATAAATTTTCCAATTATTCTTATTGCCATTCCAAATCATACTCAAATCCATAATTTAAATCTATTGTTGACTCATACCAAAGTGACCTTAAAGATCTCAAAAATATTAGTTCAATCAATGTCCAGAAGCCCTTTTTACCCATCAAATAAAATTTTAACTCTTATTTTTAAATCTAATTCTAGCTTTCTTTTTGTGCCAGGTAGGTTTCCACAACAGGGCTTCTAAGTCCTCCCATCTTAGTAACTGGCTAAAGGCCTTTTCCCACCATTGAGTCCAATCATATTCTTTTTCTCTTTTATCCAGTGTTGTCTGTACTGTCATGTTGTCAACGTTTTTTGTGCCTCGTATTTGGAAGTCCAATCCTGTTGCTTTTAAAGTTGTAAATGTTTTAGTTGAGTTCTGCCTTTGATCATCAAAGAAATCCATCATGTAGGATGTGTCCTCTTCCTCTTCAATAAATTCAGTAGATTCAATAGATTGTAAATGTATTCCCTCCATCTCATTAAGTTGTAGATCTGATTGTCTATCATAGTCAATCAAAGGTTGAGCTTCAATTTTTAATTCTGAGTCCTCCTTGAATCTAAGCGATCTAATATGTTCTTTAAGTTCCAGTCTTGCTTCCAAGATTTTTTCTAATATAAGTCCATAATTAATCTGTGAATAGGATTCCATCTTCTTCTTTTTTTTTTAGAGAAGTTCAGCTTAAAAAATAGATTGCAGCGTTATAAAATATAAAATGCAGACAGAAATATATTTCCAAAGAAAGATAGAGGAAAAAAAACAACCAATAGTCAAGACCAGCACAGAGATAAAAACTGGCAGTCAGTTGTTATATTGTAATCCAGTCTGGGCATCAGGCCAAAATCAGGAAGTGGGAGTTCAAAGAGCAAGTTACATTGTATCAGTCTGTTTCTGGGCTTCATGCCAGGTCCCAGGATGCATTGTATCCAAAATAATCTACATAAGTCCGCCCAGAGAGCAAAAAGTTTTTTAGGCAGTACTGTTCAGGAGGGAGGGGGGAAACAAAGAACATTCCACCCCCTCCCTAAGGATTTTCACCTAAACTGAAGATAAACAAGCCAAAAGAGAAAGTCACAATAATCCGGATGCTCGAGTTCCAACTGCTTATGTAGACAAAATAAAATAGTAAAAAAAACAATAATTGTTTTTCCAAAGCCCGTTTTCCCCAGTAATCAAACACTGCTTTCTCAAAATAGGGAAATAGTTCTTAAAGCTGTTAGCAGGGAAAAAGGTAAATTAACAAGAGGGAAGGAAAGGTCTCACCCGGATCTTCCACGGTGGTTCTTTTCGCTTAGATGTTGCTGTGACTTTCGGCTGGAGCAGCTGAGTGATCGGCCATGTTACTGGCCGATCTTTTCCCCGTCGGCCCAAAGGTGGTTTTCTAGGACCGCAGAGGGAGCCGCCGCTCCCTCCGCGATCAACGAGTGCCCTCCTCTACGGTGGTCGCCCCTACAGGGCGACTTTCGACCCTATCCAGGGTCTACCGGCGGGGGGAAACCGGACGGCCAAGAGAACAAGTTCTCTGCACGTCCGCGGGCGCTGCGACCGGAACCGGAAGTCCGAAATAACTCCTTTTCATGGCATGCTTGCCTTTCTCCAGACGTACTACAATTTTGTCCTTTTTCTTTGTGCCGCCCACTTTCTCCTAATTGTCATCTAATCCGGAGAATTTTGGGCATTCCTGATGTAGTGAGGATAAAAGGGAGAAGGCATCTGAACAGCTGGAGCTTAATGCTTTTCCTTTAGTATGAATAACAAGAGCCGGCAAAAGTCTTTCTCAAGGGATTCCTGTCAGGTGCAGACAGCCAGTGGCTCCTAGGGAAGCGGGCATATTCATAATGGTGCTCAGTGGTGGAATGCAAATCCCAGGAAGGGAATTAATTATTTCATCTAGTTCATGTTTTTCTACCCTTGGGCCTTTCTGTTTCTGCTGCTCTTTTAAAATGGGTTCTGTTTCATGTTTTATTCTCTGTTCAGGGTTATTGATCTTAAGTTGCCATTTGTTTTAATCACAGGTTATGGTGTTGTTTTTAGAAAGTATTAACTTTGTTTTCATTCTGTAAGCTGCTGTGAGAACTTCAGTGGTAGGAGCAGCTTATAAATATGGAAAAGGGAATAAAATTAAATGGGGGCTGAGCGAGGATAGGATAGGTTCAGCTCACTTTGGGGAATTATATTTAACCCTCAGATATAAAAGAGGCAGCCGGCAACTTATAACCCAGGGGGTCTTCAAACTTGGCCCTTTTATGACTTGTGGACTTCAACTCCCAGAATTCCTCAGCCAGGCACACTGGCTAAGGAATTCTGGGAGTTGAAGTCCACAAGTCATAAAAGGCCAAGTTTGAAGACCCCTGTTATAACCAGTCATTTAGTGACAGCTCTAAGTTACGACAGATCCCACCCCCCATATCTACTTATGACCCAATTTCAAAGTTCCAGTGTCCTCTACCCCACAGTCACATGATTGCATTTTAGACGCTTGGCAACTACCCCACATTTATGGCCATTTACAGCACCCAGAGGTCATGTGACCACAATTTACAGAGGTTTTGCTAAAAACCGGTGTTTACTTCCAGTTTCCAGCAAAACAAAACAAGAAAACGGCCCATATCAAACAGTTAGTTTGCTTAACAGCCACAGTATTCATTTTATGGCCATTGCATTTGCTTAATAAATGCTGCCAAAAGGGTTATAAAATCAAGTCTAATTATGATGATCACAACTTATGAGCCTAATTGTGAGGCTTAATTATGGTCATAACTGGAGGACTACCTATAATGGGAACAGAGAGGCGAGGATGAAAAGGGGCTAATTTATTACCAGCTTTCCGCTTGACTTTTTTCTGCAGGTTTAAAACGGAGGTGAATTATGACACGCTGGAAGTGCGTGATGGCAAATCCTACTCATCCCCCTTGATTGGAGTTTATGATGGGACCCAGGTCCCCCAGTTTCTCATCAGCACCAGCAATTTCCTCTACCTGCTCTTCACCACAGACAAAAGTCACTCGGACGTTGGCTTTCAGATCCACTATGAAAGTAAGTACGTTAGACCTTTTCCAATGTCATGATAGATCTCCTAAATCTGTAGAACAGATCTTCTACATATGCTTTTAATCCCAAATGTGCTAAGGACCTAGATCTCTATAGTGCTGGCTGCGACTGTGGCACAGACAATGACACTCATGGTGTAACCTTCAGGATGTTTATTAGGTATTTGTGGTCTTGATGGAAATACATAATTCTCATTACTTGCACAACTAGGTAATGTTGTATTAGCGATGTGGAAAACACTGTCCTAAGAACAGGATGAATGCAAATGAAAATGTGGAAAGGCGAAAGGAAGAAAAACAACAATGAGCACAATAGTACAATTGAATAATAGCAATAGCTGAATGTATTTAAAATCTAAGCACGGAACAGAAATAAAAGAATCTCAATTGAATCCGAATATGTTCCATACAAATTAAATGCATTATAACCTAGGTAACTCTAACAAAATTAATAGAATATCAAGCAGGTAACCACTTCACAATAAAAACAATAGATAAATTAGACATTGTAAGTCAAGAGTATTAGTTAAATCAATGTAACTAATTAAATCAAGTAAAATTATACAATTGAAAAGCCAGAAGGCCTGTTATGGAGGCCCATCCAGGAGCTACAAGGAATTTCTTGTAATAAAATAGAATAACAGATTCATGAAAGCTGTCCAAGATTCTCTCTTATATTAAACAACATCGAGATTTGGGTTATTTTGAGTTTCTTTCTCACTTTCGCTCTTTCTCCGGATGGTATAATGTTCTCAATCACAAATCCCCTCTTAATGCCTTATTCGTTCCTTCTGAATTCCTCTGAGGGAGTTGGGCAGTTCAACAATGTGATTCATAAATAAATAAATAGCTCTACATTCTATTACACATTCAGAGGAGCATCCCTGTGCCTCTAAATCAGGGATGGGCAATTAATTTTCCCAAAGGACCACATGAGAAACTGCCACCGCCAACGTCCCTTGCCACCACTCTGCCCCCTGCTACTGCCACTGCACCAATGCCCCACCCTCTGATGGTGATGTTGTGCCCCTGATGCCACACTGATATCCTGCCCCTGACACCCCACCCTGCCAATGCCAATGCCACAGGCTGGACTGGGACTGGATGGATGGACTGGGCTGGATGTCGCCTGCGAGGCCATGAAAGCCCCAGGTCTGCTCTAAGTCAAACGAAAAAGTTTAAAGTCCAGGCTTAAAGACTAAGAATTCATCCATTGCCTGAAGAATAAGAGGGAACCAAAGATCTGAGAGTAGGTCCTGGAGAGTTTTTTAGAATTCTACCTTACTCTACCGTCCAAGCTTTTCAATCTCTACATGAAATTATTGGAGGGTAACCTGGAATTTGGAGGCAAACTCGCCACCCTGAAGGTACCCAGACTGAAGATGTCTGCCCTGAATTGTGCAGTGAAAATGTTGGCCTCTTTTTTAGAATGAGTAATGGTTCCTTCTGAAATTCAATCAAAACTTAGTCCTGAAAAGAGGGAAACATCACACAGGTGACATTTAACCTGTTTTGGACAAGGATGTCTGTTTCCAGGCAAAATAGAGAGTTCTGTGTGTACCTTCACCTTGCTCTATTAATAAATGCTGTCTGACCTGGACAAATAAGGCAGAGCTATTTAGTGTCTGACAGCCTTCAGTTTTGATCACTGTGAGGCTGTTGTTGTATTTGGCACCTTTGTGTGTTATTCATACATTTCTGCTAATTGCGATAGGTTTTTGATACTTTAAAAAAATCTCCAGTCACTTTATAATTCTTTTCTGTGCTCAATTCCAAATGCTCAGTGCTTGCTTTAGAAGTCTTTTTTCTTTTCTTTTTTTTAAAAAAATATTAATTTTTTAAAATTACAGTCTTTAGTGCTTAGTAAACAACCTGTTGTCTGGGTTCAAATATTTAACCTTAACTTCTTCAATATAAATCTGTTCAATACTACACAATCCAGTATTTTTTCCCTAATCCTCCTTTCTTCTCCATATTTTTTCCATTTCCCCCTCATTACACCATTACAATTTTTGGTACTGTTAATGTATACAGAGTTAAATATAAGCATCTTCATCATATTTTACTAATATCATACAAATAATAATATCAATTCATAAATCATAATGTCAATTCATTAATCAATATCCTGTTTTTCGTGCTCTTGTTAAGGTTTGATTTCCCATCACTATTTGAAATATCTTTTATCAGTTATGATTTTCTCAATATTAATTACAGTTATATAGCTAAAAGTTTTATTCAAATCAATCCTCCTCTTATCTTCATATTTCCCATATCAGAAAAAAAGAAAAAAATGCTATTTTAATTCTAAATCCTGTCTTTCATGATAAAAGTCTAATTTTATCTAAGGGTCATCCATTCTTTTAATCTTATTCAAACAAGTATTTAAACATATAATGCCACCTCTAAAAGGTCAAATCTTCTGTTTTTTAAATCTGACTCTCACTTTCTTTCTTTGCCAAGTCACTTTCCAAACCAGGGCAATTAGACCGCCCAGGAATTTTCTCTCTATTTTTGTAAAAATTGCTTGGCATGAGGAAGACAATTTAGGTAGGGTATTTTTTTTTGAGGGGGGGGGGATTCTGCCCATTTATATTCCTTAAGCAACTCCCAGTTCATTTCTCCCTCCATTTCTCCTTTCATTCCCTGTCTCCCAAGTTGTGATATTTCCCTTAACAGCTCTATATTCCCTTTTTTTAAATCTTCTTCCTTGCCATCATATATATTTTGCAGATCTAAGGGGTAAAAGGTGTTTTGCATTTTCATTGTTATAGCTAAGCCTTGCTGTATTTTGTTTGTATATAATTGTTTATATTTCCCTTCTTTTGTCTCTTCCATCTCTAAATCCATTTCCTCTGTTTTGTCTTCTGATTTCTGGATTGTTTGTTCATACTTTGTAGTCGTTATCTGGAAACTTTCTAGTTGTAGGTTGAATTTGGAGATTTGCTCGTTTATATTGTCTAAATTGTTTTTAGTCTCATTATGATTTCTTTTTGTGTCCTCTTTGCATTCAACAATTGTTTGGTGAATCAGTTGCATAGAATATATTTATTCTATGCATAGAATAGAATAGAATATATTTATTTCTGAAAGGTGTTTGTTTTTTCTTGGAGCATCATTCCTGGAGATCCTCTAGTATCACCAGACTCAGTAAGAGTAGATCAAAGTTTCCTCTAGTTTTCTGATCTTTATATGTATCCTTTATAATCCAATAGATTCCAAAGTATAGGTTCAGTTCTAAAAGCAATATTTTATAGTAATCCTTTGTCTCAAGTATCCAAAAATTGTCCATCAGGCAAGGTTGCAATCCACAATGTTTGGAGTGTTCAAAATGTTCAACCTCTCTGAAAACAGCTCAAAAGTCTCTCCCATCCAGACGTAGTCCAAGGTCAATTTTTTCTTTCTCTCCCACTAGCTCCTGAAGTTAAAAGTCCAAGCTCAGTAGGTATTTATAATCCAAGAAGGTCAGGGTGATAAGTATGCCAGAATATTTTCCTTTATTGCCAGCTGTTCTCCCAAGCAGCCAGGAAGCAAATCATAGTGCTATACACAAATCCAACACTAGATGTCATTCAAAGTCCATTTTCCACTCTTAAAACAAAGGATTGATTTCTTATATTTTGCCTCAATGATTTTTTTTCAAAGAGAAAATCTTAACAATTATCTCAGTTCTCAAATTTATCTTTATGTTATTTAGCTTTATTTAGCTTTATGTTACTTCCACTTCAGTATTGTATGTTTCTCTCCCCCATAAAATTAAAACGCTGCTTCTGTTTACATTCAGAGGTTTTTAGCTTCTTGGGAGCCTTTCCCAGAAAGTTCAGTTGTAAAATAGTAAAGAAAGGATCAATATTATTACCCAGTTCCAAACATGCTGTTTACGATGTATTAAGTAGTGCTTTTTCCTTCTCCGGTTGTCAGCAGCTAATGGCCGGCCACAGGAATGTAGCCAGTCTTTCCCCTGCCGATTTGGAGGGCTTTCCTTGGATTGAACGGAAAGACCGCTGTCTCTCCATGATCAACAAGGCACCCCCCCTCTTCATTGCCTCTTCGGGGTGATTTTAGGCCCTTTTTAGGGGCCCCAGCAGGGCGAAATCAGGCGTGGAAGGCAGAGCCCTGCCTACCTGCATCCCGTTCCACTGCAACGGAAACCAAAAGTCTGCTTTAGAAGTCTTATATACAGTTTGGCACCATAAAATATGGTGTAACATCCCATGGAGTTCATATAGTTCAGGCCTTTTCAGTTGGCAATGCCCCAGGAATATCCTCCTCCTGAAAACCTCACCAGTCATCATTTGGCTACTATTATACTATTTATTTTATGTACATTGTCCCCGAAATATGGTCTATGATGATCATAACGAGGGCAATGATGTGTTTGTATTTCCCTTCCTTTTAAAATATGTTGGCATTATGGCTTCAGGTTTACCATTTAGTACACCAAATATACCCCATGCCATAATCAAAAAGCATGTTTCAAATCCCATTTCCATTCCATTCTGTATTATATTAATTCACATTAATTAAAAGACCCTCATTATCAGCTCACAGTCAACACCAAATGATCAATTAACAGCAGGACAATGCATTTTTTTCCTCAAAGGTTCCATTAAACACAGTGTGGTGGTCTCCGACCTAAGTAAAGAAATGTAAAAAAAAAATAGATTTTTCATTACAGTTCTAAATTTCACTGAACAGAATCAGGCTTTGAAACGGATGTAAATTGACTAAATTGAACAGTGCATACTTCTTCCAAAACATTGTTGGGTCCCAAGTTTAATATTTCTCAATACTGAATAGCATGGTGCAAAATATGTATTATTAGACAAAGAAAAAATATCTATGTATCCCATCTTTTTATTGAGACCAAACTCACATGTTATTCAACTTTGGTGGCAGCCATGTGGAGGCTGGTTTCACTGATAACATATAAGCTCAGTACTATCACGTACAGAACTGAAAATTTGAATTTATTTTTTACAGCGGTAAAGCTCCAGTCTGATCACTGCTTGGACCCAGGGATTCCGGTCAATGGGCTACGATATGGGAATGATTTCTACGTGGGGGCCCTGGTGTCTTTTGGCTGTGATCCAGGGTATACCTTGAGTGATAGTGAAGCTCTGGAATGTGAACCAAACTTTCAGTGGAGCAGGCCACTTCCAAGCTGTGAAGGTAAGAATCTAAAACCGGCATGCTAGACACTGAGGAGAAAAGGATATGCTGTGCTAATTTATTCATCACCAGGTGTGGTGGAATGTAGTCTGGATTCCCAGGTGGGAAGGGGTGCATTCCAGAGTGCAAAGAGGCAGCTAAGAATGGAGAGTTTAGTCAAGAGAAGGAGAATTAGGAAGGCTCCTCCTCCCAGAATTTATCTATAGTGATACAAATTGTTGCTTTAGTTTGGTACGATTTCTAACTATGAGTAAAGAACATAAAGCTAACTACTCAGAAGTAGTACCACATATCATACTTGGTTCTTGGGAGCCAAAATCCCAGGTCAGGATCTCTGCAATGTTCTTTCTTCCATATTGCTGCATTCTTCCTCTCCTCCCCCCCCCAGTTGGTCTCATCTGACTTAAATCAGGAAAACCTGGATATCTACGATAGCCTGGTAAAGATCCAACTTGTTTAACAACAGTGGTAAAATTTGTCTCTCATTCTTTACTTAGATTACTGTGTCGAAGTGGAAATTTTGCTTAAGACCCTGGAATTCTGCTTACGAATATCCTAAGGGCTTGCCTTCTGCCACTTCGAGATTTTTTTAAGGGAATTCTATAGACATGTTTTTAATAATTCAATAAAGTAACTATAGCTGCCTGAAATCTTCCTTCCTCTAATTTTTAGAGATTATCAAGCATCCTTTATAAGTATCTGAAGCCCCAAAGGATAATAGGGAGAGCCAGAAGCAATGGAAGGTGTTTCCAACATCTTTTTGGTTAGGAAAAAAGAAACAAAAATGAACTCTTCCAATAGGACAGTGGTGGTGCCAAGATTCCAAATGATGATCTCTAATGCAAAACTTTATTGAGTACAGCATATCGGCACTGATGAATAGAAAACCAGCTCTGGATAAAATGGCACCAGAGCACTAAGTTAAAAGTATAGGACCTCCCTTCCCCCCCTAATAGTGCTGGTCACATTCCCCAATTAAGTGTCAGACATTTATTATGAGAAAAATCTTTAGTTCCCAGCCAATGGCTCTCCGGTGACTTTGATTCTCACGATGGACCGCTCACACCTGTGATGAGCATTCCAATCATCCCCCCTGAGTCTGTTGGCAAGCTAAGAAACAACAATGGCTGAAGCAGAACAAGTTTCTTTGAAGCTTGACAGGTGGAATATAACTACCTCCAAGATTATTGTTGCTAAAAGTCCTTGGAAGGAGGAGTACATAGGGCTGAGACCAACACAGTTCTTCTGTTTGGGACAACTCAGACTTGGAGCTATGTTCAGCTCTATTTTTTTTCCGCATTTGATCAGAAAATTTGAGTGTACAAATGCAGAACAAAGGCAGAGATCTTATAGCTAAGGTCTTGAGTCATGACATTCATGCAAGCTAGGAACAGGCAAGACTCCCAGTGATGCGTTCTAATGTTCTTTGATCACCAGTGAATTAGCTGCAGGAGAACATACCTGTAAAATGATTACAATGTCATGCTTGTCTAGGTGTGACTGGACAACCAACAGTTAGCCATCCAGATGTGCTTGGGAAAGGAGGCAGAATGTGTGGGGTGGTGTATATGGCTTTGCTAAGGAGAGACACATCTCCACAGCTGGAACTCTAATGTCTGCTTCTTTTTTCCTGGTGGTTTTCAGCTCTCTGTGGAGGCTACATACAAGGATCAAGTGGCACTGTATTATCCCCAGGCTTTCCAGATTTCTACCCCAACAATTTAAACTGCACTTGGATTATAGAAGCTTCTCATGGCAAAGGTAAGTCCTATGATTCTTCCATGTTTTCATCACACACTCCCATGGAAAGTTAGGAAGATCTACCCCTACAAGACTCTTGGTACGCTCTAAAGAGCAGACACAGAAGCAAAAGAAGAGGAGTGATCATTCCACTATGCTCCGTGGAGGCAAATTTGAACTCGAAATAGAAAAATTGAGAACAAAGAAAGCTGCTATTCCAATTTAGCTTAAGAGTATAGTTTAGATCCACTTTCACTCTTTTGATGATCCCCTCACATCATTAAGAACGCTTCATCTTTATGCATCTTTAGATGCTTCCTACAACCTTCTCTGTTTCTAAGGTTTGGAATACTCTTGGAACCCCAAAGTGCACAAAATATGACTACAGTATAGTCATCTGCTTTGAGGCTCATCAGGCTCATCAGTAATTAAACATTGTGTTTATTTTTTATTAATAGGCAACTGTAGAAGCCATAATATGTCACCTACAGCTTGAAAAAATAGGATATCTCATAGACAGATAGTGTTTTTATTGTTGCATGTATTGAATTGCTTCTTTTTTTTCTTCCTGTCTCCCAGCACTCTTTGCAATACCTTCCACCTAAATTTCCTTAAATCCTCTTTCTTTTGCCTTGGGTTGCTATGTTTTTGGTATGCATTTTGGCAGAACACACATTGTCCATTTTTTCCCACTCACCAGATTGTCTGGAGTTCTTTCTTGCTTCCTTTCCTGTTCCTCTGTTCTTTCATAAAGTGGAATTTGAAGAAATTGTGCTCCAAAGAGCTGAGGGAAAAAAAGAGGAATTGAAGGGGAGAGGGAGAGGGAGAGGGAGAGGGTGAGAGAGAGAGAGAGAGAGAGAGAGAGAATTAGTCAAGCACATCCTTATTATTTGGACTAGTTCTTAGAACATCCTTCAATAGTTCAATTCCTCTAGTCTGCTAGGAATCAAGACAATGGGAACTATTATCAATCAATTCTGTGTTGCCAATTGTATTAAGGTAGATAAACCCATTGTTGAAAAGTGTAATACATTACTAACGAGTTACATGCTGTGCGGGGTATCCCACAGAGCAGAGCAATCTACTCTTCATTAATCCACTCAGCCCTGAAATCTTCCTTCTGGTGAGAGGCTTCCCATTATCCTACTGCAATACGTGGCATGTCCCACATAGAGCCTGATCCTCTGCGCCTAAAATGTTATTCAAATGGTGCCTTCTTTTTGTTGAGATCAAAGTGTGGCTTTTGGCCACCCTTTGTGAGCAGCCTTTGTAAGCTGTGCAGGGCAACATGCTTTCACGGCACCAGTTTTATAAACAGTTTATTTTGCAAATGCTAGGATCTCTCTGGTACCAGCCTTATGGGATCAGGATGCATTGTGGCAGATGGGTGGTCTGTGATGTGCCCCCTGGCAGCACATGGCAGCAATATGAAGAGGAAAATAAAGTCAGAAAGAGATCAGACAGGGCATGTCCAGTCTTTGATCCAGCAACCACTTTTCTGTATAATTAAAGGCTCTGGGCACCTCCAAGGCAGAGTTCATGCAAAGCATCACCACGTACAGTGATTTCAGGACCCTGGACAGCTATCAGGAATTCACAATGTGTTTTAGCTCCATGTTTACTACTTCTTCTCCCAGGCACTATATTTTTTCCTTTATTCTGGGAAAATGGGAATCCTGGGACCCCCAGCACAAATTCCCATCATTTTGACCACATGGCTATCACAGGGGTTTAGTCAGAAAGCAGTAAATTACCAGAAGGAAGATTAATGAGATTATTCCGGGCTCTTCTGTCTAATCCACCAGGACTATGTATATGTGTGTGTGTATATATATATATATATTGGAACAAATTGGCAGCTGGCATGAAGTTGTCATGCTACAAGGGGTGGCACAGCCATGGGGTCACCTTTATATATATAAAGGTGACCCCATGGCTGTGCCACCCCTTGTAGCATGACAACTTCATGCCAGCTGCCAATTTGTTCCAATCTAAGGCATGTTTTGCTATCTCTTGAAGCTTAGGATTCACAGAAAAATAATAATAATAGCAGATATATGATAAGTTCATATCAGGAAAAAAATGGTGATTAAAGCATCTAGAAGCAGGACTGCTTCAGGATCAAGATAATGATTTGGCAAGATACGTTTGTTATTACCTCAGGAAATTCCCTGAAAATCTAGATGTTTCCCAATAGTTTTATTAAAAATGTCTCGGTGAGAAAATAAAGGGATTGGAGACAACCTGACCCATATCCAAAATCCAAACCAGGAGAAAAGTCATCTCCTTGGACTGGAAGGGCACTGGAAGATGTCTGAAATCTCCTGCTATAGGGGGGGGGAGTCAATTTGTTCATGATTTGAAATATCTTAGGATAATGGTTCATGGCTCATGACACATTTACTTTATTTGTTTAGCATATGACATATCAAGGAGTCATTACATAATTAATTTCAAAGAAAGGTGGGGCATAAATTTTTATTTGTTGGAGGAGAAAGAGAAGAAGAGATCTGCCTTTAACCATTTGCTGTGACAGGTTACTGGAAGGTTCAAAAAAATAAAAGAATTGACTAAAACTGGACAAACAATGTGAAATCTTATTGATTCCATGTCTGCTTATCCCTGACCACTTTTTTTAAACCAGGTTCTTACTCTTTCAATGGCTCTTTGTGCCCTTCCAGTGATATGAATTGGTTCCAATGGTTAGAAGAAATGTTAAGTCAAGCTCACCTTGCCCTTCCTGGCAGGGACAAGGAAAAGGTGTAGGTAGCTCTGCCATAAATGCAACAAGCAGATGACCTATCCCGCTAACCAAGTAGGAATAGTTAACCATACGAGAACTCTGATGTTATCTGTGACAGACCCAGTTAATCACTAATCTATAAGGACTGAATTTACAGTCCAAGAAATTGAGCCAAGAGCAATGGCATGAGCCAGAAAACAAACACGAAGTCAGTTGGCAAGAACGAGCAATGTCTGCTCATTCTTATTATAGTAGATGTAGGTTCATTAACATCCTGGTTAAGCAGAGGCATAACAGCAGATTAATGTTGAGCACATGCTTAATATGACTCTCCTCAGTAGGTCAGATCTCCCTCTTGAATAGTGCATGAGTACTTATGGATAAGATCAACTCCTATCGTTGAAGCTGTGTTTACTCCTGAGTTCAAATGAATGGTTGAACCTGAATATCTTGAATAACAGCTCTATTTGGACTTTTCCATCTTTCTGCCTACCTTATCTACTTTCAGTTTAGGCTGATTCTTCTATCTAAAGGGAAAGATTTTGTGCAAGTGTGCACAATAGTCAGTCACACACACCCTACACACACTTCATCCTTCCATTAT
Organism: Azemiops feae; assembly: GCA_023970755.1. Classification (NCBI taxonomy): domain Eukaryota; kingdom Metazoa; phylum Chordata; class Lepidosauria; order Squamata; family Viperidae; genus Azemiops; species Azemiops feae. Next base: position 354,802 of record JALGBA010001415.1, read on the forward strand.
TTTAAAGCTTCCCGTTATCATAACTCCAGATCTCTTGAAATTGAAATCTATCATGAAAAAAAGGATTATTATTATTATTATTATTATTATTATTATTATTATTATTATTATTATTATTATTATTATTATTATTATTATTATTATTATTATTATTATTATTATTATTATTATTATTATTATTATTATTATTATTATTATTATTTTATTCATTAAACATGAACCTCAGTCAACTGAACATTCAAATTGGCTGGCGCTGATGGCCGACACGGGTTGCTACCAGCATCCTAGGTGTCAACCAGGTACCTTCTCAAAATATAAGATGTTCCGAGTAGCGCAGTTCTTTGCAACATTGCTGGAGTTATTGCAGGAAGCTGCAATTTCTTGATGTATTTTGCAAAGTTTTTGGACATAGTTCCCAGTGCCCCGATGACAATGGGTACCACTGTTACACATTTCATCCATAATCGCGCAGTTTCAATGGCCAGGTCGCGATACTTCGTAATTTTTTCCAGTTCTTTTTCTTCGACTCTGGCATCTCCTGGTACAGCAATATCAATCAGCTGTACGCTTCGGTTCTCTACAACTGCGATATCTGGCGTATTGTGTTCCAAATGGCAATCTCTGTATTCGAAAGTCCCACAAGATCTTCACCCTCTCATTCTCAACAACTTTTCCCACCCTGTGTTCCCACGGCTTTTCGGACACAGGCAAGTCGTATTTTTTACACAATGCCCAGTGGATGATGATGATGATGATGATGATGATGATGATGATGATGATGATGATGATGATGATGATGATGATGATGATGATGATGATGATGATGATGATGATGATGATGATTACTACTATTATTATTATTATTATTATTATTATTATTATTATTATTATTATTATTATTATTATTATTATTATTATTATTATTATTATTATTATTATTATTATTATTATTATTATTATTATTATTATACATCTTGAACTCACTCTGGTTGAGAATCACTGCTCTAGAAGGGCGGAAAGAGGCTCATTCACACATCAGGAATATCAGTGTCTCCTATTCTCCCTTGAAAAATGATCCATCCCCTCCTTTGAAAACAAAAAGCTCTTTTTCTTACCCAGATAAAGCTAAGCGTGTCCATTTCTTTTGCTCTTATCCCTTAGAATTAATTTTCTAGTCTGCTAAAACTTGCGTTATCAAAGCCTTGAGGCTCTTGGCTTTGTTTCTGACATATAGTTGTTTGCAGTTAGCAGCCTCACTTCGTGGTAGTCCCTGGGCACTGATCAGCTCTTAATAAGGATTGCATCTCTGCCCTGGCAGTTGCTGTTTGAAGACAGAGCTTAAAGCTAGATGGTCCAATGGTCTCGAGTTGAAATACTATAGTTCTCCACTCCTGGGTAATCTCCACCCTTGACTCTAGTACTCCTTATGAAAATTTATATTTTAGGAATGCTCGAATTGTATACCATAAGAGGGAACTTTTAAAGTAGTAGTTTAAATTGTATATGTATGACTGTATTTTTTGTTGTGTTCTATGGAGTGCCCTATCTCCACGATGTGTTATAAGCACTTGGCTGTAAAACAAACAAAAACTAATAAAACTTGTTATGGAAAGAAAATTGCACCATCAGCTTAGGTGGAAATAATCCTGTAAGCAGGCTCCCTATATTCAGACAGTATTGGATGAGAATCTTGACCGGGGGGGGGGGAATTATCTCCATTTAATTACACATCATTCTAAGACTCCCAAACTGACAACTGCCTACGAAAGATTTCAACATACTTGCCAAAAAGTAGTATGGAGATAGCAGGCAAGATCAAAGTGGGGAGGTATGAAATAACCCTTCCCTGGTGTTAAGGAAGATTGGCTTTTGGGAATAACGAAGAAGGGGTGTACAAAAAGTCCAAAAGTCCCTGTGTATATCAATATATTATCTTTACAATCCAGAGACTTAGTCCTCATCTGCCTTCACTGGACATATTTTCTCCTTCACTAAGAGATCTTAGCCAATTAGGGATCATGTGGCGAGCCTGTTTAGGGTCCCAGAGGAATCTGTCAGCAGATCCCCACTTTTGTTAGGAGGGAAAATTAATGCCCCTGGATGTCATTTCTATGCTGCAGCACCAGTACAATGGAACTCGTCCTCTTGAAATTCAATCAGCTCCTACCATACAAGGCCTTTAGAAAAGTACTTAGAATTGTTTAAGATTTTGATTCTTAAATGATGCCATCTCTCTCTCTCTCTCTCTCTCTCTCTCTCTCTCTCTCTCTCTCTCTCTCTCTCTCTCTCTCTCTCTTTCTTTTTTTTGTTTTTTTCTATGATTTTTGTTTTAAATTTTTAACATATAAAATATATTTATATTTTTAGCTCTTGAAGATTGTTTACTTAACATATTGTACCCTGGCTGTTTTAATGGCTGTATTTTAACCTACTTAAAGTATCTTGACTGTGGCAAGTAAAATAAAATAAAATATGAATTGATAAATAAGTGGAAGCTCTCTGGATGACTGGACCAGTCACTCGGTATAACTGGTCAAGTCTGGTTATATTAAGATGTCAACAGTAAAGACGCAACCATCTTTTTACTTAATTATTTATTCTGCTGTTTTTTTTAATGATTGTCCACTGTAATCAAGTAACTTTGGGAGGCTAACAAGGCTTGAAAACAAAAACATGCATGTAAAAAGAACAGTAAAAGACACCAGGTAAAAATAATCAACTCCTCAACCAATGCAGAAGAAAACACAATTTGTCAAACAACATTGGATGGAAACAAGAAATATTTCTGACACGTTTCATAGTGCTTGCTCCAATGAATTTTGACTTAGCGCAAGTTTGATTTTAATGTGAACATGTTTCCTTATTCTCTGCTTTTCTTTTATCTGTGTTCAAGAGAACTTCTATAAGTTATAGACTAATGAGCTGTATCATTACACTTCAAAAATAATGGTCTTTTCCCCCTTAAAGTGCTTCGCTGAAAACAATCCTAGTATATTTGTTAAAAATGCAATAGCTCAAAAGTGTAAGCAAATCTTCTTTCTAGCTCCATTTTGACTAAAAATAGAAGACAAGGATGAGGTTCAGCTAGGGATTCGGGGATCTGTTTGTAATGCCAGATGTCCTCATTTTGGAGAGCAAATAAAGAATAGCAAATACCATGACCACATAGAATCCTACCCAATAGGTTTCTACAATAATCTCAAACTTACCACGGTAAGATTACACACCCAGTTACATCTCATAATGAATGTGAGCTTCCTCTATGAAAGGTTTGCTCCTCAACAACTGAGAAGAAACCTTAGTGATCAATTTCAGCATTTACAAGACAGGATATTTCACAAAGCGGATGAAATAACTACAGTGATATGAATTGAAATAATAAAAAAATCTTACAAGGGATGTACAGTTCAGCACCCAAGAAATATCAAAGCTGAAAGAAGGACATAGAACGTAGAATATAGAATAATAGGATTGGGAGGGACCTTGGAGGTCTTCTAGTCCAACCCCTTGCCCAAGCAGGAGACCCTATACCAGGGGTAGGCAACCTTGGCTCTTTTATGACTCGTGGACTTCAACTCCCAGAATTCCTGAGCCAGCATGGCTCAGCTTGGAAACTTCTCCTTTTCCCCTCAGCATGGCTGGCTCAGGAATTCTGGGAGTTGAAGTCCATGAGTCATAAAAGAGCCAAGGTTGCCTACCCCTGCCCTATACCATTCTGGACAAATGGCTGTCCAGTCTCTTCTTAAAAGCCTCCAGTGATGGAGCACCTAGCTGGAAATGACTGGACTCTCAAGAATTAACAAACCAGGAACAGACTTTAGAGGTCTTGATTGATTAACTGATTAAGTGCCACAAAGTCATTGTTCACTTTTAGGCATCCCATAGATTGTTCTCTAAGACAATCTGCCCCTAACCTGATCCTTCAACTCTTCCAATAATGCACTCATGGCTAGTATAACTATCCATTTTCCTACTGTTGTATTCTTCTCTTTCCTTTCACCTTTCCCAGCATTACAGCCTTCCCCAGAGAGCTAGGTCTTCACATACGGTGTCTGAAATAGGTCTTGGGAGTCCAACAAAGATAATTAAACTTAAGATTCAGAGGTATCCCCAAAGATCCAAGAAAAGGAAATTAATATTGATGACCATTCATTTAATGTGCAAGTTACAGCACCATCAGAGGGCATTTCATCCACCAGATAACCTCACAACAGGAACTTCCAGATAGAGCTAAGCAGTTTTACTATATCATATTTACAACAAAATAAGATCCCCTGAGTTCCCTGAGCCTGACTCAATTTTCTGGGTTGAAGGTTTCTACTCATTTGTTTTCTCTCAAGTTGATGGTCCCACTGCCAGCTGATAAAACTTTGATAGAGTTGGAATCGTGTTGCGTTCTCTGTGATTCCCACAGGGATGGGAAAAAAGCACACCATAATTGAAAGTGCAGAGTTCATGATGGCTATCTTAGATTTATTGTGTTTTGTTCTGTTTGTTTTCAAAACTATGTCCCTAGTTTTCTGTGGTTTCCAAATCCAGAGGATTGCTTGAAAAACCACTAAACCGGGTATAATACAAGGAGAAACATCAGAGTCATATTGTGCAACTGTTCTTCTGATCAAATCTAGATCCTTTCCATTCTTTCCACCGTTATTACATTAATGCTTTAAACAGACTTCTTCTATGTCCCTTGTATCAAATCTATTTCGATCCTAAAGTTTCCAGTGTTAATATGTTTTGTTAATGTTTTGCACAACCTCTGAAGTCTTCATTCTTTCTTTCTTTCTTTCTTTCTTTCTTTCTTTCTTTCTTTCTTTCTTTCTTTCTTTCTTTCTTTCTTTCTTTCTTTCTTTCTTTCTTTTTCTTTCTTTCTTTATCTTTCTTTCTTTCTTTCTTTCATGTTGTAAAGCTGATTCTTTGCCAAGTGAAGAATGCTATTGGACTTTGATTTTGTGCATGGTGGAATTTGGTAGTTCTATGATTTCTGTTCTCTGATTAATCACGATCCAGTTCTCAGCAACATTCAGGTATCTCTGAAGTAGCATATCTCTTGCACTGTATTACCTCCAGGTGTTTTCTTCACTTTCCACACTTTCCACTTGGAGAGTGGTCACGACTACCTGTTGATCACTGAAAATGGCAGCTTCAGTCAGCCTCTGAAACAGCTCACTGGTTCCCACCTGCCTGCTCCTTTCAGCGCTGGCCTCTTTGGGAATTTCTCTGCTCAGATCCGCTTCATCTCTGACTTCTCCATTTCTTATGAAGGCTTCAACCTCACTTTTTCAGGTAAGGGCTGGTACCTGAGAAGTAAGTAACTACCCTGGACAGGTCTTCTTTCATCACCAAAATACGTCATGAGCCTCCATACACTGGAGACAAGAAAAGGATCCCTTGGAGAGACATGTTCTAGATGGGAACTATGGCCCTTTTATGACGGGTGAATTTCAACTCCTGAGCCAGCCATTCCTGAACCAGGAATTCTGGGAGTTGAAGTCCATAAGTCATAAAGGGGCCATAGTTCCCCACCTCTGTTCTAGATACTCAACACTCACTTTAAGTAAAAAATACTGAGCAGTCCTGGGCTCTCCTTGGTTTATGACAATCTTAATCAGTCATAAACCACTATAAATGTTGGGCCTTCTCTTCTTACAGCCATCCCGTGTTGTAGCAAAACTCTTTACACTTAAAAACTAAAACAGAAGTCTGAGACAGTGGGTAGAATTGACATTTTGACCACATGGCTATCACAGTGGGTTTAGTCAGAAAGCAGCAAATAACCAGAAGGCAGATTAATGAGATTATTCCAGGCTCCTCTGTCTAATCCACAAGGATCCTTGCTCTCAACTCTCAGCTTATTTTTGTCTCTCCTCTCCCCATCAGCAAAGTGTTCTCATAATTCTTTTAAAGAAATAATGATGACCCTGAAGGCTATGCCTTCCGTTGCAGCATACCAACTTCATTTTAATTTTTAACAACATTAGCATTTTAAAATATATTGTGTCATGTACAACAGAGGATCTAATGTCAGATCTAAGAAATAAAATTTAGGGAAGCTATAGGAAAAGATTGCTTCCATATTGACTGTGTTCTCCAGGATGGGCAGTTTTAAATTCTTTTTTTTTTAATGAATGAGTACCAATTTGTTCCAATTTAAGGCACATTTTACTATATTTTTTCCATCTTGATTGGTAGCAAACAATAAGCAATTGTAGCCCTACCATGCTCAGTAGATGTATAATGGTCTGGTTTCCACTGCAGCCGTTGCATTATTTGTTTGCCAGTTTTGTGATCGTATTTGTAATATGTTATGAACCAGGGCTGATAAAATAACAAAACATTAAAAACTGATTCCAGGACCAGAAGATACATTTATATAAAAGTGCATTAAAAAAAAAGAACACTGACCACTGACAAAAAAAAAAAAAAAAAACACACACCAGTGAGTGAAAAGGCTGATAATTTGCTGTAACTCAGCTAAAATTTACTTCTGGCTAAAAATAGAGGAGACATTTTCCCAGTGGGATCAGCACTGCCACATTAATATGGAGGAATTAGCACCACAAAGGCTTAGTTTTATTTCTAGCAAAGCCAAAAGTCAGCAAACTTAGCAGAGTTAAAGGAGAAGCAGAAGAAGAATGGCTCACTGTAAGGACCCACCTCAATTTACATCTTAAGAAGACAGAACTCTTGGAACGTTTCTTCCAACAGGAATCTTTATTAAGGAAAACTGACTGAAGGCATGCTAGACAGGATCTGAGGGACCCCCCTGATCATTCAATGTTTTAAAGCGTTCCCAAGCAGTCCCACCCCACATTCCTTCCGGTCAATCCAAACTGGCAGATGGCTGGGTGTTAAATCCATCGGATCCCAAACGTTGCAATCTTCCCCCCCTTTTTACTTGCTGCCGGTAAAAGTAGACTTCATAGGGAGTGAGATCAAAGGCTGATTGTCATATTGTTATGGTTAGTACTCCAGAGAGGGAATCCACAGAGGATGTTTCTTTGTAGTTGATAGTAGGAATGCCAGTCATAAACACCCGTGTTTACTCCCCCCCCCCTTTGTAGTATGACAGAATCCAAAAGAGAGTAAGAATTGGGTTTTCCCAGAGTAGATTAGTTAGAAATAAAATATAATTGGGTTCTGACACTCACTAAGAGAGCATCTACCATTTGCATGCAGCAAGACTCAACGTTTAACCTCTGTGTTTTCAAGTAGGTCTGGGAAAGGCTTCACGCAGAACCCTGCAGAGTTGCTGCTCAATAGTGCAAGAGAAATGGGTTGGCTAGGAGTTTTTCTTTTCCCTTTTCTTTGCCCAAAGGCAAAATGGTTTCTCCTGCCTCCAAGGCCTTGTCAGTTGCAGGATATTTTTTGGCCTAGGTTTTTCATTTGAAATGGTTTTTCAATAATAATAATAATAACTTTATTACGGTCATAGACCAGCAATAGATATCACTTTTTACAATATATTAAGAAAAATATAAAATAAAAATAGTACTGACATTAATAATAAATAATAACATCCCTGTTTAAAAAATACATGTTCTCAAAGTGTTAGGGTCACTCCCTAGTTTACGTGAGTGGAAAGCCGATAAGTGTGTGAGTAAATGTAATGTTCCAAAAATTATTAGAGATATCTCCAAAACATTGGCACAAGTTGACGGCTATAAATCTGTAACCAATTTTTTTCTTGTGGACATTGCTGCAACACAGTATTTTGCCACTGCATGTGTGATAGAAGGGTTTGAGTCCTGGAGGAGAAAGCCTACATAAAAATTGTCTGCCCTCCCTGGCAATCTCTCTAATAAGGGGAAAATATATGCTGACCTATAAACTCGGTATAACTCACGGTACAATAAAACATGTGAGATGTCTTCGACTTCTCCTTTACCACATATACATACCCGTTCTGCTATTGGTGTTCTCTTATACCTGCCCTGGAGGAGTGCTGAGGGAAGAATGTTAAATCTGGCTCTGAAGAAAGCTATTCTTTGTTTTGGGAAGGTCAGATCATTCAGATATCTTGCCGGTTCCCACACACCCTGTTTGATTCTATCCCTAATGTGGCGAGGCAACCTATCGCTTCTCGGCCTTTTGGCTAAGATCAAGTGTAGGAAATGGTTTTTCAAATTTCCTCACCAAGTTGGTAGGCAGAGCCACAGGAGGGATGCTTCCTTAGAAGTCCAGGGAGAAGATAAATTTCCCAACAATTTCTCAAGGATTAGTACCCATCCTTGCTGGGCATAGATACTGCAGGAGGAAAATCCACGGGATTAGTTTCTTCTCTTGGAGCGATGTGTGAAAATTGGTGTTTGCGAAATGACGAGCTGCAAATTGCCGCCACGAGGAGAATTGGACAGTGGAAAGGACCTTCTTTTGGGTTACTTTGACATTAAAGCAGTGCAAGTGCATCACGACTTTCTCTTCTCCTTGGAATGAAGATTGGAAAGCATGTTTTATTTTATCAGATTGGATCACAACCTGTTCCTCTCCACCACCACCACCACCCACCCCAAATGAAAATGATGAATAATTATCAAGGCCTTCTCAAGGCAGATTGTCGTGTGCAGAGAAGATCAATATTGTATGGTCAAGAAAATGGTTGCAACCTTCCAGGAAATCTGGCCATGCCTGGGTTTTTTTATTTATTTATTTTTATTTATTTGTTTGTTTGTTTGTTCATTTATTAAATTTAGAGGCTGCCCATCTTACCTCAAGGTAATCCTGGGTAGCTTACAATCATAAAAAATAAAACTATATAAATTAAAAACGTAAATAAGTTACTATAAAATCCAAAACATTATGGCCCAATTAAAAGATGGGGTGCAGCGGGAGCAGGAAGGGGGGAGATGGAAAGTTATTAATGTCAGGAAGAGAGAGAGAAAGAGACAGAGAGAGAGAGAAATGTTCATGTCTATGAATTGTGTTTAAAAGTCTTAAGTTTTCTATTTTGGGGTAATGCCCAGTGGTTGCTTGTGTTTCTCTACCCATCAGAATATGACTTAGAACCTTGTGATGAGCCCGAAGTGCCGATCTACAGCATCCGCAAAGGTCTTCAGTTTGGTGTGGGGGACATCTTGACTTTCTCCTGCTTCCCTGGGTACCGACTGGAAGGTGTCTTCAGCATTACTTGCCTAGGCGGTCGACGGCGTGTGTGGAGTTCGCCACTGCCAAGGTGTGTTGGTAGGTGGTCACGTGCTTTAATTTTGCTTGGGCAGTCTAGTGTATCAGAACATACTCTGGGCAAGCTCTTTAGCCTTTCTTGGTTTTGGTCTGTGGGAAGCATTAGGAGATGGATAAGGCTGAGTGAATAAACAGGAGCAGAAGCCTAGAATTGCTGGTCCTATGATAGTTTGCACTGTCCATGTGCTTGATCATCCTTTGACCTTAGAGAGATGAAAAAAATAAACTAAGCCAAGTACTCAGGACATGGAGTACAGGCAACATTACACCTGCACAAACATCTAGGTCACCCTTCATTATCACAAATTAAGATTTGCAAACTGGATTTAACAAGCACCCAGTTATTAATTTTAGGTAAACCCAAATTTAATCATTGGGAGTTTGTTAAATCTGGACTGCAAATCTTAATTTTGTGCTAAGGCTGATTAATGAGAAGGAAGGACTCACTGGAGAAGAGCCTAATGCTGGGAAAGATTGAGGGTAATAGAAGAAGGGGGCGACAGAGAATGAGGTGGCTGGATGGAGTCACTGAAGCAGTAGGAGTGAGCTTAAATGGACTCCAGAAGATGGTAGAGGACAGGAAGACCTAGAGGAACGTTGTCCATGGGGTCGCAATGGGTCGGACACGACTTCGCAACTAACAACAACAAGGCTGATTAATCAAGTTGACAGGGAATCCCTGTGCCATGGTTAATGTCAAAAAAAAAAAGGGAGTGAACCAGATGCAACTTTGCAGAGCAATCCCAGATTCCAAGTAATATATGTCTGTACCATGTTTAGCTCACACAAAGACGGAGTTCACTTACTGCATTGAGGCATGGTTCATTGTAACCATGGTTTGTTGAAGAAGGCAGAAAACTGAGTCCCCATATAGTGCTAAGGGATGCAGTGTGATAATCCTTCATAAAGGACAGAACCAGCTAAGTGATTCTAGGCCAGTCATCTTCTCTCAGTCCAACCTACCACCTGAGGTGGTGATTGTTGGGAACACAGAAGGAGAGAACACTATGTATACCACTTTGAGTACCAAAATAAAGGTAGGATCTAAATCTGTTAAATAATACATGGACATCTTTCTCTAAGTTGCAAACAAGCCCACAGCATGATTCTGTGTCAGTAGAAAAATAGATTTAATTTAGGAAAAAATTATGAGATTGAAGCCAAAATATCTATCTCCAAATGGTTCCTGTGTATACTGGGACATACATTTTTAAGGGTAGAAGTGGTGCACTGCAGAGAATCACAATAGAGATTCTCCTAACATCTGGAAGCCAGATTCTTCTAACTGAGTCAGCTGTGCTGGCTCAGGAATTCTGGGAATTGAAGTCCACGAGTCGTAAAAGAGCCAAAGTTGCCTACCCCTGGGCTAGACTTAGAATTATGGGGAGCTGCTGCTTGCTGTCCCAGAGAACACGGCAACTTTCTCATGCATATGAACTATAATTAACATATATGAGGCAGAGACAAGAAGGGAGTGGTCAAAAAAGTCAAAACCCCATCCCTTTTTGTATCTATCACATCTTGACTCTTGTACTTTCTCCTCCAGCAGCCTTCTGGACACCCCTGCAGAGGGAGGGTTTTTATGAATCATTTTCAGATTTTGTTTTTAAACTAGCAATATTTTTCAGACCAATGACATTTTATCTGTGTTATTTCCAGCCATAAAAGAATGGAAAAATCTCACTGGCAATTGTAGTGAGGCTGGAGTGCTCTGGAGGCTGCAGAAATGGCCTTGACAGCTGCGGGTTATAGTATTACTTAAGTATTACTAGCATCGGTGGAAGTTTTGCTCCGCTGGGATTGCTTTTATTTCAATTCTTGCCCACATCAAGACATTGAAATTGATGTTTTAAATGCTGCTTACCGACTTTAGATTTCCAGCTTTCTCATGTCATATACCAACTTGGCTTCACTGTCTGAGAATTGACAGTAAGGCTGGGTTGTCTTGTGCTTTAACATATTATGGAAGAATACAACAAACTTGAGAAGTTTTAGATGTGTTCAGCTCCATAGCATAGTTAAGAGATGCAGAACTAAGATAAAACAATATCAGGGTTCAGAGTACAGGGATATATTTACTTACTTAGTAAACCTACATACTGCCCATCTCATCTAGAGATGACTCTAGGTGGCTTACAATATAATTGTGTAGGAGAACACCATCTTTTTTGAACCAGCTTGATAATAGAGCAAGAGAAGGTGGCAATATGGATGTAGTAGTAGACTATGTTATGCTGTCCAAATGCAGAACACATGAGAGTCCTGATTGACTCACAGGATAGTTCTTTATTTCTGTAATTCAACGTTTAATTTCTAGTCTAGCACTGATGATGTTACCTAGTTTAGGTAATGAAACGTCTGCAAGAAAACAACCAAGCTCAGAGAGCACCAAGGACCCTTCAGTTCAACCCTGAGCTACAAATATTCTCCTTTATTCAAGATTCAAGATTCCATGTGTAGGAAGAAAAACACAATAGGCCCACATCAGTATTGACCCAGACAGTATGCTTTTTATATCACTTGTATATCCCCATCTGTTAACAGTCAATCCTTCTGCCTCTTTCTCTGTAGCGGAATGTGGTTCCTCTGTGACTGGGACTCAAGGTGTCCTCTTATCTCCAAATTATCCCCTAAACTACAACAACTACCATGAATGTATCTATTCCATCCAGACGCAGCCAGGAAAAGGAATTCAGCTCAAAGCCAGGGCGTTCAGTTTGGAAGCTGGAGATGTCCTCAAGGTAAGGACTTATCATCCAGTGGATTAAAATGAGGGTTAAAGTGTAGTTAAGCAAACAACATAACAAGAAAATAAGAACCAATGCATTTCAAAACTGCTGAATCCCAGGCCAAAGTTTGCACGGGGTTGTACTTTCCCAGAAAAAGTAGGTCTGTAATCTGGGAATGTTCCTAGACTCCCAACTGCTTCCAGGACTTTTGAACAGTGCTGCTTTCCTCAAGTCTCTTGGTGGCTTTCTATATTATCAATAATGGTATCCTTCTGGACTATCTAGCAGAACTGGGTCTTGGACATTGAAGTAGTATGCTACTGGTATGTTCTATCAGGCTGTGACCAGTTGTTTGACCTCTAGGCTTAGACTTATGGAGTCCCACATTACACCACTGGGAGGGTCTTTGGAGTAGAATGTCTTCAATGCAGCTCAGCTTGTTGTTCCTTACTCTCTAAATTTGATAATGGGCTGGACTAGAGAAGAGAAGAGGCTGAAGCCAAATCCAAACACGATTAAGATGTTGTAGGTAAAGAGGATATTAAACTCAAGAAGTGAGCTTCAACCTACTTTGGATAGGCTTCCGCTCTGCCTGAAAAAGCAGATTTGCAGACTGGGAGTGTCCTCACTGACTTAGCACTTGGCATCTGAAGTGAGGAATGCCTTCATGTAGGAATCTTCTGTGCCTGCTGCATCCCTTCTTGCGCCAGTTGAATATGCTGACAATTATCCACATCTTGTCCCAACCCATCTTGACTATAGCAATGTGTTTTATGTAATGCTATCCTTGAAAGCGATTGGTGCAAAATGGGGTGGCCAGACTGCTGCCTCTATCCAGGATCACATGATGGTTGTAATGAAAGATATGTACCAGCTACCAATTGTCTACTGAGCATAATTTACCAGGCTAGTATAGACCTTCAAAGCCCTAAATGGGTCTGACAGGATCTGACTGTTTTCAGAGACTGCTTGTCCTGGGAAAGAACTATCTGGTTACCCGACTTACAACCACAACTGAGACCAGAATTTTCATTTATTTATTTTTTTAAAGCAAGGTGATTGTTAAGTGAGTTGTGCCCAGTGTTATGATCTTTTTGTCACGGTTGTGAAGCGAATCATTGCATTTGTTTTAAGTGAATCACGCAGTCATTAGGCAAATACAGCTTCCCCTATTGACTTTGTTGGTCGGAAGCCAGTGGAAAAGTCATGTGACCCCAAGACACACCGATTATTGTAAACACACATTGGTTACCAAGCACTCAAATCTGATTATGTGACCACGGGGATGCTGTGTCAGCTATATGTGCAAGAACTGGTCATAAGTCCCTTTTATCAGTGCTCACTGTAACTTTAAATAGTCACTAGATGAATTATTGTGAGCTGAGGACTACCTGTATTTAGATCAGGAGAAGGGACTTTTTGAAGATGCTCTAAGTGCTAGATGCAGAGCTCTCTGGGAGATGTACTTCTTCCCTGTGGCTTACAGACTTTCTCCATGGAGATCTATCCTCCCTATCTTGCACCTCAGAAAGTAGGAAAATGCCATACTGTATATTTTCCCAGGCTATTAATTTTTCATAGATTTCATGATAGTGAGTTTAACATTGATGTCAAGGGTTCTGATTTCTTTTTCAAAGTGTGTCATAATCTATTACAGACAAATAAGAAGAAAACATAACCAGATAGAACACCAAATAAAAATAGGCTGTACACAAAGCAAGAGTAACAGAAATGAAATTAAGGAGGGAGAAAACACAAAGAAAAACAAAAAAAAAATGTTACACATGCATATTTTATTGTATACATTTTATATATATATATTACATCTCAAGTCTTAAACCATGAATTAAAACTTTGATTATACAGAAGGATTTTGATTGAAGATTTCCTAATGTCCATAAAATACAAGCACAAATTTTACATAAAATGTAAAATTCTTACATACAATGCATTTGTTTTCAAGGTTTTCATTTTAGGTATGCTAGACTGTTTCCACCAGTGTCAAATAATCTTATTAGCTGCTACTCACACTTCATACTTCCCTAGATTCCAAATTTAACCTCACATAAATATCTTTAGCCCTCATTCTTCCAACACTTTATTTGCAACCTTATAAATAACAAATCATGAGAGTGTCAGCATTGAGGGTGTCCAAAATCAGTGTCAGTGTCCCAATTTGCAGAAATAGAAACCCATCCCATCGGATACATCTTCTCAACTGTTCAACCAACAGGAAAAAAAATATTGAATTAATCACATGTTAAAAAGCTGCAATATTAATATAATATTTAAAATTTTTCTAGCCTCTTGATATATTAAAATAGGTTTCCTACAGTCATCATAGTACGTTTTGAACGATAGAATTATAAAGTGACTGTAGGTTTAGGGACTTTCAAATGTTTTCTCTAATTTTGTTAACAATTTCAAATTTCAAATCAGATAGTGTTTTAATGGAATATGACTTTTGTTTGTTAACACCAAAAAAAGATCTTATGGGTTGGATTGTCCCAAATTGTCATTTTTTGATGAAAATTTGGATGAAACTTGAACTTCCTTCCAAGGACGTTCTATATATGTCTTGCAGTTTTGAATGTGAGAACAGCACCCAAATAAGAAATAAAATAAGAACCAAGTCTTTGTGAAGATGTTACAGGGGGATTCTATGTTTTATATTTCTTCGTATTATTCTAAGATGCCTTGACTTCAGAAAGCTGGATAAAATAATAAAATAAAACAGTCTCGAATTAATCAGGAAACTGATAAAACACTTTTAATGTCATTTTAACTGAAATGCATATAAATAATGAAGCTGAGAGACATTTTTAAAAGAGGTCATCTTTTTTTAACCTTTCATTCCCATGAAAAGCTGCAGAAGAGAGCACTTCTGGAGACAATCTATATAATTATTTCATTCTGACCTAAGATTTTGGAGGTGTTAGGATAGGATTTTCTCTTCAATTTTAATTTTTTCTTTTATAGATACTGTAATTGTATGCTAATTTGTCATTCTGTTTGGTCTTGGACCATAAAGAAATGTTGGTTGATTGATTGAGATCGTATACAAATAAAAAATGGTGTAATTGTTTTATTCATTGGGTGAACCGATTTTGTTAACTGAATGGAATAGTTATTTTTTGAGATACTGTTTAGAGGGGGAGATAGTGGCAACTGTGATAGCTTCTCCAACACCTGCATTGATTTAGTCATTTGCCAGGTTTATACTGCCAATCATACTTCTCAGATACATTCTGGGAAATCTAAATTTCCCAGAAGCAACCTGGTATTAAGGAGAAACTTTCTGACAGTGAGGACAATCAACCAGTGGAACAACGTGCCTCCAGAAATCATGGGCACTCTATCACTGGAGATTTTTAAGAAGAGACTAGAGTAGACAATCACCTCTCTCAGATGGTATAGGTTCTCCTGCTCGAGCAGGGGGCTGGACTAGAAGACCTCCAAGGTCCCTTCCAGCTCCTATCCTATCCTATCCTATCCTATCCTATCCTATCCTATCCTATTCTATTCTATTCTATTCTATTCTATTCTATTCTATTCTATTCTATTCTATTCTATCCTATCCTATCCTATCCTATCCTATCCTATTCTATTCTATTCTATTCTAAATGGATGGCTATTGTTAGTATGCAGAATATTTTAAATCAAAGAGTAACATTGTCATTTTGAGAGCAAGAGATCTATTTTGGGACATTTGGGTGGAATTTTGAGCTCAAAACAAACTTGTTGGAAGTTTCACAATAATCCAGGAAAACAACTTCATGTTTTGAGAGACAATCTTGTACTGAAACATTGCAGGAATAGAGATGCTTTGAATGCAAGGATGCAGGAGAAAAGCAGGCAGAGCTGGGGGTAGAGTTAAATGCATCATCAGTTTAAAGTCCTTGTGTTACCAGAAGAGATCCAAGTCCAACCCCACCTGAATTCTGTTGACCCTCATCTGGCACCAATTTAGTGTTGAACTTCACTTGACCAGATTCTTGTGTATAGGCTTGAATAAATTGTCTATACTGCAATCTAACTGGTAGTCCTAATTCTTTGTGCTTGACAAAGGCATATTGATATTTTTCACAGCCTAGTGGCTACCAATGCAACATGCCCTCCCTCTTCAAAAGAAAAGTCAACACTGTTTTCATGTCACAGTGCCCAGGCCAAAGACACGGGACAATGAGGAATGTTCCACCCATCACCAGAGTACCAAATGAACAAAACTGCTGACTTTGTAGAGACAAAAAGTACATGGTCAGCGGATGAGCGGAGACAAGGGAATCCATCTTCTTATTTCTTTTCTCCTCTTTTTCAAGATTTATGATGGCAACAATAACTCGGCTCGCTTGCTGGGCTCCTTCAGCCGTGCTGAGATGTTGGGTCTTAATGTCAACAGCACTTCCAGCTCGATGTGGCTTGAATTCATCACAGATGGAAATGGCACGGATCAAGGTTTTGAGCTGCAGTTTTCTAGTAAGTATGGAGGCTGCTGATCCTGCAACTGGGGGAAAGGATCGGGGCAGTGTTAGAGTCTATGTACTGCTCCAAACATTGAAGGAAAATTAGTTGGCAAGTAAGGGTGTCTAGATGGAAGCCAAGCTAATGCCAGATCTTTTGATGAGATTTTATTTTTCATACCTAAACCTTCAAAAGGAAACTATTGGTACCTGCTTCATGTAAGAGCACATTTTTCATTACAAGTTGCCTGTGTAAATATCATGGTGTTACTCTTCACACACTTTCCCATCTTTCTATGTCTATTGTTCTACTCATATCAGGTTGTTAAGCCCTCTTTTGAAAAATTACAGATCACTACCTCCACTGAAATAAGCCACGCAAGAAACAGCCTTCAATACATCTATTTCCAACCAATCCATCAGATCGATCCATAAGGTTCAGAATCATCAAATAACAAATCTATTTTGAAGAGGAATCTATTCCTTGCTATTTTGCAGCATTTTTCCTCTGGCTTCTTAAATACCTCCACTTCCCTGGATCTTTTCCATTGGATGCTTCATCTTAGTCCTGGCACTTTAGAAAGACTACAAGGCTGAATGTTCTTGGATGCCTTTTCTCAGACTACATCCTGGAAGTCTCTAAAGGAATTTCATCAGCCACTGACAGTTTTTGCTAAAGCAACAGCTGAGGCAAGACTGGGGCTCCTTTCTAACCATTTGCCTTTATTCCTGATTTCAGGTTTTGATTTAATCAAGTGCGAGAACCCTGGTATCCCGCAATTTGGCTATAAAGTCCACGATGAGGGACATTTTGCAGGAAGCTCCGTCTCTTTCAACTGTGATCCTGGCTACACGTTACGCGGAAGCCGTGTGCTTACTTGCTTGACTGGAGAGCGAAGATCCTGGGACCAGCCTCTCCCCACCTGCGTAGGTATGACTCCTCCCTCTTGTGTGGTAGTCACTCCCCAAACATTTGGCATAGCTGCTAAGGGGATGGCCGACCAGTTGATTTTAGCTGTGTAATTTTATGTCCCAAAGCCACCCATAGTTCTTGGAATCTTCAGGGGGAAAAAACATTGAAATGTTCTTACTAAATTGAAAGTTTAATGTGATAAAATTGTTAAATAATTGAATGCCTAGCTGAGACGTTATTGGAATATAAGTCCAGAATTGCAAGAAAGAGGGACTTTTACCCAGAAGGCAGAGAGGCAGTGGAGCTTAGAATGCCTGGGAGGCAGGAAGAGAGCAAGGTTGGACCCTCCCTAGCAATTCACAAAATATATCTATAGTTATTGCAGGTAATTATTTGTAGGAGAACAACAATAAAGGAACTACTCAGAAGTCACTCCACATGTGGTCCTTGGTTCTTGGGGCCTGACAAATACGGTTCTAATCTAAAGGCTGCTTAGGATGAATTAGGGGCACAAAGTACCACCTTTACAAATGGATCAGAATCAATGGCAGGATTGCTGCAGAAGATTACCTATTAATCTTTTTCACCTGTCCAAATGTGCACAATAGCTTTAATTCCTACCATTTCCTTTTCAGCATTCATACTACTGTTTTTCCAATAACCTTCAGGCTAATGAGCCAATCAATACAAGATGCAGTCGGTTTCTCTCTTTTAGTACACATCGAGGGCACAAATCAAGCCTTCCTTTTGTCGCCACGTCATGTTCTCACCGTTTGGCAATGAATGAGCATCGAGAATTGTCTAGCCCACCTCTTGGTTTCTAGCTCTTGGCTGTCTGAATGAGTCAGTGTTTCCCAACCGTAGCCATTTTAAGATGTGTGGACTTCAATTCCCAGAATACCCCAGCCAGCAATTTATGACCATTTTTCACAGTTATGACCTTTGCAGCATGCTTAGGATCACATGATCAAAATTCAGATGCTTGGTAACTGACTCATATTTATGACCCTTGCTGTATGCTGAGGTTATGCGATCTGTTCACCCTTAGTGATCTTCTGACAAGCAAAGTCAATGGGGAAACTACATTCATTTAACAACTGAGTTAGCAACTTATCAGCTGCAGTGATTCACTTAAAAACTATGGCAAGAAAGGTCATAAAATTGGGCAACCTCACTTAACAAATGTCTCATTTAACAACAGAAATTGTAGGCTCAATTATGGTCATATGTCGAGGACTACCTGCATCTATATCAGCGGTGGCGAACCTATGGCACGGGTGCCAGAGGCGGCACTCAGAGCCCTCTCTATGGGCATGCACGCCGTCGCCCCAGTCCTAGGCCTTCAACTGGGTTTTATAAAACCTTTTCGCTTTAGGCCTCCGCCGCCATGTGCAAAAAAAAAAAAAGGTTCAATCAGTCAATTTCAACTTCTTGCGGAAAAAAAAAAGATCTTGCAAAGTTGGAATTGATTGATTGAATTTTTTAGTCCCACCCAGTCTGCCGTTACCACCGCAGCCACGCCCACCCAATGGGCCACACCCAGCCAATGGGCCACACCCACCCGGCACTCGACGATGCATAAGTGGGTTTTCGGTTGCAGTTTGGGCACTTAGTCTCTAAACGGTTTGCCATCACTGATCTATATCTTCTAAAAAGAAAGGACAGACTAAAAGTAAAGTGTATACAGCTAAAGTTAGAGTGACAATATTTCCTTTATTATAAAGGATAGTCTTTAATTTCAGACAGCTAATTTTTACTAAGATATGCATTCTCATAACGTTTTTCTTAGTTTTGCTCTTGAATTTTCCTTTGTAAATTAAATTTGTAAACATAAACAATTAATAAAAATTATCCTTATGAACCTCTTTCAGGTTTGCCCCTTTTCAGGTTTGTCTTTATTTTTTCCAAGAAAATATAATCCCTGTAGCTATAGGTGAACATGGATAGAATGGATATAGTTTTAAAATCGATTCCATTGTATTCACACAATACATAAAACTAATTTAAGGTTGCTAAATTCACTCTTTTTCTGTTGCCTGATACATAGAATCATAAGTAATCAAAAGGTCTGTCATGTCCAAAATGCTAAGTCACAAAATACTTCATATTTAGAAGTTTTACAAATATCAGTGTTTCTCAACCTTGGCAATCTAAGATCTGTGGATTTCAGTTCCCAGAATTCCCCACCTAGCATGCATCTTGCACTAGCATGTTAGCTGAGGAATTCTGGGGGTTGAAGTCCACAAATCTTAAAAGTTGCCAAGGTTGATTTATTTATTACGCGTATAGCGCCAAGAGAAACACTGCATTAGATCTTCAACAGTTGAGTTTAAGAATGTTGTGCAAATTCAGTCAAATCTGCTTCTGGCCTTATTTTGATGGGCTCCCCTCCCTCATCACTCTGTGTACACTAATCTGACACTTTTCAAGTGTGTGAAAGCACAACACACATCAACCCCAGGTAGTTTGGTCAAAGGAAATTATGAAGCTGTAATTCTAATATATGGTGGGTACCCAAATGATAATAGCAGTTGGATGTCCTATATTTTCTGTAACCTCTTTTCTCTAGAATCTCTTTCTTGAATATGCAGCAAAAGTAAAGTCTTCCCCAAAGGAAGAAGCAAAGGATGTTTAGAGTTCAGTTGCTGAATTGTTTTGTGGCTTCTTTCAGCTGAGTGTGGGGGCAGCATTCGAGGTGAGTCTTCAGGAAGAATGCTGTCTCCAGGGTTTCCAACGCCCTATGATCACAATCTCAACTGTGTCTGGACAATTGAAGCAGAGGCTGGTTGCACAATAGGGTAAGTTCAAAGACTGGAAAAGATTAGATCGGCAACACCCCTACAACATCCAGCACTCATCCTGTCACTCTGATTTTGAGTCAATTACGTTGTGCTGCAAGCAGGGCACAGGTGTTTCTATGCGGGACCATTTCTGCCCTGCAATTAAAAATAAAGAAATAGATGCATGGAAATGCCAGTGCCAAAACAACCCCAACTCTTGGCAGGGATAGCCGCGTTCTACAACCTGTTTGAATTATGCAAATTGATTGCATTTCCATGATTTCTCTTGCTTTGCATTCTTTAGTGTTTACTATTTGGCATCAACAGGAGGAGGATAAAAAAAAATAAGGCTCACGCTTCATAATCAGCAAATTAATCAACCATACATTTTTAAAAATACGAGTTGTGGATTAATCAGGGTAGATGTGCTAGTTTTAATTGGTCAAACGTAAGGCTTGAAGACAGATTGGATTTAGTGCATTGCAGCAATAGAGAATGGGAGAATAGAAAGAGACCCCTGAAGTCCTAACACCCTCGTAGTGGCTTCTCTGCTCTCGGGTGCTAATCACATTCATACCTGCACAGCTTCAGATGCGTTTAGAATATGGATTGCTGCCAGAGAGATGCAAAGCCCTTTTTCAAGAGCTTAGAAGAGAACATCCAAACACAAACAGTATAATTCCAGCCCGAGCTGTGTAATATCAGCAGGACAGCTTTCAAGGGTGCAATTTGAAAAAGATCTTGCTAGACAGAACGAAAGTGCTGGGTCCTCTCTTGAATTACCTGCCAAATTTAGCAAGAGGCATCCACAGAATCCTATCAGGTACATGAGACTAGAAAGTCAATTGCCATGTAGGTCAATACTACTTTTACTGTAAAGCTGTACTAACAAAATCTTGCTAGTTTGAATGGGCCTCCCTCCCTCCTCTCTCCATCATTGTATAAACTTGGGAAGAACTTGCCTGTTACATTTAGTCACGTTACATTCTTGCTTGGGAATCGGGGTCTTTTTATCTGATCAATACTTGGTAGGAGCTTTTCCTCCTGCCCTCAAAGCCATTCCTTCTGCTCTCTCCAACTCCAGATATTTGGTCAGAATGGTACTATGTGCATTGTGATGTTCTGGTACAAGCTCTTTCCCTTATGTACATATGTGCCCATATGAAAGGGGTGGAGTTTACATTGCAACATTATGAACAATCATTTGCCCCCCCCACCAAATTCCCATTTATTTGCGTGGTCTGGCTTGCTCTCCTTCTCTCCAAACTTCTCTTTCTTCATCCATGTCGGGGGTTCAGGGAGAGGACTTTAAGTTTGCTTAAAAATTTATGTGCCTATCAAGCTCCACAAACAAAGACACACTGCTTTCTATTAAGCAGTTTCTTAATAGTTCCTCACCTATAGACATAAATCTTGCCAAACTAAAGCAGCTACTTGTATCGTTAAAGGCAGACTCTGAGAACTTCTAGGGAGAAGCTGTCTTGACCCTCTTCCTCCCAACCCATCTATCTAAACTTCATTGTCTCTTGCTCCTCTGGAACGCAGCCCCTCCCTCCTGGAAATCCAGACTACATTCCACCACAGACCCTTTGGCACTTCAAATTACATCCAACACTTCAGGTGTGATCGGACTGCTGGAATGCTCTACAATTTGGGCATTCCATTAATAGGGCCAGTAGAACTGTTCCTTTTTGCACCCATGTCTCTATAGAAAATATTTTGGGAACCCTCACCATGAGCTTGTGTATATGTGAGCATGCATGCATCACTTCTGAGCCATTCGGTAATCATGTAGCCTTTGATTGTTTATTGCAGGGGTAGGCAACCTTGGCTCTTTTATGACTCGTGGACTTCAACTCCCAGAATTCCTGAGCCATCATGACTGGCTCAGGAATTCTGGGAGTTGAAGTCCATGACTCATAAAAGAGTCAAGGTTGCCTACCCCTGGTTTATTGGATTGGTTTATTTTTATGCTTCCTAGTTCCTTAATGGCCCTGGGAAGTTTATGGGGATACAATTTTAAAGAAGAATAGTACAAAACCAGTCTTAAAACAGTATTAAAATAATACAACATACAGTACAATATTAAAACAAGATGGTATTTTTAAGCTTTCTGAAAGCTGACTGAAAACCGCTTATCCCAGCCCAATCCTTTTTTGCAGTCATAATATTGCTCAGGTTTGCTCAGAATTCTGAAGATTCTGGTCCATCAGATATCAATCAAATGAGATTAGGGAAGGCCAATTTAAAGATTGAAACATAAATAAGATTTCTTTCCAAGAATGTAAAGGACTAGGAAGCGACCAATGGAAGGGAATATTTGTAGCTCAGGGTTAAACTTGGGGGTCTTTGGTGCTCTCTGAGGTGTGTTGTTTTCTTGCAAAAGTTTCATGACCCAGCTAGGGTAACTAGCTATGAAATATCTGCAAGAAAAGAACCGAGTTCAGAGAGCATCAAAGACCCCACCAAGAAGATCTTCAGCAGCAATCAGCATGATTTAATTTATATTTCAAAGTGAGAACTCCATTGAAATCTGCTTTACTGAATGCATCTTAAGACTTAATCAATGGGAGAAAAAAACCAAGCCATTAATTGTTGCCAACTTCTAATTCTGCATTCATGTAGTATGCAAAGTGACAGGATAGGACTCTCCCCCCTCCCCGCCCATTCCCCTCAACATTTCTGCCTATTCATACCTGCTATTCTCTAGCCTACATAGCTCTAGGGAAGGAATGGAGAACCCGGTGAGCTTCTAAATGTTGTTTATTGGTATACAATGATTTTATTACCATTATTAACCATAAATCCAGATTCGTATAACATCAAACTCTAAAAGGCTCCTGATTTAGGGTTATTCTGAAAAAAGATTTTGCAGACTTCTAAGATCTTAGTTTAAGGCAGTGTCTTTCTCAGGGCACAGTGGAGCAATACGCCATAGCCAACTCGCCGTGGCCATCTCGCCACGGCAGCCAACTCAGCATGGAAAATTCCATGTGGGATAACTCAACACAATAAATGTTATCCGCCCCTGTTTCTTTGACATAATTTCCATTTTTGTCAATCCTGCATGGAATTTTCTGTGGTGGGTTGTCCCACGACAAATTGGTTGTGGTGGGATTGCCACGGCAAGTTCCCCATGGCAAATTGCACTAGACTTTTCTCATGGGCACCAGATTCTACTTTTGGCATTTGTTCTCTCTCCCCCACACCACAAAGACAAAATGTCTTTTGAAAATACAGTTGGATGTTCATTTTTTTTCAAAGCAGGTGTTGATTTATGACTTATTGCAGCAGGACAGCTAAAGTTTGAGCTTCACGATTCAGTAGTAAATAAAGTTGGAGGAATGAAAACGATGGCTGGTTGCTCCTACAGATGTCATAATTCTGCCTTCTGCTTTCTGGACCTTCCTCTCTCTCCCAAAAAAAGTGTTTGGTCATCATTAACCAACACAACTGTGGGTTACTGAGTTGGGGAGGGCTGCAATTGATCTATGGAAGAATTGCAGTTTCCCTCAGCAGAATGCATTTTTTTGTGAAATTTCAAGTAATACTAAGCAACAAGCCAGCAGCTTTGACACCTATTTTTTTTTTAAAAGCACATAGTTGGGTCTTTTAACTCAGTCTTCCCAGTCTTCCTACAGTACAGTCTATCAATCTTTTATTGCGTCTTCAGTACAAATGTTTATGCTAATATAAATGTAACAGGCATATTAAATAAAAAGCTGGAAGGGCAGCCCTCCCTAAAACTCAGCCAATTAATAACCATGCAGTTCTCCAACATTTATAATACATCACCATCAAACCTATTATTATGAAGATGGAATTAAAATATTAAAAGCTTCATGCTGCTGCCACTGCCTACCATAAGGGGAAAAAAATCAGTGATAAAGAAAAAGAAAAAATAGAAGCGCTGTTCAGTTTGGCACAAGTATAGAGAACCTTTAAAAAAATATCTCTTCTTTTCACTCTTATCATCACCTTCCCCACTCAGGCTAAAAGCCTCTTTTTGCTGAGAATTTATTTCACATGAATTTGCTTCTACCTGCTCAGTTATTCCTTCTCCTTCATAACAAGTATATAATCTCCTGCATCTGTAAATGATGCTATTTTCATGTTTCATTTCCTCCAAGCAATCGTGTATTAGGTGTCTTTTCTGCATATCTAATCTTATGAAATGACCAGCTTTTCTCCACGTGGAAACTGAAGAGAAATTGCAGAGTGACATAGAAGGGACTAGATTTGTAACTGAGTCCTCAACCTCTCAAGTTAAACTGCAGTTCCCAAATTGTTGGGAGGAATTTTAAAATTTTAGAATTGGGGAAGCTACTTAGGTCAACTTCCTCCTCAGTTTAGCAAACTAAATTAAAACATCCCTAATAGTTGGCTTTCCAGTCTCTCCTTCAAGAAATCTCCTTAGGGATTGTTTTCTTTGTCGAATTGTTTTTTCAATTAGGATTTTTTTTCCCCTTAGCATGCAGTCACAATTGCCCTCTTTCTAATGTATATCCATTATTCTCTGCCCAGAATGAATGAAAACGGGCCTCGGATTGTTTCTGAGATTGCAGTGAGAAAGTTGTGTAGTACCAAAAATCAGAAGGAATCTGGTGGCACCTTTACTGACCAATATATATTATTTAAAAGCATACTACAGGTAGTCCTCGACTTATGACCACATTTGAGCCGAAAAATTCTGTTGCTAAGCAAGATATTCATTAAGTGAGTTTTGCATCCTTTTTGTGACCTTTCTTGACACAGATGTTAAGTGAATTACTGCAGTTGTTAAGTTAGTGAATCTGGCTTCCCCATTGACTTTGCTTGTCAGAAATTCACACATCATGATCCCATAACCCTGGGACACTGCAACTGTCATAAATACATGCCAGTTGCCAAGCATCTGAATTTTGATCAGGTGACCATGGGGATATGGTTAAGGTTGTAAGTGTGAAAAACGGTCATAAATCACCTTCTTTCGGTGTCATTGTAACTTTGAATAGTCACTAAACGAATGGTGTAAGTCGAGGACTATCTATACACAGTTGTCTTACTAATAAAAGTTATTAGTCTGAAAAAAGTGTTACCTGACTTCTCATTTTTATACGATCCCTGTTTGACACCTGAAGAACATTACAACGTTACCTTCCTTCGGTCCTTTCTTTTCTAAACTTTCCCAGTTCTCAAATGCAAATCTAGTCTTATTTGTTGTAACTGTTCTCTCTCTTCCCTGTCCTGTTTTGCCCTCCTGCCAATACAGGCTCCACTTCATAGTTTTCCATACAGAGGACTTCCATGACGTTTTGAGAATCTGGGATGGGCCAGTGGAGAAGAGCATCCTTCTGAAAGAAGTTAGTGGTTCTGTCTTGCCCAATGATGTTCACAGCACCTTCAACCTGGTGGTCCTTCAGTTCAACACGGACTTTTTCACCAGCAAACAGGGCTTTGCCATTCAGTTTTCAGGTAACTTTCACAGAATGTCATCTGGTCTTTGGGGTCAGGAGAACGAAAACAGGAGGACCATTTCATAGATGTTTTCAACTCTCTACGACTCTGCCTGCTAAGCTGTATGAGAGATAATCCCCC
This sequence comes from Azemiops feae, assembly GCA_023970755.1. NCBI lineage: Eukaryota > Metazoa > Chordata > Lepidosauria > Squamata > Viperidae > Azemiops > Azemiops feae. The sequence goes on from JALGBA010001415.1 coordinate 380,441, forward strand.
AAATTTATTAATTTCAGTATTCATGACATGCCAGTTCCTCAGCAATTTTTCTCTCAATGCTCATGCAATTTGATGAACAATAATTTGCACTAGAAGTGATTTAAAAGGAGAAGAGAATTTTAAAGAAAGTGCCTTGGATGGAATATAGCCGTGCACTTTTTAGGAATGAAAGGGTAAGTGAGTAGGTATGAGTGATTTAGCTTTTCACTTTGTTGTCCTCTCTCCAATGGTGTGCAGCTTGCCTGTTTCTCACACTTAAATCTCAGGGAGATTTAAATTGACCTTTTCTGGTGTTAGGATCATCCCCAAAGTGAAATCCTTGAGAAATTAATGAAGAGTTTCTTCTCCTTCTGGAGAAATTCAGAGAAATCATCCATTCTCCACTCAGAGATTTAGTGGAGGGTTGCAAAGGGCCGTTTATACAGCTGTTTTCTATATATAGTTGATCCAGAATAGCAACATAATTGTGGAACAGAATAGCTGGAGATATTGTCTTTGAATGCATATTGTAATATTTGTACCAAGACTGTATTTAAATAATCTTAATATTTAACATTATTTAATATCCTACATTGACATATTAAATGTTAAATATTAAAAGAACACTAAAACTAAAACTGACATTTGGAAAGGCCAAATAGATATGCCTTTATGTGCTTTTTTAAAACCAAGAGATTAAGAGAGCAACCAAAGCCGCAGGATTAGAGCATTCCATACTTTGGGTTATCCAAGAGAAACCCTTCCAGTGAACTAAGCCACTGCACCAGAGGGGTCTTGAAAGGGATCATTTCTGCATATTTTAATAGTTCAGCAGGTTTGCAATAAAATATGTTGACCCTAAGATAGTCAATCCTTAAGCCATCTAATGCTTTAAAGATTAAGACCAATACCTTGATCTGAACTTAGCAAACAATTACCTTCTCTGCCACATTTGCATTCATAGAATTTAACTATTACGCATGAATAGTCCTAATATAATGAGTTGAACCAATAGTGGTTAAAGCATCAGGCCAGAAGCCAGGAGACTGTGAGCCCTGTCTTAGGTACAAAGCCCTGTCTTAGGTACAAAGGGTGACCTTGGGCTAGTCACTTTCTCTCAGCCCAAGAAAACTGCAAGGCAGTCTCTGAGAATTGAACACAATTTAACAGAAGGGAAAAAAATATACAGAATCTAGCCAAGGTAGAGATAATTGCTGCCATCCAACTAACGCAGAAAGATTTATAGCTACAAAACTAGTAGAGTTAATCAAATGTCTGACTTGTTACTGTCACTACCTGAAGATGCTGGGAAAGCACAGAGTCAAGAGATACCCTGCAAGTTGATTTTTCAACGGGAGCAAAAGTTATTTCAGAACAGGCTGCATTGCAGTTTTCAGCCCAGAGTGATGACTAACCATCAGCATTTTGATTTGCCTCAGCGTGTTCACTTTCCTCCTGCCCATTATCTGTCTTAGGCAACATATAAGTAAAACAGCTTCTTTCTAGAAATTAGATGAGAAATAGCAATAGAGCTGAGTGTTAGTGAGGTATTTGGATGGGTGGGTGGGTGGGTGGATGACAATATTATGAAAGAAATATTTGAGCAGTGACCACAATAACAAACAGCACCAGTTTTTGTAAGAAATGAGGCTGAGACTGTGGGTTGGCGTCACAATCAACAGATGAAAAGCCAACGAAACTGGAGTGCAGTCTCCTGGAGTCAGAATACCTATTGCTCAACCAAACCTTCCTTTTCTTCCTGGATTCATTTCCCAGGGACCAGACTGGTGTTTCTCAACCTCGGCAACTTTAAGGTGTCTAGACTTCAACTCCAAGAATTCCCCATGTAGCGTTCGTAAACACATGCTACTGATTTTAGACTTTAAAGTTGCCAAGGTTGAAAAATGCTGGACTACACGCTATCCTTCTGGCTGGTTTGTTCACTCGTGAAGCCAATCTTTGCTTCTTTGGTGACCTGCTCTTCATCTGTGAATTATGCATGCTGAAAGAATCTGCAAGCATGCTTTGATTTATCTCAGCTGCATTTGTGTTAAGAGTCCAGATCAAGACAAAGCCAAGGGCATTTACCTGCAAATGAAGAACCAAATTATTGACAACACATTTCTGAGCGATCCATTTTCACTGTCCACATTTTGGCAAAGGCTTGACGAGTCCTAGAATTAGACATATTGATTGCCAAAAAAAAAAGTTTCTTGTCTTCTCCATCACTAGCTTAAGCTGAATTGGTCCCATCTGACTCTGTTCTTCTTTCACTGCTGTTCTAGTGATCACTCCTCTAGTTTTATTGCCTTAAAAAAATCTCAGACTTTTCTATTTTTTTAAAAAAAAAAACCCTACTTATTTTAAACTCCTGAGCTTTAAAAAGAAAAAAAAGAAAACAAGGTTTCATTTCAGACAGCATTCAAGAAACTCTGGTACATCTGTAAAAGAATCGAACTTATCATTCCTGCTAAAAGCAAAATTCCTCTCAATCACAAGGGGGGGAGGGGGGAGGAGACAACGTGCACATTATAATTTATTTAACAGCATAGACGACATAGTGTTAGAGCCGAATGCCAGGTAGAAGTAGCAGATGGCTAGATGTAACAAGATGTAATAAGTAAACGGGAAAGTGTGCTGATGTATACATATATCTGATCTTTGTGCAACAGACTTGGATTTGTTGATCCCTACAGCCTTTTCCAGCTGGAGAAAGAAAAGTTTGAAATCAGTAATGCATGTTTAAGCATGCATCCTGGTCCAATTCATCCATATGTGTGCTCACTGTAGCTCAAAGTTTGTGCAAAGTCTTTTCTCATTGTCAAGGTTTCAACTCTGGACTATAATGATGCATATAATCCTAAAACATTGTGCATAATGCATTGCATTAGATATCAGTGATCTATGAGAGAGTTTTCACGAACAGTTGATATATTTTAGCTACTTGGCTGCTACCACCTCACTGATTAGATCATTTAGCACACAGGTAGTCCTTATAACCAACTGACTGTTCACAGTCATGACAGCCTTGGAAATGTTCCTTTATGGCCCATAAAGCATTTCTGGCTGTCATAAAACATTGTGCCACATTGACCACATTTCAGGTGCTTGGCAGTCAACTCTCATTTGCAACTGTTTGCCAAGCACCCTGCAATCACGTGATCATTGTTCACAATCTTCTCTGCTGACTTCCCTAAAAAGTCAGTGGGGAAGTCAGCAGGAAAAGTGGCAAGTGGAGGTGATAGAGGGATGGAGGGATGGATTCTCTCAGCCTCCTGAAGGATTGCCCCGCCTTCAACAGAGAAAAGCTGAAATTCTTTGGCACACCACAGGAACATGGTGAGAGCAAAAGGGCTACCAGCTGGGAGGATTTCAGCTCTGCACAGTGCTGAAACCTTCTGGCAGGCAGCCCTTTCCCTCTCAAAAAGCTGCTGCCAAGAGGCGGCTCTTTTGCTTTATCCATTGGACAATCTGGATGATCACTTAACAAGCACAGTTGGGAATGCTGGGATTGTGGTCATTGAACAAAGGAGTCATGTATGCATCTCCCTTAATGGCTGCTTTGCTCAACTACTGAGATTTCTAACCCAACTGCAGCCATTAAGCAAGGAGTATCTGCAGATTTTCTTTTCTAGTTTTGTGGTCTGAATTATATAATAACAATGCTGTAAACCCAGGACCCTTTGAGTTTTGACCTGTTTGGGAAAAAATAGGGAATGGGCATACTTTATGTTTTCAGAAGGGGATAGTAACCATGGCGGTGCAGTGGTTAGAATGCAGTATTGCAGGCTAATTCTGCTGATTGCTGATTGCCAGCAGTTCGGCCATTCGATTCTCACGGGCTCAAGGTTCAATCAGCCTTCCATTCTCCTGAGGTTGGTAAAATGAGGATCAGATTGTTGGGGGCAATATGCTGACTTTGTAAACTGCTTAGAGAGGGCTGTAAAGCACTGTGAAGCGGTATATAAGTCTAAGTGCTATTGCTATGCTATTTGCTTGGGCCCCAAATAGTGCATACAGCCTGGTACTGGTGATACCATCCTCATATTAATATATTTAGTTCACAACCTTCATTTGGTGACTATCTGGTTCTAATCTGTCTTACTTTTGCCCTAATTTCTTCCTTCTGCCCACCCACTGCTTTATGTCTTGCCTAAAGTGGAGTTTGGGTTGATCCTAAGGTATTATCAGCTAATAGCTCTTTGTAGATGTATGTGGCTGTGGTTGCTTTTTGAAGTAAACGGGATTGCATTGTTTGTCTTAAATGCTGATTCAGCCAACAAAAAACAGGCTTCTACAGAACGTTTGAAGATGGAAAAAAGCTTATATGATTTATTGGCTAAAACTAGCATTGTGTTTCAAAGTGAGAAGAAATTTTAGCTTGTCCAGGAACAAATTTCTGAGTGACCTCACGGGATAGCAGTAACGGGAATATAAGGGAATATGCACAAACTGCTTTGAATTACAGATGGATGCACGTGACCTTCTGAAGCACTGCACCAAAGGACTGGGCACTTGCACTGAATTTCTCCAGGGAAATTTTCCAACAATTTCTCAAGCGCAGCACTCCATCATACGGTCTTAGAACAGCATGGCTCCTGAAAAGCCTTCTGGGAAGAGTTCCTTTTGATCTTTTCCTTTGGAATTTACTTGGAAAATAGAAAGGCAGGGAGGCTCTGACATCCATTCCCTATGTTCATCTGCAGTTAGGCATACCTGGCCTAATTTGGCATTCAAATGAAATTAAACTGCTTACAAATGTCAATATCTGCCTTTCTGTGTTCTTTTTGCTGCCTGAAGAACACTCGGGGCTACTGGCGTCATCCAAAATGCTGCAGTGGAAAGGAGGAAAATGAGACCATCTGAGATGCCATCAGTTACACTGGGGGTCTTCAAACTTGGCCCTTTTATGACTTGTGGACTTCAACTCCCAGAATTCCTCAGCCAGCATGCCTGGCTGAAGAATTCTGGGAGTTGAAGTCCACAAGTCATAAAAGGGCCAGGTTTGAAGACCCCTGAGTTACACCATCAGTATTGTACTCCATGATGGACAATGACTCCTTCTTTGTTCTGCTTAGCAATGAGGAACGTGGTGCTTTCTGCTTTGTTTCCCTTTGAAGCCATCCTTGCTCTAATTATGTGCAAGGTGGCTGCTGTTTGTACCCTGAGCAGCTCCAGGAAATGCAGTGTACTATGCTCAACGTGAATGTCATGTCATAGCTTCAGAGTTTATGGAATAATTGAAAAAAATCAGTGAATAATTCTGTTCCCTTGGTTCATCCCATTCCCTGACCTTTTGCTCTTAGTGTCCACCGCCACCTCCTGCAATGACCCTGGGGTTCCACAAAACGGGAGTCGGAGCGGTGACAGCAAGGAGGCAGGAGACAACATCATTTTCCAGTGTGATCCAGGATACACCTTGCAGGGGGACGCCAAGATCAGCTGTGTGCAGATTGAGAACAGGTTCTTCTGGCAGCCTGACCCACCCACCTGCATAGGTACAGATGGGTAGAACAGGCCCATGATTGCAAATCAGAGCCAATGAGACTGTAATCTGGCCTTTCCTTCTCAGGATTCAGATATTGAATTAGTTGTGCTGGGGCACTTTACCCTTTCCCCTCTTTTGGGTTAAGAGTCACTGTTAAGCAGAATGATAGAGAAAACATCTAAGCAACTTGTAGGGTAGCCCTTTGGGGGTCCCAATCAAGGGAAATCGAATGAAATATATTCCTTTCTTAAACTAGCTTAAGGATATGTCTTCTGTCCCACTCCAGTGCTCTTTCTCTTCTTTTAGTGCAGGGGTCTCCAAACTTGGCAACTTTAAGACTTGTGGGCTTCAACTCCCAGCCATTGCCAGGGCTGGCTGGGGAATTCTGGAAGTTGAAATCCACAAGTCTTAAAATTGCCAAGTTTGGAGACCCCTGTTTTAGTGGAAGGCAGTCTTGGGCTTCTTATTTTAAGTGAGCGACCTAATAACATGACACATCCCTAGCAGAGTGGGAAACGGGTAATTGGATGTGAACAGTTCCATCAGGATGGAGATTTACATTTGTTAGGCAAACGTCAAGGGCATGTTAACATGAACTTGCTTGTAGGGAGCTATTGGCACAATGAGGAAATGTTGATGAACCCACACAACAACAGCTTCACTTCCCAAGAAATGCCTACTCTTTTTATGAATGAGCTGACTTCTAGTTTTGAAGCCTCATTAAGCTTGTCTGGATTTAGTTACATGGCTTAAACCTAATAGAGGAAGGTATTAGCTGAGGAGTAGAACTGGAAAAGAGAGCTAGTTTGATAGTGGTTGAGGCACCAGTCTAGGAACCGGGAGACTGTGAGTTCTAGTTCTAGTCCTTCCTTAGGCACAAAGCCTGGGTGACCTTGAGCCAGTCACTCTCTCTCAGCCCTAGAAGGAGATAAGGACAAACACTTCTGAAAACATTGCCAAGAAAACTGCAAAGATTTATCCAGGCAGTTGCCAGGAGCCAAGACTGACTCAAAGGTGTGTGCACGTACATGCGCACACACACGCACACACACACACATACACACAAGGGGGGGAGGTGTCTGGAAGAACAAATGTATACCCGCTTTCAGAACTTGAGTGTTTGTTATGTAAAATGCACAATGAAATTAACTTCGGAATAAGCAAAAAAAAAAAGGTGCTTCGTTTTGTTTAGTGTCACTTTTACAAAAGGGGGAAATGGCCTGTAACTTAGTCCAAGGTTCACACAACATCAGCAAGTTATCAGGGTGTGGCAGGAATGGGGGCAGGCTTTGCAGAATTTTATGACAATTGGTTAAGCTAGCCGTGAGTTTTCTCAAGCAAAGCGGGAGTGAAGGGAGGTTTTGGGGATGAAGGAGTAAATTTTGAAAGCATTCTCATTTTGCTGCACAAGCCATGGTTAAATACGGGTGAAGACACGGTCTTAGACTGCCTCAGCTTTAAAGCCTTAATTTGTCCTAAATGCAGGTATAGGTTGTTCGAGGGGTCTCTCAAAAGAGGGTGTGCAAAACAAGCTGTGGTTCTGCTCTCTCCTCTCCTCCTTTAGCACCTTGTGGCGGGATCCTGGCAGGACCTTCAGGGGTTATCTTGTCCCCCGGTTACCCGGAGCCTTACCCTCCAGGAAAAGAGTGTGATTGGAAGCTGACCGTCTCACCGGATTATGTCATCGCTCTGGTGTTTCAAACGTAAGTGCCCCAGATGCCCTTATTGCAAGATATGGATGCAACTCAGTAAACTGAGATTAAACCTGTTGGTTCTCTCTGAAGAAATCACCTTTCTGTGCTAGAGGGGGTCCGATGGCACAGTGCCTTAACGACACTCGATTTGTCAGCAAGAAGTGGTTGGCACTCTGGCGGTTCAAGCCCATAACACGCATGGCAGAATGAGCTCCCATCCTTTGCCCCCAGCTCCTGTCCACCTAGCAGTTCGAAAGCATGTAAAAATGCAAGTAGATAAATAGGTACCACTCTGGTGGGAAAAGCTAGCAGCGTTCCATGCTGGGGCTGGATCCGACCGGATGCGAGGCAAAGTCGGGGGAAGAACGCCCCAGATAACCCGACATTCTCCCGAATGCTGCTAGTCAGCTGGTGCAAGGCTAGTTCGCCCCCTGTGGTATGCCATGGGTAGTGCACATGCATGAACAAAATGAACTAGCAATCTTAGGCTGCCAGAAATCTTCTGTAGTAAAAAAAAAACCATTGTAGATTTCCTTGGTTATATACGGCATATACTAAAAAAACAACAACCACCACACCTTTCTGTATTGTTACTATCTGTGACAGTTTCCCAAAAAAAGAGGGGGTTGATTCACAGAAAAAAGAATCAACTATGCCAACAGATAATAATAATAATAATAATAATAATAATAATAATAATAATAATAATAATAATAATAATAATAATAATAATAATAATAATAATAATAATAATAATAATAATAATAATAATAATAATAATAATAATAATAATAATAAAGTTGCAAACCTTCTCTATTATCTGGGGAAGGACCTGCCTTGATGCAGGATCATAGGAAGTCTGTTGGGAAAAGAAATCAAAATGTCTGTGCCCCAAAGTGAGTGGAGATATATTGGTCAAAAATGGGGAGTAGTTCAGCTAGGCATCCAGAGCATGATCACATGACTGCAGGAGCATGTGCAACATTGTGTAATGGCCAGAAGTACTTTACAAACTGTAAGGCACCTGTTCTAAGGCTGCCGTGCAGTAAGTTGAGAAATACCTGTACAAAAAACCTGGATAGAAGCTCATTGTTATACAAAGCTGATTTTGCTTCCTTCATAAAATATTCATTTCTTGCAGCAAACCACATTTTCTAGTAGGATTCCCACATCTTACAGTTCCCAACTTTAATAAACATAACACCACGGTATACAAATTAATCTACATGCTGTAGTTTTTTTTTATTACTGATGCATAACCTGCCCTCTGCTTTTGCAGCAAAGCGCAACTGTGAGCCTACAACATGGCATTATCTACTTAACAAAAGTAGATATAAATTCATATCGCCAACCAACACGCTTCTGCTGCCACCACAATTTATATATATATTTAGCCACTGAACAACCAAGGGGGCATTACAACTCCTACATTTTGTTGATTTATTCGCTAGGTATTCATTTAGTCTCACTCATGCTTTTTTCTTTAATAATTTAAACTATTTTAATTAAATTCATTGTCATATTTTACTAAAGATTTTAGGAAGGAGGAACATGCAAGCTGATACAAACTAATAAAGAATGAGAAACAGAAAAGAAGAAAAAAATCAAAGAAAACGCTAAAAGTGCATGAAAGGAAAAATATATAAAAAGAAAAAGGAAAGAGGAATAGAAATAAAAAAAGATTTAAAGAAGTGACATCCAGTCTACTTTGAACCAGTTAGAAGTTTAATTATAAGTTTACCTCTTCCTCTATGGCTACAACATAATTCTCTTTCTATAATATGTTTTATGTAAACATCAAAATCATAAGCTCATTTCTTTTCTGTTCCATGTAAAATGTCTACAAGAAGTTTCCAATAAACATAGATATTACCTCTTCTCTGATCAAAGAAATCAAATTCCATCCTCTTCACCAACCATCCCTCCATTGCAGATAGTGTTCAATCTTTCCATCTTTGTGCATATAATAATCTTGCTGCGGTTATATTCGTGCTTCATTTCCATCATCTATAGCTCTACCACTTTCAGCAGTCATCTTTCCATACAATTTATATAACCACCCTTTCATACAATTTATAGCAATTTACAATCTATAGCTCTACCACTTTTCATAAACGTTTTTTTTTTTTTCACAACTCAAGCCAATTCCCATTCGTCATAAATGGTCTCCAAGTCAACAAAAATGCAGTACTTTTCTTAACATTCATGTATTTTTCAATGCCTTCTGAAGAGCAAAAATCTTGTCTGTACAGCCTGACATCAAAACCACTTCCCAAATGTTATTCATTGCCACCTCTTGTACCCAATTAATCAGAATTCTACCAGGTCTCTTCCCAGATATACTTAATAAAATAGTCCTTGTGTAGATTTTCCATTTACTCTCGTTTCTGTGCCTTGCCTTGTATAAAGGAATAAGAAGGACATTCCTTCAAGCTGCAGGTACAGTTTTATTCTTCATTTGTCAATTGATTTGATGACATCCAATTCCAAATGACTCTGGGCAGCTCACAATACACCAAATGATATGGAAACAATATATATGTGTGTGTGTGTGTGTGTTTTCGTAGATTTTCACGGGTACAGGTATGCAGGTCTTGGCGTATTCGGGTCTTTTCCCGTGTAAGATTGAGAGTATCTTGGCGACGTTTCAACGAGGTCCCACTCGCCATCTTCAGGCTGGTGTCTTCGGCTTCGTGCTTGTGCAAGCAAAGCGTGATCGGAGCTGCCGTCCTTCTATAAATATTGGAGGGGGGGTGTGGCGTGTTGGTTTTGTAGCTGTAAGCGGGTTGGTTGGCTGTGTTGTTACATCCAGCCTGAAGATGGCGAGTGGGACCTCGTCGAAACGTCGCCAAGATACTCTCAATCTTACACGGGAAAAGACCCGAATACGCCAAGACCTGCATATATATATATATGTGTGTTTTCTGAGGTTTTCACGGGTGTTTGTATGTAGGTCTTTGGTAATTCGGGTTTTCTCCCGTGTAAAATTGAAAGTGTCTTGGCAACGTTTCGACGAAGTCCCATTCGTCATCTTCAGGCTGGTGTCTTCGGCTTCGTGCTTCTAGGAGCTGCGATCACACATTGCTCCTAGAAGCACGAAGCCGAAGACACCAGCCTGAAGATGACGAATGGGACTTCGTCGAAACGTTGCCAAGACACTTTCAATTTTACACGGGAGAAAACCCGAATTACCAAAGACATATATATATATATATATATATATATATAAACCAGACAATAAAACTGTAATTCATTGGTGAGATACGAACATGCCTCTGTTCTTGTCTCGCAATGTTTTGCCAATGTCCATTGTTGTTCTGAGGCTGAGCGAGGTCCATTATATCTCTGGTCTTTGTAGTCAGATATTTGATACACTTAGTTTTCTTTTCTTTTCCCTTCCAGGTTTAATTTGGAACCAGGGTATGATTTCCTGCACATCTATGATGGGCCCAGCTCCCTTAGTCCCCTGATTGGGAGTTTCTATGATACCCAAGTGCCAGAGAGGATTGAGAGCAGCAGTAACAACCTCTTCATGGCCTTCCGCAGTGATGCTTCTGTCAGCAATACAGGATTTGTAATCCATTACACAGGTATGTCACGTATCTGGTAGATATGCATGTCATCCAAGCAGATTTCAAATCTCATTTGATTCAGATGTGTCAGCTGCAAAAAAAATATATCTATTTCTGCATTTGTGAGTGCTTCTCAATATATCTATCCAATAGGATAGATATATTGGAATTCAGCTCCATCTTTCTCCACCCATTGAGCCCACTCTTGTAATCTTTGTGGTGACATGGTTTTGTACCCTGGAATTATAGCTGCTGGAGTCAAGTCCAACAATCAATTAAAAGGCATGCAATAAAGCTGATGTAATCATTTTTGTTATGTGGTAAAGTCTGAGAACTTAAGCCCATGTAAGAAAGGAATTAGAAAATATATATTTTTGAAAGAAAAGCCATCTGCTAAGTGGGTGCATCATAGGAGTAGGAGGAAATTGTAGAGGTGACTTACATGTTTTATTTTGCCCTTTTCCCATTCCTCCTCTGTATTAGAGCAATCCAGTCCCTTCTTGGTCACTCTTAGAGAGCAGAGTGTGCTCTCTTTCTATTCCCTTCTGGCTTTTGGTTTCTGCCCTATTGAAGCACATCAGGTGCAACACTTTCATGCTGCAGTGGGTTTAAAAGATTTGTTTGATACACACAGGCACTTAGCATGCACCAGTTGGAAGGAGGTGGGAGAAAAAACTATTTGTATTCTATGGAGAATGCATTGATCTCATTTTTATCTGCTACCCTTCCCTCTTTCCAACCCTAGTTCATTCTTCAAAGTGGAGAAGAAAACTTTTTCAAGTTTTCTTTGTTCTTTGGTTCATGAAACAAACACTCTAACTGATAGAACTTAGGGATATATGGACCTTGCTACAAGAGAGATCATCTTAGCACATCAGTCTGAGCAACTGCCCATGAACAGAAGGTTGATAATGGCAATCTGGCCATCTGGCATTGCGTTGACTCTTCACGTAGAGTAGTTGCACCACTTTGAGACACTTTGTCATGTCAGAAGAAAGTGACATGGGGTGAATCACCTAACTGAAGCATCTGGCTAGTGATGCCCACACTCCAAATAGACAGGGTTGTGCCCAGCCTTTCTTCTACTTTGCATAGAGGTGCAAATAAGTGAATGGTTAAAACAAATCAAACTTGTGTGTGTGTGTGTGTGTGTGTGTGTGCTTGTGTGTGTATGGGTGGGAAACCACAAGGAAATAAAACTCCTAGATGAAAGGCAATGGCAAAGTAGTTTTGTAGAGTTTCTAAGAAAACTACCTAGCTGTGTCTATGTAGTCAATGGAGGATAGACTCAAGTAAAGAGATTTTTTATGCCTGGATACACAACCTAAAAATGCTAAGCAGGACCAAATCAAATAAACAAGAAATCCCAGAACTCAAGAAGTCGAAAAATTGCAGCAAGACAGCAAGCAAGTTCTTTCTTACTACTGTCAAGGAAGCTAATTGTGTCCATTCAGATACAAGATCTTTCCCAAACAGATGATGATGATGATGATGATGATGATGATGATGATGATGATGATGATGATGATGATGATGATGATGATGATGATGATAATAATAATAATAATAATAATAATAATAATAATAATAATAATAATAATAATAATAATAATAATAATAATAATAATACTAATAATAATGGAAGGGACCTTGGAGATCATCTAGTCCACCCCTGCTCAGGAAGGAAACCCTATACCATTCGGACAAATGGCTGTCCAGTCTCTTCTTAAAAACTTCCAGTGTTGGAGCATTCACCGCTTCTGGAGGCAGGTTGTTCCACTGGTTAATTGTTCTAACTGTCAGGAAGTTTCTCCTTAGTTCTAGGTTGCTTCTCTCCTTGATTAGTTTCCATCCGTTGCTTCTTGTCCTGCCTTCAGGTGCTTTGGAGAATAGCTTGACTCCCCCTGAGATATTGGAACACTGTTATCATGTCCCCCCTCATCCTTTTCTCTTTATTCGGTCCAGATATTCTGGACCTAATAAACACCCCTCATTTAGAATCCCCAAAACATCACTCCTGAGAACTAAAAGAGATAAAATCTTTGAGCTTATCTATTCTGGGTTTATGCTGAGATGTGTATGAGTGTCTCAAAACGTATGTAGCTTAGGGTGTATGCAACCCATAGGTTTTCACAGTATATTTTATCTCAGTATAAAAATGTTCTCTCTCAAGAAAGGGTAGCTTAGAAATTCTCCATGTTATTCACTACACAGAGAAATGTTCAATACGGGGGGGGGAATCCTCAACTTCAGCAATAACATGCTTCTTCAAACCAAAGCTCATTGATTGACACCCAACCAGTTAATTTGTAATGGATCCCTTCAACAACAAACAATCAGTTTTTGCCATTGCTTTTGATGAAGGAGGGGGGTGATTAAGTCAAGGCCCCATCTGGAAATGGAAGTTTCCTGCTTCTCCCCTCCCCCCCCCTCTCCCTCTCCCCCCCCCCAAAGGATACTTATGCGAATGTTTGTGCCCTTATCTAGTTGCAGAGCTGCTGGGAGCTAAAAGCCGCATTTTAAACTTTCATGCATGAAAGGAAAGCCAAACATCCTGAGTACAAGATCAGAAAAATCTGAACTTGCAAAAACCAGAGAACTTAAGGGAAGGAAGGAGGAGGAGGAAAGACAGCCTTCTAGCCAGGATGATACAACCAAGTTCAGATTCCCTTTGAGACTTCCCTAAGCTTGCAGCCTTCAGGGTTCAGGCAGGAAAGCATTTGTAATGAACCAAATAATTAAACCAGTTCGCTGGTTTCCCTAAGAATTGGGGAGCACTATTGCAGTTGCAAAAACCAACCATCTGCAGTACTTGGTCCTATTCTTTCCTCAACACCCAGATTAAAATTGTTTTTGAGACTGACATCCACATTCAAGCCAGTATCTTCTACTGCTAATTGAATGTCCAACGGGCTCGGGGTTTTTTTTTCAACTAAATGAGTCTGAAGGGCAAAAAGTCTTCTTTGGATGAGATTTAGAAAAAGGAAAAGAGCAATTGGGTTGTGGGGGGGCTCCTGTTGCTTGTTTGCTTGCTTTCTCCAGGGCACACAACATAGCATGGCCAGTGTATGAAATAGTCCACCAAAGCAAGTCAGTCGCTTTTTAACCAAATGTATTGTGTGTAACCAGCCTGTGTGGGTTATTGTTTTGGTTTAACCCCAGGAAAGAACCCCAAAACAGTTAGTTAATTGTGCAAACTGTGGTTGATTTAACTAAGGGAGAAGCATGTTCTATGAGCATTTCTCTCAGCGAATCCGGGCAGTTCTCAACGATCAAAGAAAATCAAAGTAAAATTAGTAAAACATAAAAGTAAAGCTCAAAGACGGCAAGTGAATGAATGAAGGGAGGCTTCTCACTTTCCTCCCCAAAGGTCTGAGTGAAGACTGAGCTCTTTGTGGCTCTGCTAAATAAAAGCAGCGTAGGGGGCATCTGGATTGCAGGGAGAATCTTGTTCCAAAGGGCAGGAACTGGGCATGCTCTCACTGGGGCCAGCCCTATTAACCAGACATTCTGGGTAAATGCTTTAGTCATTGCACGACGCCCAGCTATCAGACTCCACTTCCATTTGCATCGTCCTACACTGATGCTCTTACAAAAGTGATGCTTGGTTTTTGTAGTGGTGGGTTAATACTTGGGGGAAATCTATTTTTATAAAACACCCATGAAAGAATGCAGGAAGTGATTGTGAGGTGATATAAATGGTACACTGACACACTCTTTGCAGCAAAACATTCATACGTTAGCCCCACATTCATGACCAAGAACGTTTTAATTCAGGCACATGATGCTTCTTGTCTAGCATCAGACAGGGATAGATGGGAGATGTGGCCATAACATGTCTCAAGGAGGGAATCTAACCCCCCTCAGTCCTACTCTTATATTCTTGTGGAGAAGAGAAGACATGTGGACATGCACAGGGTAGGCTGCAAATTTTTCTGCAGCAAGATGCAAGAAAATACTATTGATCCTTATAAAAGTCAGGAGGGATCACCTCCTCCAACCAAATTGATGTGGGTGGTTTCCCTGTCTTCCCCAGTTGAGTATAATGGAATGATATAGGTAGTCCTTGACTTACAGCCATTCATTTAGTGACTGTTCGAAGTTACAATGACACTAAAAAGTGACTTATGACCAGTTGTCACACTTATGGCTATTGCAGCATCCCCACGGTTACACAATCAAAACTCATTTAACAACTGTCTTGCTTAGCAACATAAAATTTGGGCTCAATTGTGGTTGCAAGTTAAGGATTACCTGTATTTATATTTCACATTTATATAGCAGTCCATCCCATGTATATGATTCTGGGTGGAAATCTTTGAATAAAACAAAACTTTCAATTCTCAGTCATTTAGGTCATGGTTGTCCTAAAGGTGCTTTTTTCAGGAGGCAACTGGACTTTCTTGTTTTTCTTTGAAGACATTTCACTTCTGAAGAAGCTTGGATCAGAAGCAAAACATCTTCAAAGAAAAACAAGAAAGTCCAGTTGCCTTTGGTGCAGTCATGATCTAGAGATGACTGAGAATCTCCATAGACATTTAGCTATGCACTTTGGGATGAACACCCTTCAAATGGTGCAGGAGTGTGAACGGATTTCCAGAAAAAATGGCAGACAACAGGAATCCTTTGTGCTTCAGTTTGAAATGCAGACAACACAGACTTATCCCCAACAGCCTGTGCCTATGTTCTACAGAGAAGTGACACGGGGCAGAAAACATCCTGCAGAAAGCACAGCTATACAATACAGTCCTTTCAGCAGTTCCAAGAAGGCTCCATACCCATTTGCACTACTCAGGTGACCCAGAGGACACAGACAAACCTCCCAGTGGCCTCAACGACTCTCTAAAATAAGGCAAATGACCAGCTGTCTGCAAGGAATATAAATCTTCCATTCCCCACCATCCAGTCAGAGCTGAAGAAGCTTCTTGGATGAAAAGCAAAACATCTTCAAAGAAAAACAAGAAAGTCCAATTGCTTCCTGAAAAAGCACTTTTGGGACATTATTCTAAGCCAGTGCTTCCCAAAGCTGGGTAAATTACTCCAAATTGGGTTAAAGTGGTCTTTATGGGGGAGAGGGGTGCAATGTCATATGAACCTATTACTCATGACAACAGGGACATTTAAATTGACTTAAAGATTGCCACAGGTACTAAAATATACTTGAAAATCTCCCAAAGTATTCCTAGTCAGATAAAAATCAATGAGATTACCAATGGTAATTTGTTGAAATGATAAAACTCATTCACTTTTATAATACAGATAGTTCTTGAATTACAACAATTTGTTCAGTGACTGTTTAAAGTTATGAGTATCCTGAAAGAAGGACTGGTCCTTGAAGTTTGATAAGATTTTCTGATAGGTTTTGAATAATGAAGTTTGCGAAGCACTGCTCTAAACTGTAATAGAGATTATGATATATGATTTATGTGGTGTAAAACCATGATTGTGGGTAGCAATGGAATAGGACATATATTCAAGGGTTATCCTCTTGATGTTCTCCAGAAGTGGTGGAGTAATTCTTTCCAGCAATGGTCCAGGAGGTTCAGGAGGAGCAGATCCTACATGCCTGGAGGGATTGAGATCTAAGGCTGCTGTAGTGGATGACTAGGACATCCAGCATCATTTTAAGATGGTTATAGGAAGAAAATACCATGGGAAAAGACCCTCAAGAAAACACCAAATTCAGTGGAGTTTGCGAGCCCCTCCTCTTTCTCTGTCAGTACTTTGTTGTGCAATGTGAAGTGTTATTTTATTCCTCTCCAAGTAAGCATCAAGACAGAGATCAAGCATGTAGCTGAGAGGCCTGACAGGGGTGGGAGGCATCGTGTCAAGCCAAAGATGTAGCTGCTACTTAGATAAAAGACAACTTGGCTCTTCAAAACAACAAGAATAAGTGTAGGGTGATCACAGGAATATAGGAGGACAGAGGATTTTTTTTTTTAATAGCAAAAACAGGCTTCGTAATAAGCTTTAGAAATAAACCCTGTGGAAAGAGAAGAAAAGTTTATTTTCCCGCTTCTCTGACTTATCAGTGGCTTATTGGTATTGACCTATGAAGAATGGCTTTTATGACCTAGCATCATCCAGGCAATCACTCGGGGTGGGGGGGGGTTAGATTATATGGTAGATGATTAGCAAACAAACCAACTAAAGCCCTCCAAAACATCTTAAGTAAACCAAAAGACTCAGTAGCTCAGAAGAAAAAAAAAACAGGAGTCATCTACAAAATACAATGTAAGGATTGTAGCATCCACTGTGTAGGATACTTGGGCAGAAGACAAGCAGAAAGTATCCATGAACACCAACTAGCAGTCAGAAGACATGAGGAAAATTCCTTAATTGAACAACACATTGACAGACTTCACCATAGTTTCAGCTGGGAAACTGAGCATCCTTAGATCATCTAAGTCCAAAAACACAAGAGAATTCCTGGAAGCCTGGCACTCAGGCAAACCAGCCACCAATCGGCACATAGAGATAAACCTACATACCATTCAAAAGAGACAATCAAAAAGCTAACAGACCACAATATCACTTCACCAGCAATCAAAACCCAGATAAGCAGCAATTAACACCAAGATTAATAGTAGACCAACAATCAAGCAGTAAACAATACCCCAATCAAGGAACTACTAACTGAGGCAAACAATCAAACAGTAAACAGCCTAATCAAGGAACTACCAAGAACACTCCCACCAACACCAGCTGGACAAGCCAATTGTATATAAAAAGACAGCAAATCCCACTCTTTTCTAGCATTGATGCTGTTACATAACAAAACAACCAAGCTTAGCGAGCACCAAGGACCCCACAGTTCAAACTATTGCATGTAGACAATATCTTTAGCTGTTGGTGAATTCTTTCTGACAGGGGCCTTTTACAGATATGAGAAGGCCCTGGACGACCGAGAAAATAGACTGTGACTATCACCTCCAATGTGAAAACAATACCCTTTTACAGATCTGAAGGGAGGGTGTGTATTTTTGGAAGTCTCAATCCAGAAATACTTCAGACTCATTTCCCATGTGTCCATCCATCACCTAGAAAACAGAGTTTTGCTAATGGTACAGAAGCAATTTGCAAGGAAATCAGAACGGATGACCTACTTAATGAGGAAATGCTAACAGGACAAGTTTGAACCATTGGAGGAAGGGAGAAAGAAGAGTGTTCTTCTCCTTCTCCTTCTCCTCCTCCTCCTCCTCCTCCTCCTCCTCCTCCTCCTCCCCATGACAATCTAATTCCCAAATATGCTTTCTGATTGTGCCAGGGCCATGCTGTTCACAATTAAAATAAAATATAATAAAACGTTCTGGTCTTTTAATGAGCAATTTTCAAATGACAAAACCTCTAGATTAATCAAAGCCTCTAATTATATTTTATGCATGAAGAAAGGGGAAAAAAAAAAAAGATTACACCCGGGAAAGTGAGAAAAAAAAAACCCTCCACACATTTGGCTAATTTCTTTGTTTCAAGTCTTGACTGATTTTTAATATCTCTCTATCTTTTTGTCCGTCTGTTAAAACTGACCACCGTGCTCATCTGCTTAGAAGTAAACCTCATTGAGTTAAAAGAAGCCCCTTCCTTGGCGACAGAACTGTCTGTAATCACCTTTCAATTATCTTGGCTGTGTTGCTCATCAAGTTAAGAGATTCGCTCTGGAAAGGGACCTTTGCTCAGTCGGAGAGATGCTTGAGGAATTTAATTTTTTTTTATAAATTCTAATACAATCAGCATCTTCTCGATTAATGTGGGGCAGGAATTTATAGCTCTCCACCAGCTTTTGCAATTCCTACATTTTCCAAGGTAACTTTCTTAAAGCTGCAGTGTATCAATTTTACTCATGTCAGATCTGCTCTATGGCTATGGAGCCAGAACTTCTGGACCCACCGTTGATATTAAAAATCAGTCAAGACTTGAAACAAAGAAATTAGCCAAATGTGTGGAGGGTTTTTTTTTTTCTTATATATATTGTCTGTATCCATAAATAGCTCTTGAAAAAAACATGCTTCCTGCTTCTTCCACATCTACCTGGATGCTTGTAGATGTTCTTTCTGCTCAAAGCTGTGATGAAGGATTAGCCCAAACTGGGTTCTGTCCCCCGATACCTTTTTCTTCTTGATTTCTGTTTTGTCAGATCCCACTCTTTCTTTTCCAACAGTTACTGATGTTTCTGTTGTTGGTTTGAATGATCTCCATCCTGAGTATAATTATACATTATCTTAGCCTGATTATAATTAAAGTCAGTGCAGATAGTAATTGGCCTGTTCAGAAAAGCAGATTGTTTCCTTGCTGTTTTTCATAAACAGGGATCCTTAACCAAAGTTATAATTGTAGTTCGGGCTGTTATGTTCTCTTTAAATAATGGATCGCTTTTCACCATATGGCATTCTCCAATATTTCTTGGAATTGAATCCAGGGAGTATCTGAAAGAGGAAAGGCAAAACAATCCAGGTGGCTGCTGCAGGTTGCGTGATTGATGTCCCGCCCTTTTTTTTTTTTTTTGCAAGCATTGCAAAAATTACAAAAACCTCACCGATGTGACTTTGATCATACCACGTTTTTAATATAAATAAATAATTAAAGTAATTGTTTTCAATTTATAAATTCATTTATAAAGACAACACTGGAAGTTTTTAAGAAGAGACTGGACAGCCATTTGTCCAAAATGGTATAGGGTTTCCTGCCTGAGCAGGGGGTTGGACTCGATGACCTCCAAGATCCCTTCCAACTTTATTATTATTATTATTAAGAGTTTTTTAAAAAACCTAATAATAAAATTACAAAATGTATATTGTGATGCCCATTGAAAGAGGATGAAGTATCAATCACATGACCTGCTTGCCTTTTTGACACACATACCCAGACACATATACTCCAATCCTGGATCTCAAACAAACATAGACAATGATCTGGGACTGAGTTTCTTTTGGCTTTCAGGCACGTATTTCAGACAGAGAAGCATGAAAAGAGAAATGTGGGGTCCTATATTTCCGCAGGCAAATAATACAAAATTTCTGATTGATAGACCCATGAGGTCTCTGCCTTGGCTAGACATGGCTTAAGACTAGAACCTTTGTTTTCCCCTGAGTTGAAGCAAAGAGATTTGCAACTTCCATTCTTGTAACAGGCAGACAGTAATTGGCCTTTGAGCAGGACAAGTCTCGAATTAATAAGATATTCCACTAACCCTGAATTCAGCAATTCACTCTCCATTTCAGGCTGTAGAGACCGATCTCAAGGGCTGTAAATCTAACTTTACACGGATTTGAGTATTGGTATTCATGACATCAGTGGCACTGATGAACCTCACCATTTGTTCCTGAATTAACAACCTAGAAATGGTTGTTTGGGCACTGATGAAGAATTTTGTAGTTATGATGATTAACAAAAACCATCTTTTGAGCTAGTACTTGGAACTGACAACCAGACAATGTAAATGGATTGTAAATGGATTCTCTGTGCCCTTCCTATAGCCGAAAGATTGATATTGCACCACTGGAAAGATAAATGCATGGCACATTTTACTCAATGGATTGAGGACTTGATTGCACTTGTCACCTATGAACAAACTGCCGATAGATGTAGATTTTGTATTCTTCTTCTTCTTGTGCCATATCCGTTATCGGATATGTTCCGTTTTTTAATTGTTTTTATGATTTCCCTT
Source organism: Azemiops feae (assembly GCA_023970755.1). NCBI lineage: Eukaryota > Metazoa > Chordata > Lepidosauria > Squamata > Viperidae > Azemiops > Azemiops feae. The sequence goes on from JALGBA010001415.1 coordinate 400,838, forward strand.
GGCTTTCCCAGGCAGCTTAAAACCTCCTCATTTCTGATCTTGTCCACCCAGCTTCTACGTAACAGCCGCCTGTAAATCCACATTTCAAACGCTTCTAGTCTCTTCAGGTGGCCTTCTGTCAGAGACCAACTCTCTACTCCATAGAGCAGGATAGAAAAAACATAGCATCTGACAAGCCTGATTTTCAGTCTTAGGCTTATGTCGTGACTGCAGAAGACCTTTTTCATTTTGAAGAATGCTGTTCGAGCTTTCTCTATCCTTGTCTTTACTTCAGATTTTGTATGGACAAATATAATGAAATATGGGCTTTGTTTATGCAAAATACAATAGGTCAAAAATAATAGTTATATCAGCGTATTAATTATATGTATTCAAATAATAATTGCATTAAATAATTACCCCTGGAATTGTCTATGGAGGTTTTCAATAATCCAGATCATGGTTGTCCCAAAGGTGCTTTTCAAAGGCAGGTGGACTTTCTTAGAAAGTGGACTTTCTTAAAAGTCCAGTTACCTTTCAAAGAGCATCTTTGGGACTTCTGTAGAACTGTAACTATTTTCTCAGGCCAAAGAAGCAAGATCGGCATGTGGAATTACTGAAGAGTAGTTTCCTTTATTGTTCTTCACCTATCGGGAGAATCTTGTCAGACTAAAGCAACTATCTGTATAACTGTAGATATATTCTGTGAACTACTGTGAGCTGCTAGTGAGAAACCATCTTAACCTCTTCCTGCTGATCAAACTTTCCAAGCTCTGCTGCCTCTTTGCCTTCTGGGAGGCAGCCCCCCCCCCTTTCTGGGAATCCAGATTACATTCCACCACATTTTTACTGTTACTTGATATACTTTTTTTTCTTTATTATATATATATATATATATATATTTCAAAAGGCACTTTGCTTGTTTCTTTTTCTTTGATAATGTCTACACTTCTATCTTTGCATGTTGTTCTTTTTTTTGTTTCTTTTTGTCACTATTTCCAAAACAATAAAAGAATAAATATAGAATTTTGTACCTGGCTTCTCTGGGTTCCTTAACATATCCTTGACTTTGTTTGGCTTCCTGTATAAACCTATTGTAATCTAAAATGGTTGCGTGGGGCTGCTCCACAAAATTCTAGTGGAATTTGGTGCTCAGGCTAAGAAAGCAAGGCTAGAAGTATCAGGAAATTGATGTTCAGATTGTGTGTGGGTTGTTTTTTTTTTCAGAAAACCCCAGAGAATCCTGCTTTGATCCAGGTCTGATTAAGAATGGGACTCGAGCTGGAAGTGAGCTGAAACTGGGCTCCACAATCACATACTACTGTGACAGTGGTTATGTGATTGAAGGGGTGTCCACTGTGACATGTGTCATGGGAGGAGATGGGAAACCTGTGTGGAACAAGCCAAGGCCCATGTGCACAGGTAAGCTGGAGGTCTTCTGAATTCAAGTTGAGTGTCACTCTTCTTCTGATACATATACCTATACATGATAGAGGAGAACTGAACTTACAAGTGAAATTACGAGAATTGTAGAGTGGCTAGAACAACTTTCTTTCCATCTCAAAAATGTTTTGTTTTCCATATCATGTCCCATAGGCCAACAACCTCATTATCTAGGGCATTCCCTGAAATTCTCCACCATTTGAAATCAATTTCTGTAGAACAATCATTCATTAGGGTTTTATTGCTCCCAGTGTATAATGCAGCATAAGCTATAAGAAATGTATCAGGCACAGGTTCTGCTTAAGATGCATTCTGCAGCATGCCTGCTGCTTATCGCCTATTGAATTAATAGAGTATTCTGGGCCAGCAATCTGGGGAAGAAAAAGGAGGCAAACATCAGAAGCTAACCTGATTTTTCCTTTCTCCATGTTTTAGCACCATGTGGAGGTCAGTACACGGGGTCGGATGGCATCGTCCTGTCCCCCAACTATCCTCAGAACTACACCAGTGGACAAGTGTGCCTGTATTTCATCGTTGTGCCCAAAGATTATGGTATATCCCTATTGTTCATGCCTTCTGGTCCTTTTCTGGTTGTTGTGTTGATTCAGAAAGGTGAGCAGAGGTAATATGAGGCAGGAATTCCTAATGCAGTGGTGGCGAACCTGTGGCACGGGTTCAATCAGTCAATTTCAACTTCTTGCGGGGAAAAAAAAAGATCTTGCAGAGTTGCAATTGATTGATTGAACTTTTTAGTCCCACCCAGTCTGCCGTTACCACCACAGCCACGCCCACCCAATTGGCCACACCCAGCCAATGGGCCATACCCAGCCAATGGGCCACACCCACCCAGCACTCGATGATGCATAAGTGGGTTTGGGGTTGCAGTTTGGGCACTCGGTCTCTAAAAGGTTCGCCATCACTGTCCTAATGGCACCCAACAGAATGGTGGAAACCGTAGCTGAGTATACAGGGCTTTTCAAGATTCTTCGCCAAATTTGCCAGCTGAAAAATTATGCAGATGACATCTCTCAATTTATCCTGCAGACAGAAAAAGTCTAAAACAATTTCTCAAGGGTGGGTTTATTCCTTAGAACCAGTTTGGGATAGTGGTTAAGACACCAGGTTCAAAACTGGGAGACCGTGAGTCTTGCTGTAATCATGAAACCAGCTGGGTGATTTTGGGCCAATCACTTTCTCTTGGCCCCAGGAAGGAAGCAAGCAAGCAATCATGGCTCTGAAATCATGGCTAGAAAGCGGCAGGCACTTGTTCATGTAATCAGCAGGAGTCATGGTTGACTTGAAGGTAACGAGAGCTGGTTTGGTATGGTCATGATGGTGCTGGATTAGAAGCCAGGAGATCATGGATTCTAGTCCCACCTTAGGTACAAAGCCAGCTTGGTAATCCTGGGCTAGTTAATCTGACAAAATATTTCTAGAAAACACCAGAAGTCAAAACTGACTTTCATTGCAGTTACTAAGTGAACCATGCAGTCATTAAGGGAATCCAGCTTCCCCAATTGACTTTGTTTCTCGAAAGCTGAGAATCACATGACCCCAGGACACTGCAACTGTTGCAAATACATGCCGGTTGCCGAGAGCTCAAATTGTGATTGCACGATCGTGGGAATACTGCGATGGTCATAAGTGCTTGTGGTTATAAGTCACTTTTTTCATAAGTGTCGTTTTAACTGTGAACGGCCATTAAAACGAATGGTTGTAAGTCAAGGACTACCTGCGTTCCAGCATGGCAGCCATTTGGCAAAGTCGGCTAGTGTTGCCAACTGAAAAGACACCAAGGCACTTGTGACTCCTTAGATGGATATTTACAAGCTGTAGATCACAAAGACATCAGGTGAAAATTAATGACAACCATAACAATCTCAACCTTCAGGTTTCAAGGTAGAAAGGAGTGCTAGCTGGATTTTGAAATACATGCACAGACATACTTCCAAAGCTTTTGAAGGCAGCTCTTTTAAAAAAAATAAAAAATAAAATCTGTGTGGTATTTTATTTCTCCTTCATTTTTACAGGGGGAAAAACTCCGTCACCCAAATGAATTTAAATTGGAAATAATAATTTGGGAGGGGTGGGGAATATAGTCTTTTTTCTTCTAGGCACAGTCCAAACTGTTGTTTCTACATGGTCTCCATTCTCTGTGGAGCATATGATCTCAGGCTTTGAGGATTTTTTTTATCCTTGTTTTTTTTTAAGCCGTAGCCGGTGTCTCAATTCTTGACAGTGTTTTTGTTCTCTTCTCTGTAAGATACTCTGCCTTTTGTATATTTCTAAGTTTAATAAGAAAAGCAGACAGCTTGCGCTCTGCTTCATGCAATAGCCCACAGATTCCCCTGAGAAGGTAAGAGTGGGAGATAATCCAGCTAAGTTCACCTCTCCTAAGTACCTAGCTCAGGGATAGGCAACCTTGGCTCTTTTATGACTCGTGGACTTCAACTCCCAGAATTCCTGAGCCAGCTTGGCTCAGCTTGGAAACCTCTCCCTTTCCCCTCAGCATGGCTGGCTCAGGAATTCTGGGAGTTGAAGTCCACGAGTCATAAAAGAGCCAAGGTTGCCTACCCCTGACCTAGCTCAATTTTCTGTATTCACTCAGGTGTATCAGAAAACTGACCAAATGGGCTATGTTTATGCAGCCCCCCCCCAAAAAAAAAATCTTACAAGATTATAAAGCTAGCACATCAGGTGGATACAGCTGCTACATCTTTAGCTGGCCTGGAAAAACAAGTTGCCTAAATTTGGAAAATAATTTCTTTCAGCTGCTGGTCTCTCCTAGTAACTTGCATTCAGTGTTAATTCTGAACCAATATCTGAAGTTCCAATGACTTTAACTGACACAAATGCATTTGTGCATGCAGGTGCCTAAAGCCTTCTTGAAGCTGCTTAGACTCATGTCTTGGGGGGGGGGGGAAATTATTGGATCATCCCTTCACATCCTTATGCTTTTTAGATATGGGAAGAGAACTCCTGACATGTCCCAACAGACATCTAGAGCAGGGGTCCCCAACCCCAGTCCATGGACCAGTACCGGGCCGTGGCATAACAGCAACCGGTCCGCACAAACAAGCAAAGCCCCATCTTCAGTATGCAGGCAGCACACAAAACCACGCACTGCGGAAAAGCCTCTTTCCACGGAAGGGGTCCCTGGTGCCCAAAAGATTGGGGACCTCTGTTCTAGAGAATACCTGATTGTGAGCCCTGTTCTAGATTAACAATTTGCTTGGAATTAAGTCCTTCTTTATACAATATCTTTCTTGATTTTCTTGCCAGACATTCCACTGAATGACTAATAAGACGGTTTTATTTTCCCTATAGACTGTGAATTATGCATATGCCATTAAAGAATTTTACAACTTCAAGGAGCTTTAGTGCTTTGGCATAAAACTGCATAGAAATCAGTACCACAAATGTTTTTGATACATGGCTGTATGTTTCCTCTCCTGTGCCCTGACATTGTTTATAGCTGGTTCAATATGTTACTAGTCCATTAGCTCCAATAAGGGTGGGAAAATAAAATCGCAGAGCTGGCAAGAATCATTGAAATGTCTTGGTCAATGGAGAAATCCAAATTAACCCCCCCTCCCAGTTGAAGGTCCATTTTTGAACACATATGGACACATCTAGGTGAAGTGGAGCCTACCAATCCCTGGATCATTGCTTCCAGTGCCAAATTTCTCTTACTGTTAAGAAGACTTTTTCCCCTAGCATTCAGCAAGAACGAGCCTAGATATGATAAATTTGATATCAGTTTTATTTTTAAAAAAACTCTATTAGTATTTGAGTGTCCTTGAGTCTCTTTTTATAGAGCTAAACTGAAATCCAAGTTTTAAAAATTAAGAGATGAAATATATTTTCAAAACCTGCAAAGGGTCGTAGTCTCAATTTTTCACAGCTTGCACATTTTCTCCTCCTATTCCCAGGTATGAAATTTATTATAATGTCGCAATTAAAATCTGGCAAGGCTATCATAGAGCAGGGGGGGGAAATGTGTCAATGCCAACCTTGGCTCACTGATTACCATTTGGCCATTCTCAGTAATGAGCAATCAGTGAGTCTTTTTTAAAATTATTATTTTTTCCATATTATTTATGTCTTGCTTGTTACTTGTAGGAAAATCCCAAAGCAGGAATATAGCTCATTTTTAAAATAGTTGCAATTAAACATAAATAATTCAGTTTCAAATGTGTGTCCTGCCACCTCCCATTGGTTGGAGCCATAAATTCCTATGACTCAAGGTCAAACATGCTGTGATTCAGCATCAAATAAAACCAGACCAGAAAATGCAGCTATACTTATTAAACATATGAACCAACAGATTGGATGAATAAACTAGGGCACTGCTGCAGCCAAACCAATCCAAAATGGGGTGAGCTTGGATCCAAGTCAAAGTTGACCTTCACATTTGTATATTTCTAATACTTCCTGCGTTCTTCCTTTCCCTCCTTGAATTGCTGAAGATACCAACAGGACAAGCAAAGGTAGAGTTTCAGAAACAGAACAACAGCAGATAATATCCCAAGTTGGTCCATTGGCTGCAACGTGTTGAAGTTGTCAATATTTCCAATGATTCTTCTTGCTTAGAAGGATGAAACCTCCAGAGCTGCAAACTGCTGCTGTAATAGAATAGAAGAGAGTCTTTCATAATCCTACTTGTTTCAGTATATAAGTGGCCCTTATCTACTTGCAGGTATTCAAAGATTCTGCAAAAATCTAAGGAAAAGAGACTCTTCTAAAAGAGTCCACCAAATTTAAGCCAGTTTCCTCTTCTTCCCCTCACTGCTCCATCCCTTCTCATTTGACACCCCCCCCCCCCTCTTTTCTTGGTCATGTTCTGTGGGGGTCAAATGCTATTAAGCATATTAGTCCATGTTGAAGTGGCATTTGGAAGAGGGACTAAATTCATATATATCTGCTAACTTCAGCATTTGGTCAAATACATACAGAAAGGGGGATATCATGCAGAATAAAATATATATCACACAGAAGAAGGCCAAGACATATTCTGATCACAGAAAGGAGGTTTATAACAATCATTTTAATTCACGTAAGATAAATATTGATTGAATGTTAGGAAAAAGCTCTGAACTGTAGGAGCAATTTGACAGCTGAACCAGCTCCATCACTGGAGGTTTTTAAGAACAGGCTAGATAGTCACTTATCTGAAATGGTATAGGTTCTCCGGCTTGAGCAGGGGGCTGGACTAGAAGACCGCCAAGGTCCCTTCCAGCTCCTATCCTATCCTATCCTATCCTATCCTATCCTATCCTATCCTATCCTATCCTATCCTATTCTATTCTATTCTATTCTATTCTATTCTATTCTATTCTATTCTATCCCAGACAGCTGGTAAATTGACCTTCAATTTGCTGGGGAATTCTGGGTGAGAAATGCAGGCTGGGAAATTCTGGGAGTTTAACTCCACATATCTTCAAGGTCCTAAGGTTGAGAAAAGCTGATCTATCACATGGATGCTGGACAGTAAGATGAGTGGCATATACATTTAATAAATAAAATAAATAAATGACAGGGATGCTTTAAATGGGATTCCAGAACCGGTCAGAGAGTTGGATTCAGTGCATTAATAGGCCCGTCTCAAAATCTTGGGGCTCAAGCACCTTTACACACATCTCAGCTCCATTTTAGCTTCAGCTTTGCCAACACAAGGGCACCAATCTGGTCTTATAGAGAGTGATGGTCAATGTGTGCACCTCCTCCTATGTTTAAATGCCCCACCTTTCTTTTTTTCTTTCCTCCTGATAGTGGTATTTGGCCAGTTTGCCTTCTTCCAGACAGCTCTCCATGACATCATTGAAGTACATGATGGTCCAAACCAACATTCCCGCCTCCTCAGTTCTCTCTCTGGTTCTCATACAGGTAAGGAGAGGTTCTGCCTCTTTCTTTCCTCCTCTGGGTAAAAAAGCTTCCTAAGAGATGTCCATCAAAAACTGTAGGCATGCCTTTGATTGTGGAATTGTTAAAAGATCATGCTATGTAGGTTCAGTCTATACGTTCCCTTCCACCTATTCCTGCTTTGATATCAGTTCTATGATGGCTATTTGCGTGTATTCTTTGTGGTTGTCTAAAATGTTTAGCCATGGCGATTTCCAGCTCAATCCACAGGGAAAAGGGAAGTCATTCCACCATTGTTCACATAATTTTCAGAGGAGAGATTATAGAGAAGTGAAACTGAGTAAAAACAGATCTAATTTACACTTTGGCAACTATCATTCATATCCTGACCACCAATTTGTGGAGCTACTGCAAAATGCTGTACATGGGGCTATCGATGGATGTGTTCTGGTAGCTGTAGCTGATCCTGAATGCAGCAGTGAGTTTGCTCAGAGGCCAATAGGCCGTATAAATGTTCTTAATAAATAATAAATTAAATCATAAACTTACATGGTACCGTAGTGTTTCTCAACCTTGGGAACTTTGAAATATGAGGATTTCGACTCCCAGAATGCTGGCTAGGGAATTCTAGGAGTCGAAATCCACATATGACAAAGTTCCCAAGGTTGAGAAACATTGGTCTGGAATAACCCATTGGAGAAAGCCCTGCACTGGCTATCAGGAGGAATTCAGCCCCAATGACAAATGCTGGTTGTCAGCTCCACATCCATATCTAACATAGCACCGAGTTATATCAGGCATTGCCTCCAGGGTTGGGTATGACTTCCATGAATGGACATCCTCGGGGAGCTGCTCAAGTCCTTCCTCCACAGCAGGATAGAGAGAGACATGGAGAAGTCAGGTCTTTTCAGAACACTTCAGCCTGGAGGTTCATTTGGTTTCCTCCCTCCTAGTGTGCCTTAAAATGGTAGAACAACTCTTTTGTTATGTTTTCAAAGATAAGCCAAACCTCTCCAAAGGGAAAACTATCTAAATGGGTAAAAGGTTCCAGGAGCAGTTCTAATGAATATTCATCAAATGAGGGAGGAAGTGCTGTGGATTGTGTAATATTTGTTTCCTTAACAATACAAAACAGAACATTGGTAGAGACATGGAAATGTACCAACAGCCCATCGAGCAAGTAACGTGTAAAATTCCCTCCTTAAGTAATTGTACAGGCCATCAAGGGTGTGCCCCAGTTTCAGTTTGTCAGTTTCTCAGGGAACTTCTCTCTACTACAATGTGTGCTTTGGGCTATTCCGTGTGTAGAATTTATGTGGTGACTGGTTGTGTGTGGCTTTTTAGTTGTTGATTGGGGTATTGATGGCCAGCTATTAAGTCATTGACTGTGGTTTTGTTGTGCTGCCAAGTTCTGAGTGTCAGATAAGCTGGTGGTAAATCAGCACTCCTGTTGACTGACAAGGAGACCATTTCCCACGCTTCAGTCATTTCCCTGGCTATTTTTGTACCTGCTCGGCCAACAATCTTAGTAGCTGCAAAATTGAATGTATGTCCTTGTTCATTGCAATGTGTGGCTACTAATCAATTTCAGTCATCTCGTCTGACCACTCACTTGTGTTCTTGCAATCCGGTTTAGCTTCCTCCCCATCTGTCCTACATAGTCACAGGGGCAATCCATGCAGGGGATCTGGTAGATTACATTAGAAGTATATCCCACCTTCAAGCGATCTTTGCAATGCATTTGTCCTTGTATGGTAGCCTCTGGGCAATGTGCGATGCCCACTTGCAGATCTCAGGAATTGCATTCTACTGCTTCTGAAATGTTTTTGATGTATGACAGGGAAAGACCAATGTAATAATGTCTATATTACATCATATTACATACAATATCTATATGATTCTAACAATAATTTCATCAGAGGCAATGAAACAGGCAATGATGGGGAAAAAATATTCCTTCTGTGGAATGCCTTCCCCCAAAAGTCTCACCAGGTCTTTTGGGCCACATGAATAGAAGTTTTGATTCTCCCAGATATTGTCCAAAATCTTTTAGTGAGTTGAGGTCACTTGCTTTCATTTTAATCTATCTCCTACTTTCATTTCAAGTTTATGTATTGCTTTTAAACTTGTTATTTGCTTTCCTTTGGGTTTTTTCTAATATGCTATATTTTCTCATAAATCAATTTTTTTTTACTTTACTGGAGCTTAATTTACCTAATTTGAAGGTGTGCCATTCATAAAATGTAGGCGGTAATGTGGTCCCAAAGCCTAGTAAAGAACTAAGTCAAGGTTTCTTATTTTATTGCGTTTTGCTGAAGGTTTGTTTCTTTCCTCCTTTCCTAGGTGAATCATTGCCTCTGGCTACCACCAACCAAATATTGATTAAATTCAGTGCCAAGGGACAGGCCACAGCCAAAGGTTTCCATTTTGTCTATCAAGGTAGGTGAGGAGTCTGGAAATTACTCTGCTGACTGTGACAGTCAAATAAAAATAGAGCATAAGCACTCCAGAAATAATAGGAAAGATTGTGGCCTGAAGTTTTCTGAATGGAGAATAAGCCATACTGCAATTTACAGTGACTTTAAATGTAAACTCGGAACTTCTCTGGGCTCAGATATAAAATCTTATTGCATCAGTTTTTCCTTTTATTCCTCACCCTCTCCTGACATTCCCCTGTTTATGCAGTGCATGTTCAAGTGAAGAAAGCACTTGAATTTTGCTAATCAGAGTTTGTGTCTTAGTGTTTAATCTGAATTTAGGCAATGTCTGGTAGAATTGGAATGGAAATTCAGTAGAAGAGGGATGAAATTTAAAAAAAATCCAAATATCAGCTTGGTCAGTTTGTTAGATAGGAGAACTCAGCAGAACTTTATTACAGATCCCACTGATTTACTTTGCTAGTCTTTTAAAAAAAAATGCCGTAAAGATCCATCTATGCTCCTCATTTATAAAATTATAGCCCTTTGTAATATAAATAAGAAACTACAGAGTCCTCAGAACAAGTGGAAACTATTTTAGTAGTTCTCCATCACACCAAGCGAATCTTCTTTCCAGCAACCACCTGTCTGGAAAATAATTGTGGGTACAGAACTAGGTCTGTGTTGAAATTGTTCCATCATCACAATCTCTCTTGAGACTCAAGCTTGACAGTGGCCAGTGACCTCCTTTAGCACACACCAACTTCTTGATTTCTACATTTTGATGAGATAACAACAATAATGACAATGCTTAGATGAGGAACAAACCAACTTCCGTCACCATCTTTATTTCCAAAGTCGTTGATAGCCACCAAATGGTAAGCAGGGATGTAGGGAGTGTCCTACAAGGGCTAGAAGGGTTAGCAAGTAATATTGAGGTCAGTAGATGTTGGTACATGTTTATGTCATCCACTGAAGCCATTTTGTGAGTAAGCCAGCATCTTCTCCTGACAGCCATGTGGTAAGAGTACATGGTCAAAATTTTAAGTAGAAAAAGATGAGACACTCCAGAGCTAGGAGAATTCTCAAAACAAAACAAAACAAAACAAAACAAAACAAAACAACGTTCTAGCATCAAACGAAAAATGAGCCAGATTAGAAAAACCAGGTAGTGCCTTTCTTCTGGCTGTATGAGCTACCCGTTGCATATCGCTCGTTATATATCTTCAAAACACAGACTGGATGGTCATATGTCAAAGGTTCTGGGGCTGATTGTGAGAGATGGTGTCAATGGAAGGAGTGCAGGTATAATGGACCACAGTGAAGTAGGAGGCAGTTTCCCAGGACATTCCAGAAAGTGGGGGGAGACATGCAGCATCGCAGCCTCATGGATGGGATTCAGAGCATATGGATAGCCACCACCCCCCCCAGGGTATATCCCTATAGGTTTAGTCAGGCAAGAGTCTGTCTATTGTATGTAAGCAGGTGCAGAACTGAAAACTCCGGCTGCTTGGCTGAGCCTGACAGTGATCAAGCATTGAGAAGGAAATGGACTACATGAGTTGAGATGTTCCTTCCGGTTCTGTGGTTTAGTGGTTCTGTGACTCCCACTTGAGAACTGACAGTGAGATCTTGTGCAAAGAAAGCAAAGACAGCCACGCTCGGCTCTAAACAAGCCAGCACTTCAGCAAGTTCCAAATGTCAGTAGCCCCCCTAGTGACCATAGCTGCACTGCTTTTTTTTCAAGTGGAAAATATCCAGAGACTGCCCCCCCCACCTCCTCTTTCCCTCCTAAATAGGCTGCCTTTGTGAGAACGTGCAAACTGCCTTCCTGGGTTTCCACCAAAAGCCTCTCTTGAAATGCTACTTTTAGATTCTTTGAACGAGCTTTACTTTTTTCATAGATTTTTCGTTCCCCAGGATGTTTTCCAAAGGCTTCAATGGAAACTCCTAATAAATGACACATCTGGTATGTCTGATGTTCTCCAGAGGGGATAAGAAAAAGGCCCTTGAGAGTGACTCTCCAGAAGGACCTCAGCATCCGAGTTGCCCCTTGGAAGTGTGGGGGAGTTTGATTTAGAGCAAAGTGTGAGCCACCCCAGAGAAGCTCAGCTTGGATTCCTTTTGATGCTTTGTCTGCCTAATCAGAGATCCATTCAATCAACACCCAGCCTGTTTTGGAGAACATATTTTGATCGCAATTTTTAATGATTTAACTAGACATTGAAGAAGTCAAACGAGAATTTCCTCCCTCCCTCCTAAATGTAATTGCAAGCCCCCACCCCTGCAGTTCTTGCTGATTGCCTTTCTATAAGAAATTGTGATGCAAACAGGCATTTCCTAGTCCTTATGCCTGGCTTTCTTAAGCTCACATCAGATTCATCGCTATTTCATCCGAATGGTCCTCAAGTCTTTACGATGCGCAGCAAATGTATCACTTTGGTTTGGGCATACAGATACTCCTTGACATACAAACCATTCCTTTAAGTACCGTTCAAGGTTACAACAGCACTGGAAAAAGTGACGTGATCGGTCCTCACACTGATGACCATTTCAGACCATATCATGTGATCAAAATTCGGGCGTCTGGCAACTGGGATGTATTCGTGATGGTTGCTGTGTCCTGGGATCACACGATTGCCATTTGCGACTTTCCCAACCAGCTTCCGACAAGCAAAGTCAATGGGAGGAAACCACATTCACTTAATGAGTGCAAGATTCACTTAAGAACTGCAGTGATTTTTCTTAACAACCGTGGCCAAAAAGGTTGTGAGATTGGGTGTGACTCACTTAACAACTGCTTTGCTTGGCAAGGGAAATTCGGGCCCCAATTTTGGTTGTGAGTTGGAGACTACCTGTACATACAAGGTAGTGGTTGCAAAAGAAAGAAAAAAATCTGTTTTTGACTTTGGAACAAGACAGCATCACTTGGACATGATCTCAGAAAGCTCAAAGTGGACTGTATCGTAGTGGAACATAACACAGGACGCTTCAAATCCAGAAAGAACAACTGCAAATTTCCTGCTCTGCTTTTGTCTTGGAGTCACAAATGGAATCTGTGCTGAACTCAACCTATCTTCCAGTCAACAGAAATATTGGCCAGGGGGATGGTGGGGTTTTTTCTTTTTTGGGGGGGGGGTGTTGTTTTGTTTTGTTTTGTTTTTAAGCAACTGCATGGCAAACAGTTGAAGCTAAAAACAGGTTGTGCATCATTGTCTCTGCAAACAGCCGGGAACTGAGTCCAGCCAAGAAGTAACAGCAATGGAGGGAAACACATCCAGTAAATGTTCCATAAGACAACATCTACACTTGGGCATATACGTATCACTGTGTCGCCTGTCCGCAGAGACTCTTTCTTTAGATGCATCATTAGATAAGTGTTGCCAGATCTGATTAATCCTGTGTTATGGCCACCCTGGCCAAAGTGATACCTTTCTAATCCATCTTGTAATCTGCCTCTGGTTAATTGGGTGGCACATAGAAGACCTCATTCTGCAATGAGTGAGAAGCTCACAGAATGCCGCCTTCTTGACAAGGGATCAAAAATACAGCCTAACCAGTTGAGAGGAGGCAAGCATGGTTTTACTTGCCAAGAAAATCCACAGTATTTACTAAATATAGGGAATTACATATGAGGGAAGTTGCCTGGGCCAGCAGTAGTTGATTCTAAATGAATCTCAGTTTCAAATCTACCTCTAATTTCTAACTTATGTCTCGCTACACAAAGAACTAGTCCAAATAATAAGGATGTGCTTGACTAATTCTCTCTCTCTCTCTCTCTCTCTCACACACACACACACACACACACACACACACAATGTCCCCTCTCTGCAGCAACAGCATTAGACTAAAATCTGTTTCTGCAACTTTATTGACTACTGCAATTCTGTTTTTTTTTCTCTAAAAAAGTCAGATTTGGGAACCATATTACTTAAAACAGCACAAAGTGCACTGTTTTATCCTGAACTTTGGGGTAAACTTTCAAGATGGAAATTTCATTCTGCAGTCAGAACAACTGAAATGCTTATTTTGAACTCTGAATATTTTGTCTCCTGTGTGTGGACAAATGTCTGTATCCATCTACCCTTTCCATAGCCCTAAGCCTCAGCACCCCACCTCTTATCCATCTCATGGGGTTTTTTTATGGCAGAATCAATCATTACCTACCTATCATCTGTTTCTGTGCCATAATTGATCAATGAAATTGATAAACAGCAGATAAAATAGGCAAAGAAAGAACTCAATAAAATCTGGTCCTGGGAAGGAATTATTTCAGATGCTATTTGCATTATAGGTGATGTTCTAGCTGACTTCTAACTTTTAGCTCCTGTACAAAAGCATCTGCTTACCAAGCCTCTAATGTTCTTAATTTAAAACATAAATAAACACAGGACTCTTTGTTACATTTATGTTCTCCATAGTGTCACTTAGATTCAGCACTAAATTTCAACTGCAGAAGGTCCTGATGCTTATTTCTGGAATGGACTGTTCTTCCCTAAAAAAAAAAAATCAGAAAAAAATGGGAGAAATAAGGACTTAATCTTTTGGATATTGATAGTAGTTTTTCTAATAACGTTTGCTATTTATCATATGACGCTCCCTATGTTTTGCCTCTGGGAGTTTTGCTGGAGGACGAAGAAAAAGTCATGTTTCACTGCCTTGCCTGGAAATAATGATAAAGACACTTTCAACACAGGCTACAACACAAGGACACTTTTGCAGTATATGTTTCACCCTTGATCTCTTACAAGAGGCTTATTTTAAGAGCTTGAAAGCCAAGCTCAATGAACAAGCTTTCCATTGGGTTCAGCATCTATCTTGCTCCATACTGTTTCCTTTTCTCTGTCTTTTGAAGCGGTTCCACGAACCAGTGCCACCCAGTGCAGTTCTGTGCCAGAGCCCCGCTACGGGAGGCGGATTGGCAGCGATTTCTCGGTGGGGGCTGTGATCCAGTTTGAGTGTAATGCTGGATATGCCCTCAAGGGGTCCCACAGCATTGAATGCTTGACGATGCCTGGAACCCTTGCCCAGTGGAACTCTTCGGTGCCTACTTGTCTTGGTACGTATCTGCCGAGGACTGGACTAAGTGGCATTCATAGCTGGTCATTCTGTCGCATGCTCATATATATATATATTTTATAACAGACTTTTCTTTTCTGGGAGTTAAAGTTCGCACATCTTAAAATTGCCAAGGTGAGAAACATTGCTTTAGAGCAGGGGTCTTCAACCTTGGCATGCCTGGCTGAGGAATTCTGGGAGTTGAAGTCCACAAGTCATAAAAGGGCCAAGTTTGAAGACCCCTGTTTTAGAGCAGTGACTCAACCAATGGGAGAAACTAAAGAACTTTGGTGATCTTGGGGAAAAAAAGTTGAGCAGGATTGGATCTGGCTGGCTATGGAATTCTGGGAGAGTTGAAGTGTACACATCTCAAAGTTGCCAAAGCTGAGAAAGACTACAGCAAAGATGAAAGGCAAAGAAGGGTTGGGCTGTTCTTGTTTAATGGTCTGAGATTTCCCAACTCCATTTGGAACAGTAGAAATCCTTTCTAAATTCATCCATCCTGAATATATTGTCATCACACATGTTCTCCAAGTGATTGCTGTAATAGTTCCAGTGTAACTTCTAGTACAGGTATCTGCAAGGTTATTTGGTATTTGCAGAATTCCTGACAATAGTGGCAATACACTTGCACATATAAAAGCAAGTTTCTAACCTCTGTGGCTGCAGAGATTTCCTCAGAAGGATTTAGATGAACCCTCCTGATAGCTCAGTAATCTTGGGATTGGTGGAGAAACATTTCTTGTGAGTTCAGGGTCCTGCATCTTTCCTTTCCCCTCCTCAAGGCTAGCAGAAATTAAAATGCATTTTGTTAAATCATGTAGCCAAATAAATTATGCAGGGGTGGAGCTCAATTCATTTCAGGTAATTTGCATCTTTTATCTTGGGAATGGTTTCCTTTCCAGAGAGACTTGTGTCAGGGAAAACGGTAGGCAGGACTCGATGTTGGGAAACGGCTGAGGCTCTCTAGCAGGGGCAGATCATATGTAGATCCTGCAGGAAAGGAACGGGGAATGTTCTTTCAGCATTTTCTCCTTTTTTTATATTGCATTCAAAGTCATCCAGCAAGGATTCATGAGGAATTTGATGCACATCCCAGAGTCTGATCATTCCCTGTCTTGGCTGCAGGATTTCCCATAGGATACAAATCTTCCCTAAAGTTATTTATTTATTAAACAAATTAATGTAGCTGCACAAGCCACACATAGGTGACTCCGAATGGCTTACAACATTTTTAAAAATCCACCACATAATAAAAAACCCATTAAAAAACACCACCATGGCAACAGCAGTACAATCAAATCAGCCACTTAATCGGCTCCATTCATAGTACCCAGGCCCATTGACAAAACCATGTTTTTGAGGAAGCAACAGATGGGGCTGGGGGCAATTATACATTGGGAAAATAATGTTCAATAAAGAAGGGGCCACCATCAAGAAACTATTTTGTTCCATTAGATGTACATCCCTAATCAAGGGGACCCATAACATGCCCTACCTCCCCTTCCCTGTTATATTCAAACGATATAGGAGGAGAGCCATGCTAGTCTACGGTAGCCAAAAATCTGAAAGTCTGGAAGCATCTTTGTTGGTCTTAACCGGCGCTACCAGACTTTTATCTCCAAACAAAGGAGGGTCAGTGTAGCAAAAGCAGTGTGTGGAAAGTTGCCTTCTTCAAAGTGGAAAGGCAGGTTATGGTACCTGGGTTACGTGCAGAAGGAGGATCGTGACACGAAGCAGCAACTGTTAGTCAGAAGAACAGTGATTATTTCTGTGTGCAGAAGATGCAGAGGTGAGTGGAAGTTATGGATTGTCTTTTGGCTTTTTTTGAACACATGGCAGCTTGTGCGGCAGAAATCAAAACCTGCCCTTAGGTGTTAGGGTTGGGGAGGCTAGGCATTTGAGAGAATAATTGGATAATAATTCTGGGGAGTAGAAATAGGCACCTAACTGCCATTCATGAGTGGAATGATTTCAGTCTCGAGTACTCTTGATGTGACACAGACTTTGTTGTCTCTTTCAGTGCCTTGTGGTGGAAACTTAACGGAGCGAAAAGGCACCATTTTGTCCCCTGGATTCCCTGAGCCCTACTTGAACAGCCTCAACTGTGTGTGGAAAATAACTGTCCCTGAAGGGGCTGGAATTCAGGTAAAGCATGGCTCTGAAGAATGGCTAGCTTGACAAGCCAGCCCGGATCGGGAAGAAAGGCTTGACAAGCCAGCCCGGATCGGGAAGAAAGACTGCTCTCTCTTTCTTTCAGCTTGTAGCCTAGCCAAGAAGTCAAGATGTTGGTCTTCAGATCTATTTTTTTTCCCCCTGCTAGCCTAGTTATTGATAAAACTACTGTCCAGGATTTAATTCTGTATGAAAGCACTGATGTGTCAAGTGCCGAGGAGACTATTTATCTCACAGAAGACATTGTAGGTGGAGGGCTATGTCTATGGCAACCGGAGAGTCAGAAAGGATCTGATAGCATCTTTTCTGGCTAATAGAAATTTTGTTAAAGGGCATGAGCTGTACAGCTCACTTTATCAGATGCAAAATCTGATAGCAGGGTTCTTCTTTTGACGGCCCAGCTCGCTCAGATTTGAAGATGGAAAGCAAAGTGTGGGATAGAAATTCTTTCTCTCTGACCAAGCGGTCTGTGCAGCAGTCTGCCAGTTTTAAAAGCACTGATGAGCACTGCTGTGCTCGGGCAACTGAGAGAATTGGAGATACTCTTAGTTAACAGAAGTACCTCTACCCTGCTGCCTCTCTTCCTAAACTAACCAGACATGTCACTGCATAATGTCCAGCTCCTTGTCCTGAAGGATTTGAGGTTGCCCAGTCAAGAACAGCTCAATATTTCATGTCTTCAATGGCAGAGTTTCCCAACCTTTTGGGCACCAGGGACCAGTTATGTGGAAAGAAGTTTTTCCACGGACCGGAGAGTGCGTGGTTTTGTGTGCTGCCTGCATCCCACGGATGGGGCTTTGCTTGTTTGTGCAGACCGGTTGCTGGTATGCCACAGCCCGTTACCGGTCCACAGACTGGGGGTTGGGGACCCCTGTTCTATGACAAGCATGGACCCCTCCCAGATGGATCTGACTCCATGCTTACAACAGGGCATATGTTTAAACATCCTATCGGACAGTTGCATGCAAATGGTTTTGCATTGAGCTGGTAGACTAGAAGCTCTGTGCGATCTAAGAGATTTATGTCTTAGGTGAAGGATGTGATTATCAGGCATGGAAGGATGGGATGGGATGGGATGGAACAGGACAGGACGAAAATTCAGGAGAATCTTGATAATCTGAAATACTGGGCAGAAAGCAGAACATTGAATTAAAATAAAAATGAATACCAAATTTTATGCTTGGGTAGGGGAAAAAAGTAAAGGCGTAAGTATTGGGGAGGTGGACCATGTTGTGCAGCACAATGTGAAAAGTTCTGGGGTCGATTCCAAACTGTATCAGCAGAGGTGAAGTTCACTTGACTCTGATCCTCTTTGTTCTGCACTGGTCAGATCACACCTAGAATTTTTCATCATATTTTAGAAAGGCACTAGCCAGATTAGAATAGAATAGAATAGAATAGAATAGAATAGAATAGAATAGAATAGAATAGAATAGAATAGAATAGAATAGAATAGAATAGAATAAAATAGAATAGAATAGAATAGAATAGAATAGAATAGAATAGAGTAGAGTAGAGTAGAGTAGAGTAGAGTAGAGTAGAGTAGAGTAGAGTAGAGTAGAATAGAATAGAATAGAATAGAATAGAATAGAATAGAATAGAATAGAATAGAGCTGGAAGGGACCTTGGAGGTCTTCTAGTCCAGCCCCCTGCTAAAGCAGGAGAACCTATATCATCTCAGACAAGTGACTGTCTAGCCTCTTCTTAAAAATCTCCAGTGATGGAGCATCCACGATTTCTGGAGGCAAAGCTGCTCCACTAGTTAATTGTCCTCATTGTCAGGAAGAAGTATGTCCAGAAGAGCAACCAAGACCATAAGGGACTTAGAAGAAAAACCTATGGGGAATGGTTAAACATGCATCTGAACCTGAAGAAGAAAAGATTGTGGAGAAACGTAGCATCTGCTTGAAAGATGGGGCAGAATTGTTCAGAGTTGTCCCAGAAAACAGCAGAAGAAACAATAAGTTCAGTTACAAGGAACTAGGTTTTGACTGGACATATAAAAACTTTCCTAAGGATAACCACTGTTCAGAAATGGACAGGCTGCCTGGAAGAGTCATGCAGGATCGCAGGACCATACGTTGGGAATGACATAGTGGTAGTCCTTGACTTACAACCATTCATTTAGCGACAGTTCGAAGTTACAGCACCACTGCAAAAAGTGACTTATGACTATTCCCTGCACTTACAGTCCTTTTGATCAAAACTTGAGCGCTTGGCAACCAACAGGCATTTACAATAGCTGAAGCGTCATGGGATCGTGTGATCACCATTTGTGACCTTCCCAGCCAGCTTCTGACAAGCACAGTCAATAGGGGAGTCCAACGTCACTTAATGACTGCATGAGTCACTTAACAACTGCAGTGATTTGCTTAAAATGCTTGGTAGAAGGTTATAAAATTGGGCAAAAACTCACTAAACAATTGCCTTGCTTAGCAACCGAAATTCTGGGTTCCAATTGTGGCTCATAAATCAAGGACTACCCGTAATAAATTTCTGCCTTGGGGAGAAGGAATGGGCTTGATCATTTCTAGCCCTTACCTTCCATCATTTTTTTTTTTTTTGGTGGAAGAGTACAGTATTGACTTCAAGCCATTTTATTTAACTATGTGCGAGAGTGCTAGTGGTCATCCAAGATTGCTAAACATGAAAGCCGAGGCCTGAAGAAAAATACGGACCCTTCAGAAAGGTTTGTCTGAGATAAAAGCCACAAATACTTTCATCTCTGAAAGAAATGATCTGATATCAGAAGATTCCCTGCTTGGTGTCCTTTAGGATTCCACATCCATAATTGACTAGGCAATTAGGAGAGTAAAAACCCTTCATCTGGAGGTCTTCAGCTTGGGAAAGGTTGCTATGGAGAAATGTGGGATACATAATAATATTACTTTTATTAACTCTTTTCTAGCTGAGGACTACATAGTTCAAAGAGTAGTATGTACTACTAGCATCATGCACAACATGAAGCTTTTTCAAATGAAATGTATTTCGCTCTCTATACAGTGAGGGAACTGGCTCTTTGAAATCGGTGATAAGTTGCTAAAGTTCTTGGGTTTTTAGTAGGAATAATTTGGTCTGGTCCAACTGCAGGACCAATTGCAGTTCTTTAGAATATCTATATTTAAGCTGCAGAGGGAAAATCCTGTTTTGCTTCAGTAGCCTGGCAAAAGAGAAGGCAGCAATTAGCGTCATAATAGGACTGTTTTGCAGCTTCCAAATTCACAAGGCGTATTTTTTTGCGAGTATCAAAATTGATTAGCAGATCCGTTGTTGTTGTTTTTTTAATTCTACTTAGTTTTGCCCTGGATTTCTTGAGACATGTATGCCTTGTTATAGGTATTTCTCTCAGCATAGCACGGAAGAAAAAAAGGAAGATAATTTTAGCAGAACCGCTAAACGTATTGCAAAACATTTGACACTTGTGATATCAAGGCGATAATTTATTCCATTCATTTGTTCATTTCAGTGGAGGTGGAGAAGGAGCTACTGGGAGAAAAACCTGCTATTAATACTTTTTTCCCCTCTGTTTCCTTGGAAAGCAGTATCTAAATTAGAATGTCTTTAGAAGCTAATAGATCATATGAACTGGAGGTAAAATAATGATATTAAGAAAAAAGAAATATATTTCAGGAAAATGTATTTCAGGAAAATGTATAGTTCTTGAGGAACTATACTGTTTCCTTCTCTCTCCATATTCTATCCCAGTGTTTTCCAAACTTTGGAACAATGCCATGCATGTCATTATGTCATCACAGAAATGAGATGCAACTGAAGCAAATTATATAATTAGCATCACTAGTGTGATGTCATCATGGCATGACATGTCTCCCTGAAGATGGCCATGACTTTATGAAAACTTTCTGGGAAATTCAAGAAAATCTTGCACTGGTACGCACAATCAAGGCTGCTTTCTTTACCTTCTCTACTAAATTAACTCAGTTTCTAGCTTTCCAGATTAAACTAAACTGAACTAAGCAGTCTGGGTTCATACAAGACCTTAAACCAGGAAAAAACGGAACATACCTGAAGTTAAAATCTAGCCTTGAAGAAAGGTGTTTGATCTGATTGTACAGGGATGAAGTAAGTCCTTACAAGCATAACCAGCATGCATGATGCATGAGCCCTGATCCTTAGAAAGATGTGCTAGGATCCCCATATAACTCTGCAGAAATTCTGCAAACAATTTGGGCTGAGTTGACAGTTTAGCATGTGCGACTAAGGTGTAAATGGCTGCCTGTAACTCTGTGTTGCTGTAAATGTAGCCAGAGTGTTTTAATAATGGCCAACTGAGCATATAACATCTGAATCGTATTAGACTTCCATCGACTTCTGTTTTGTATCCCAGGTTAATCCTTGGCAAATCAGGTGAGCTGGTAAGAATAAAAGCATTCTTAGAAGTGGATTGTAGGCTGTGTCTGACCAAGGAGATTTTGTACAATCTGTTCACTTGCTGGGACTTTTTGTATGAATTATTCATTTCTCAAGCAGCAATTCTCCCTGGTAGTAAATATACATTGCAATTGTTAAAATGCTGCACATCACCTTAGAATTACAATTTTAAAATCCCCCCCCCCCAAAAAAAAACCTTCTGGGGAAAAAAGTGAGGAAAGAGGAATGAAAAGGAGAATAAAACCAGCTTTGGATTCTATTATATAGAATTCATTTTAAGTTGGATAATTATTTCTTTTCTATTTTTCTTTTTTTCCACTCTTGCACCTTTGCTCTTCTTTTTTCTTTCTTTTTTTTCCCTTTTTCTTACTTTACATTAGTTTTTATCTTCCTTGTAAAAATCTTTGCTATATAAACCCGTTAATATATTATCAAACAAGTGGGCTAATTATGTAGACTCCGGAGCAATTCGTAAAGGCTCTGTGGGGGTTATTAGCATTTTGTTGAGATGAACCCTAAAGGGTTTTGTGTTTTGTTTATGTTTTGATTTAAAGTTTTCACAAAATAGCTTTAGGATAAATTAAGGAGGAAAACAACTGAAAATGTCAGAAACAGTTATTTATTGCCACCCTGCCAAACAATCCAGTTTTTTTTCTATTGCCTTCAGTGAAGAACAAATTTTGCATTTCCATGGGATAGATTTGTCCCAAATGCCATCCTGGCTAAAGGGCAGATATCATAATTAAGTGGAAAATGTTTTATGTAGCATGCCGTTTCACTAAAAAAAATCCCCATTGCGAGAAGAAAGTGTGTATGATCAGGGATTATATCAAGGATTAAGGATTTCACCTCTTAGATTGGCCTGTCTGAAACTGAATTCCCTAACCAGGTTTCTCTGGGAAAAACATTTCCCAGAGAGCATAACTGACAGATTTCAGAGATTTGAGGAGTGCTGTGAGAGATTGGTTAGCCTCTGCATTATAATTCTGAGGATCTTATCTACCAGACTGAAGCCATATGTGATGGCAGAGAGATTTCAGGTGTATTCAAAGGCAGGAATCTCAGTTGCCATGGGGTTAACAATGAAACTTGGAACCCCATATTAATTAAAACTGCATCAAAGAAGAGACCTCAAGATGTTCTTCGGTGCATTTCAAAGCCCTTTACTATAAAATAGACACACTGAGATTTCTACACTGATAAATTAAGTGTGAAAAGAATTTGACTTACAAAGTTTGTGAATCTACCATCAAAAATTAAACTACATTTGGTTTACTGATTGCATATTGAATGGTACTGTTGGATAGTACTGGTAACCTTTAATTCTGAATGGTACTGCTAACAGTAGTAATGTTAATAGTAATTGTTACTTTCATCATCATCACCATCATTTTTTTCTCTCCTCTGGCCTTTTCTCTGTTCCCAGATTCAAGTGATCAGTTTTGTCACAGAACAGAACTGGGATTCACTAGAAGTCTTTGATGGAGGGGACAATACAGCCACCATGTTGGGCAGCTTCTCAGGTAAGACCTGAAGGTACCATAGACAGGGCTATGACTGCTTAGATATTTATTTCCAAAGTCACATAAGTGAGATGGAGAGCTAAATATGTCAAACCAAATCAATCAATATTGAGGGCAGGGCATTTGGGTTTGAAACTAGAGTTGGCTTCAAAGGTGGTTTTCTCAAGGGAAAGAAACCAGTATCCAGAGCTTTAGAAGAAGAGCAAGAAGAGCTGGGGGCAGAATTAAATGTGTCATCAGCTTAGAGTCCTTACGTTGCCACCAATGGTCTGAGTCCAACCCCTCTTGAATTCCACTGACCCCTATCTGGCACTGATTCAGATTTGAACTTTAGTTGACTAGAGTCTTGTGCTTAGGCTTGAGCAATATATTTTTTTGAATTGCAGCTTAATGTATGTTCCCGATCATTTGTGCCCAATATAGCAGGATAGAAAACATTCTTTGTACTGCCACTGCTGTTCTTCAGCTTCTAAAACCAATCAATTTGAAAGAAGAGGGATCACAGGGAGGTCTGGGATGGACAAACCAGATGCCCCTGCCTCCCATTCACCCTCATTTCCCAGAATTCACATTCACAAAATCTTCAGATGATAAAATGGAAATTGTACTAATGCATGAGATGTCAATGTTTACACACACAATTGAATTAGATATTTGTCTTCATGCCACATGTTCTATAACATTTCTAAATTCTTGGATGAGATGAGATGAGATGAGATGAGATGAGATGAGATGAGATGAGATGAGATGAGATGAGATGAGATGAGATGAGATGAGATGAAATGAGATGAGAGAGAGAGAGAGAGAGAGAGATTATTAGTATTAGTGTAATTTAGCTTCAGACAACCAGCCACAAATATTGGGTGGTGGGGTGCTGTTTGTCTCATTACAGCCATGTTAGTCACATGCACGACAGTGGCAGGATATAAACAACATTGTCATGCTGCTCCTAGAAGGACCATTCATTTGCACATATCTAATTCCTTGCTTGGCTTGCAAGAAATTGTGAAGCGGGAAGTATTGAATAAAAGAAGTTTCCGGCAGGATGGAGGAGAGACTTGTCAGTATGTGTGAACAAGAAAGATAGAGACTGCTAGGTAGGCAGGGAACAAAAGGGCGACTAATCATAACAAATATTGCTCCGCAAGGGAAGCTGCTAGCAAATTGCATGACTACAATGTGGTATAAGAAGAGGCAAGTGACGTATCTGAAACGTGTAAGTGGTATATAAAAGAAAGCACCAGACACGGTATCTTAGGTGCAAGGAACCAAGAATGACACAGTGAGTTACTCAGACTGGTGTTCTATTGTTACCCTTCTCTGTCAGACACGAAGGATCACGGCCATACATTAAGCTGCGATTCAGAAAGATTTATTGCTCAAGCCTATGCACAAGAACCTAGTTTATTTATTGTTTCTTCCCTATAGACAGGAATCTTGCCAGACTGAAGCCCACTCTGCAAAACTATTGAATATATCATATGAACGATTAGGGAGGGTCCCTTCTGGGCCTCTTTCTGCATGCCAGGGATTCAAGGCTGATTTGCCTTTTAGCTCATAGGGAAAGAACCCCACCTACCTGAGACTCAGTGTCAGATTCCACCAGATGGTACTTCCCTCTGCTTCCCAGTTATTTTGATAAAGCTTTCAGTTATATAAATGGTCCGTTTAAAATTTTAAAATTCATCTAGAGCAGTGATGGCGAACCTTTTAGAGACCGAGTGCCCAAACTGCAACCCAAAACCGACTTATTTATCGCCGGGTGCCAGGTGGGCGTGGCCCACTGGGTGGGCGTGTCTGGTGATCATGGCAGACTGGGTGGGTGTGGCCAAGGTGGGCGTGGTCACCTCTATGTTGCTCGTGGGGAGGGACACCTGTGGGGGCCGGGCAGGGTTGGGGGAGATCCAGGGGGTCTCTGGCAGGTGGGGTGCTGGGTAGGAGGCTCGTCCTGCGGGGTGAGGCGAGGCAAGGCGAGGCAGGGCGGGGGTGCCATTATCGCAGGGCAAGGCAAGGCAGGGGCCAGGATGGCTGCTGCCTGACACCATCGGCCCCCGCACACAGAGGCCAGCGAGAGCATGGGGGCCGACAGTGTCCCATCAGCAGCCACAGCCTGCTGGCCCCTCAACCGGCGCACTCTGGGGCTCCGCAGCCCACCACCAGCAGTTCAGAGAAGTGCCCACAGAGAGGGCTCTGAGTGCCGCCTCTGGCACGCGTGCCATAGGTTCGCCACCACTGATCTAGAGCAATGTTTCTCAACCTGAGCAATTTGAAGTTGTGTGGACTTCACTCCCAGAATTCTCCAGCCAGCATGTCAATACTGGCATGAGCAGGATCCTCTCCTAGCACTCTAAAATATGCCCTCTGACTGATTCCTTCCTCTGGTGTGTGTATCTCTCTCCCCTTCCATTAGGTACCACTGTCCCAGCCTTGCTCAACAGTACCTCTAACCAGCTCTATTTGCACTTCTACTCTGACATCAGTGTCTCTGCTGCTGGATTTCACCTGGAGTACAAAAGTAAGCTCATTTCAACACAGTGCCAATTGTTTAGACTGTATGTGCCGAGTTGCAGTCATTCTGCAAATGGAAGATATGGTGTGTCCCACTTCTGATGCATCCCAGATTCAGTAAATCCAAGCAACTAGAACAAAGGGATGGGATATGCAATCAGTGACTGGTAAATTTTCAGAGAAGTGCCTTGGGTGGGTTCTAGAACAGTTTGGTTTTAAACCAAGTAACTACAGAACCTAGAAATTAATCCAAAAAGTCTTGCTATTGGAGGAGACCATCAAACCCAAATCCCAGATTAGTGCAGGAATCCAACTTCCCAAATCCAGTGTACCAAATAAATGACTCTCCAACTTCAAGTTGAAACCACTCATTAAATGAGAGCCTACCACCTTCCTTGGTAACTAGTATTGTGCCACTGGTATTGAAATCTGCCATCTTGTAACTTAAATCCTTGATTTCATGCCCAAGATTTTGGGATGATAATGTCTTGGCTGCCTTCTATAGTACATCCCATCAGGTTTTTCCAAAATGATACCATATTTCCTCTTAGTTTCTTTTCTCAGAGGTGAATATGCGTATTCTTTTTAGGTCCTCCATGTAGAAATAGGCTTTGGTCTTCTATTCACACTCACTGACTTTCCCTTGACCTGTTCCTCTTTGACCTCATCTTTGTAACCATCTATGGGGCCATCTATGTCAAAATTGAACAGCCCTCTCTCAACTGAGGGGGAGGGATACATCATCTATCTCCAGTCTACAACACAGTCCTTTCAGCAGTTCCAAGAAGGCTCCACACCCATTTTTACTACTTAGGTGACCCTGACGACACAGATAAGCCTCCAGGTAGCATTAACGACTTGCTAAAAGAATGCAAATGAACAGCTGTCTTCAGGAGTATAATTTTTCCATTCCCCACCATCCAGTCAGAGTTGAAGAAGCTTCTTGGATGAGAAGCGAAATGTCTTCAAAGAAAAACAAAGTCCATTTGTCTCCTGAAAAAGCATCTTTGGGATAACTATGACCTGGATGACTGAGAATCTCCGTAGACATTTAGCTTTTTGTAGCCTTTTGTTGTTCCTTTAGAGGCCTTCAAGGACTTAAATCCCTCCTTAATGTTACCTGAGTAGAAAGAATATTCTTCACCATCTTTCTCTAACCTGTTTGAGTTTGTCTGAAAACTTTCAAATGATAGTGCTATCATTTCCAGTGATTTGTAAATTGTACTTTTGTTGATCCATAGAGTCCTTTAAGGGAACCTTACTTTTTAAAATTATGGAGCTTGAAACAGGTCATAAAACATCTTTCCTTGTGTACAGTAGCCAGTCTTGCTTTAAAAAAAAAAAAGTATTGATTTTTCAAAGATCACTTAATGTTTTTGTCAATACATACACTATTGTGTAATGATTATATGCAATGGTTGTCTCCCTGTTAGCAAATGCTTCTTCCCTGAATTTAAATTCAACCTATACTTTTCCATCCCTTCAAGATTTATTTCTGAGATTTACCAGGTGGACACAAAAGATAGAGCTAGTTAATTAGAGATGCTAGAGATTGATCTAAGGTTTTATGCATTTTCTCTGCTATTAAACTACGGATGCTGTTTAAAGATTTATCTTGTCTGGTCATAAAACCGATCCGTTCATTACTAGCTATCCTGATTGGCAGTTTGTCATGGCCTTAGGCTAAAGAATTTGTGGAGTAATTGAAGACAGGAAGTGAGGGTGGGAGAACTAAATCTGAACCCTCTCCTTTTAAAAAGATTCTGCTAGCATTCCAGTAGTGGCTCAGGAATTCTGGGAGCTGGGAGTCTACGGGTCATAAAGTTGCCATAGTTGCCCATCCCTGCATTAGCGGGATGGTTAGAAACAAACGGGGGGCACATAAAGCTCTATACAAATGAATTAAAGCTCCCTACAAGTTTCAGTATTCGAGAGGCTGTCACAAACTATTTCTCAAAGTACCTGAAAGCAAGACAAGAAACAATGGATGGAAAGTAATCAAGGAGAGAGCAAACCTAGAACTAAGGAGAAGCTTCCTGACATTGAGAACAATCAACCAGTGGAATGGCTTGCCTTCAGAAGTTCACAACACTGGAGGCTTTCAAGAAGAGACTGGAGAGCCATTTGTCTGAAATGGTACAGGGTCTCCTGTTCAAGCAGGGGGTTGGACTAGATGACCTCCAAGGTCTCTTCCAACTCCGTTATTCTATGAGTTATGGTCCTTCTCCAGAGGCTCTTTTCTAGCAGAGGTAACTTTACAAAGAAGTTGGAGAAAAAAACCTATCCCCTATCCCACGTGTCATACTCTCTCCCCATCGAGTGCCGATCAGGACAGGATGTAGAATTCAGGAAAGGTTAAAAAAAAGAATCCATGTGACACTGCACAAAGCACCTCAACAATTTCATGGGTTGACTCAGTCAAACTGGAGTGCTAGTCACTTCCCAGACTGAAGCCCTAGTGACCAAACTATATCCCTGCCACAGCCAGAGCTCAGGCTGAGACTATCAGAACACATGGTTCTTGTTGGGCCCTGCCAGTCAGCTTCTGAAGGAAGTCCCATGGTGGAAAAAACAACAACAGCAGTGTCCTTTTTCATTCCACCAGAGAAGATCATCAGCGTATATGAGGTATTCATTTGCACAGGGACTGTACGCATGCGTTACATGGGGAAGCATTCTGAATTTGGAGACACAACATATTTAAATTTAGAATTTAAATCCTGGCCCAGGATTTAACTCTTGAAGCTTCCATCATGGGCTAGATACTAGCGGGGTGATTTTAATGCACTTTAATTGGGATGCTGCCATATTGAAGGAAAGCTTTATTCTTTTTTAAGGCCACAGTTCTGCCATCACCTTCCAGTTAATTGATTTCAGCAAAGCATTCGATAAAGTCTCTTAAGAGATTCTCGTAAAGAAGATAACAAAATGAGCTGGGCTGCGCTACCACTGGATGGGGAAAAGCTGACTGAGCAATCATTCAGAAGTGCATATCATTAGCTCTCCATCAAACAGAGGGTGACGGATCAAGGGTCATACCATTCTAGGGTCTGTGCAATTCAACATATGTCATGGATGAGAACAAGTTAGAAAACATGATTATAAAATTTGCAGACAACAGAAAGATGCAGTGATAGCAAACACCTTAGGGAACAGTATCAAGATTCAGGAGGTCTTTGACAAGCTAGGCAGAAACCATCAAGATTAAATGCAAAGTCCTACATTTGAATAAGAGAAATCACAGGTATGGTTATGGGATGGGGTGGCGGTGTAGGCAGACATTCTGGGCAAGAAAATATATGAAAAGGACTTTGATGTTTTTGGAGATCAAGAACTGAACATGAGCCAACAAAGCTAAAGAAAAAGGAAATACTGCAACAAATATAATGTCAAGATCAAAAGAAGCCATTGCTCTCTATTCTACATTATTCAAACTATAATATACCGAGAATAATATGACCAATTCTGCCCAGCATATTTTAGAAAGAACATTAACAAATTAGGGGTGTCCTTCTTAACTAAAATGATAAGGGGCCTGGAAGGAAAAAAAAACTTACAAGAAACAGTTGAAAGTAATTTAGCTTGGGGAAAAAAATATTAGAAGGACAGGATAGTTGTCCAATATCTGAATTGCCATAATGTAAAAGATGAGGCAGAGTAGTTCAGAGTTGTTTCAGAAGATAGGACAAGAAGACAAATTAAAACATAAGGAAATAGACTTCAGGTGGACATCAGGAAAAAAAATTCTTAATAATAATGATTCTTCAGGAGATGGTGGACTTACCTTCACTGGAGGTGTGTAAGCAAAGGCTGATTGGCAAGGTAACCGGAATGCTGTAGATTCATGAAATGGGGTTAAGGATGGATGAGATGATCTTCAAGATCCCGTCTAATTCTTACCTTTTATAATTCTTTAATGGAAGGTAATATTATGCCGCAATAATCAACTAGAGATCATAGTTTAATGAACATACGAGTTGGTAGACAACAAGGTCAAGGCCTGACAGAAAACACAGGATCGTCAGAATGGTTTGTTTGATAAAAATCACGAAAGCTTGAAATTCTGAAAAATAATGTGATTGAGAACCATTCCTATCTTGCAAAAAACGTTACATTATATGAGGTCTTCGCTCTTTCCATTATTTTTCTTTGCAGAAAATCTCCTGATCAATCTCCAGTAACATTCAGTGAGTTGTCCAGTAGATAGAATAGAAGAGATTTTTGCCTTGCTCTATTCACGGTTGCTGTATTCACGGGCTGGGTAGATCAACAGACTAAATCAATGTAGCAGTTTTATACGTTCCCCGTGTCAAGACAAATTTCATGCTGCTAAGGCACCTGCATAGCTGGCACTTCATAACAATAATATTTTTGATACCAAGCTGTTAAGAGTTCTCCAGGGCAAACTGCTGTGGAATTAATCAACTTTCAGAGCTTAGTTCTCATACAGAAATGCAAGGATAAGAGGGACTAGCTGCTCAACTGGCCATTTCCAGGAGCAGAAAAAGAAAAAGACGAAGCTTATAAAGAGAAATTAAATATATCATTTTGCTTTGGGGCTTGCTTGACATATCAACAAAGTGCCTCTTAAAAAGTTTTTTTTTCCCTTCTCCTTCTGGAGGCTGTTTTTAGGAGCTCAAAAATACTCATTCATTTGTCCTGCCTTAACTCATCTGCATTAGATTTTTGACTGCTAAAAAAAAGTCAGAAAGCCTATTGAGCGAGACATCCTTTACAGCACCACATATATTCATTCATTTAGTACCATTATTCAGCTCCTTGTTCCAAATGGTCCAAAGGTTCAAGGTTCAAAGTGCTCTTAAGAAATTGAACATTGTTCCTCTTATTAAAAAAAATGCAAGTTTGGGGCTAGAAGTATTGCCACTGATGGCAATACTTTGGAGAAAGATCAGGGTGAACTGATAGAATGCAAATTAAGCAGATTTACCATATGCTGCATTGTAGCATACTAAAAAGCCAATGCAACCTTGGGCTGCATCAACAGAGGTAGAATATTGGGGTCACGGGAAGTAATCGCTGCATTGATCACACCACGTCTGGAATACAGTGTCCAGTTCTGTTCAACCCAGGGCAACGCGAATGTTGAGGAACTGAAAAGTGTTCAGGAAAAAAAAAACATAGAAGGCGAAAGGCTTGCAACCTATGAAGCATGGTTAATGGAATTGGGCATGTTTAGCCTAAAGAAGAGAAAGTGTAGCTGAGGTATAATAGCAGTGCTTGAAAGATTGTAACAGGGAAGAGAATGTGGGCTTATCTGGGGGAAGGACAAGAACCAAGGAGTGGAAACTTTACAAAGAGAGATCCAAACTCAAAATGAGAAAGTTCCTGATCATCAAGAGTATTAGGCAATGGAACAGCCTGCCTCCTGGCGTCAAGGAAGCTCCATCACTGGAGGCTTTCAAAAGGGGAAGTTGGATAGCCTTTTCTGGGCAGTATGAGAATTCTTGCCCTGGGCACCTGTCCTAGTCCAATGGTGTCCAGGGCAAGAATTCTCATACTGCCCTATGCTGGCTCAGGAATTCTGGGAGTTGAAGTCCACGAGTCATAAAAGAGCCAAGGTTGCCTACCCCTGGACTAGGAGACCAATCCAATCCAATGAGTTTGTGTTCTGATCTATTCCATTCCTGTCCTAGGACTGATATCCTATTCCTATCCTATATTCTGATATGCGGTATAAAATAAAGAAAAAAGGGATGGAGAAAGAGGTGCAGCTTTCAACAGCACGTTTTTGCACCGAGAATATCCTCTGAGCCAATGCTGCTGAAAGGTCTCCACCTGACTTCAGAGCTGAGCCACAATGCACTGAATCTGTCCTTGGCATCTCTGAAGAGCCAAGTCAGGGACTGAAATGATGTCTTCCATGAATCAGATTTGAGGAAAAGGTCTCCAAGAAGGCTTGGCAGGGAGAGAAAAAAAACTCAAATTGGGTAAGGCAAGTCAGAGTGGCATCAAACAATGCTGTCTTGCACTGAAGTTCATCCAAGTTGCAAGGTGTTAAAATCACACAGATACTTCAATCTTGATTCTTTAAATTGGCCAAGAAAACCAACTGGTGGGTCATCAAGCAAATCAGCCCAGCATCCTTACTCGAAGAACAAATGACCAAGCTCAAATTATCTTACGTCAGACACATTATGTGAAGAACCAGCTCTCTGGAAAAAACTCAAACACTGGGAGAAGTGGAAGGAAAGAGGGGAGTACAACCAGCAGCAGGGTGGATGCACTTGGATATAGTGGTCATGGGTGCACCATTAGAAAAACTGAAGGACCAGGTTTGGGTCAAGTTGTCGTGAAAAAGGTCTATCCATGCAGCCTTCAATTGATGGTACATCCGTTTATCTTGGACACATGATGCAAAGACCCAGCTCTCTGGAGAAGTCTGTAATACTGGGGAAAGTGGAAGGAAAGGAAAGAAAGGACGACCAGCAACAAGATGGATGAACTTAATTTTAGTGGTGATAAGTGCACTGCTAGAAGAACTCAAAGACCAGGTTAAGGACAGATCCCCTTAGAGAAAATCTATGTGATCACTAGGATTCTAACACGACTTGATGGGACATAATAAATTTTAAAATTGGGGTGAAGTTTCTTAATTCATGGTAGCTACAGCCTGTTTGAGTAGTGATATGTGCACAAATGGATAGGGAATAGAATAGAATAGAATAGAATAGAATAGAATAGAATAGAATAGAATAGAATAGAATAGAATAGAATAGAATAGAATAGAATAGAGTAGAGTAGAGTAGAGTAGAGTAGAGTAGAGTAGAGTAGAGTAGAGTAGAGTAGAGTAGAGTAGGAAGGGACCTTGGAGGTCTTCTAGTCCAGCCCCCTGCTCAAGCAGGAGAACCTATACCATTTCAGACAAGTGACTGTCCAGTCTTGTCTTAAAAACCTCCAGTGATGGAGCACCCACGATTTCTGAAGGCAAGCCATTCCACTGGTTAATTGTCCTCACTGTTAGGAACTGTTAGGATGCTAAATACATACTGATTAACTCTTTGTGCTTCCTTTTAGCTGTGGGTCTCGCCAGCTGCCCAGAACCTGCTGTCCCCAGTAATGGCTTGAAAATTGGTGAAAGATACCTGGTGAACGATGTGGTCTCCTTTCAGTGTGAGCCAGGATATGCTCTCCAGGTACCTACCCACTCTCCAAATAATTATTTAACTCTGAAAAAAAATGAGTTAAATTGAAAATCATTGCCTTTATCAATGTAAATTGAGACATGAGTATCACAGCCCATTCTGATATCTGGCTATCATGGAAAAGAAAAGATGAGAGGAAAATTAGTGTATGAACTTTATACAATTATCTCAGAGCAGTGTTTTTAAAACTTGGCAAATGTAAGATATGTGAACTTCAACTCTCAGAATTCCTGAGCCAGCATGCCAAGCTTGAAAAATACTTAAGTTGCCCAATTTGAAAAACACTGCCTTGGAAGAAGCTTGCAAAATCCTATCAGATGAACATGAATAATGTTTGACATAGAATACAGCAACTTCAGTTAAAATGAAGGGAATTGCTTCAGTGTGGTGTGAAACTCTCAATTTCAATCATAGCACTATCCTGAATCTCTCAATAGAACACTAGAGAAATATTTGGTACTTGAAGGCAAAGAATCTTATTGTAACTTTTGTGGCATAAGATTCCTTTGAAGTCTCTTTTGACAAGACATCAGCATTAAATATAACGAGCATCTGTAGGTGCCACTCAAATTATATAAAGTGTAATCTTTCTAGGTTACCTTGGAGAGGTTGCAATCAAATTGTTCCATTTTTAACATCTTTGGTGAGGCTGCCTTTGGTTAAAAGTGTTTGAAGACCTCAGGAAAATTACTCAGTGAATTTGAGTAATTTGAGCCTTCCTGTTGCTTTGCGGTATAAAAATTGATGCAACATGAAGAATTGATTTCACTGCCTGTTGTTAGCTGCAAGGTATGTTACTGGAAAATACTGGAAAATCAAATTTACATCTTTCTCTGCATCAATGGTATTTGGAAGTGTGGGAAATGCATTTTGCTGAAAAATTAATACGAAATCAAACACCAGAATTGTAGAGTTAAATACTCCAGAATTAAAGAGAGGTACTGTGTGTTCAAAAATATTCAGATTTGTACCATAGTTTACCATTTCTTAGATATACTTAACACTTTTTTCACAATGCATTTTCATTCTGGGTAGAAACACTTTCAATACCCATATTCAACACTATTAGTTTTAGCATCTCATACTGAGCATCTTTTGAGCATCTCATATTTATTCATAAAATTGTTTGTACCTACACACACACACACACACACATCTGTGTATGGTATCTTTTTAAAAGAAAATGCTTTGTCTTTTGTCTATTTTCCTTTTCAAGTGTACCTTTAGCTCTTCTCTTGATGTTCTGCTCTGTACTCTAGAAAGAG
This sequence comes from Azemiops feae, assembly GCA_023970755.1. Classification (NCBI taxonomy): domain Eukaryota; kingdom Metazoa; phylum Chordata; class Lepidosauria; order Squamata; family Viperidae; genus Azemiops; species Azemiops feae. The sequence continues at coordinate 434,620 of JALGBA010001415.1, forward strand.
TGCAGAGAAGAGCAACAAAGATGATCAGGGGACTGGAGGCTAAAGCATATAAGGAACGGTTGCTGGAATTGGGGATGTCTAGTTTAATGAAGAGAAGGACTAGGGGGGACATGATAGCAGTGTTCCAATATCTCAGGGGCTGCCCCAAAGAAGAGGCAGTCAAGCTATTCTCCAAAGCCCCTGAAGGCAGGACAAGAAGCAAAGGATGGAAACTAGTCAAGGAGACAAGCAACCTGGAACTGAGGAGAAACTTCCTGACAGTTAGAACAATTATCCAGTGGAACAACCTGCCTCCAGAAGCGGTGAATGCTCCAACACTGGAAGTTTTTAAGAAGAGACTGGACAGCCATTTGTCTGAAATGGTATAGGGTTTCCTGCCTGAGCAGGGGGTTGGACTAGATGACCTCCAAGGTCCCTTCCAACTTTATTATTATTGTTATTATTATATCTTTTATTCATTAAACATGAACCTCAGTCAACTGAACATTCAAATTGGCTGGTGCTGATGGTTGACACGGGTTGCTACCAGCATCCTAGGTGTCAACCAGGTACATTATTATTATTATTATTATTATTATTATTATTATTATTATTATTATTATTATTATTATTATTATTATTATTATTATTATTATTATTATTATTATTATTATTATTATTATTATTATTATTATTATTATAAAGAAAGCTATCTCATCTTAGAATTCCAGGTTGCAGTATGTATCACTTCCTGTCTTTGCTAAAGAGTGTTAATTGACTGAGATAGGTACCCTCCCTATTTCTATTTGGCCTGATTCTCAGTTCTTTCTTGCTTTCTACTTGCTTATGGCTTCTTTCTTTCTTTCTTTCTTTCTTTCTTTCTTTCTTTCTTTCTTTCTTTCTTTCTTTCTTTCTTTCTTTCTTTCTTTCTTTCTTTCTTCCCTTGCTTCAGGGCCACTCTCATATTTCCTGCATGCCAGGAACTGTGCGACGCTGGAACTATCCTCCTCCACTTTGTATAGGTAAGAGTTTATTTAGCTCTTTGCTAAGGATCCTCCCTCCCTCCCTTCTTTCTACCCTCTCTTCCTTCTTTTCTCCCTCCCCCCTTTCCTTTTCCCTCTGTTCTCCTCTCCTCTCCCCTCCTTCCTTTCCCCAACATGCTAAATCCATTAATGAGGGTTGTTAATTATTTAATATGTAGCTGATCTTTATTTGTGGACTCCTCAAATCAGTATATGAACCTGATGGGCCAACCTCCTGTTTTCCCATGATTGGTTTGAAAGCTGGCTTTTGTGCCCAATGGAGGATTGGAACTCATGATCTCCTGCGTTTTACCCCATCTATCACAAACTGACTTTCATTAGGAAGAGGATGAATGAATGGGGTACTGCAATGTGTTGCAGTCTTTCCTTGATGTATCTGATCTAAGCCTTGGACTGAGGCCGGGGGTGGGCTTTCAGAAGCAAAAATACCAAAGTTGGTAATCCTTGTTATAGGTTGAGTTTTACTTCATGTGTAACATTTAAAACATTGCTTGACAAAACAACCAGAAATAAATATAGTTTTTTCCCGTGTGCCATCATTCTGCTGAACACTTAATTTCCACAGCGCTATTTCATTTCCCGTCTTTTCTCATCTTCTTGTCTTTCCTACTATCTTCTCCTATTGATTTCTCATGATGTATCAATTGTTGTTTGTAACTTATGATTAATAATTGTAACTATGATTATGACCATGACCTATTACTTGCTGAATATATGTACACTGTGAGCTTATGCACCGGAGACAAATTCCTTGTGTGTCCAATCACACTTGGCCAATAAAGAATCTATTCTATTCTATTCTATTCTGTTCTGTTCTGTTCTACTCTACCCTACCCTACTCTACCCTACTCTACTCTACTCTACTCTACTCTACTCTACTCTACTTTACTCTACCCTATTCTACTCTACTCTACTCTACTCTACTCTACTCTACTCTACTCTCTACTCTACTCTACTCTACTCTACTCTACTCTACTCTACTCTACTCTACTCTACTCTACTCCATTCCATTCCATTCCATTCCATTCCATTCCATTCCATTCCATTCTTCATGTTACATTCTGATGTTCCACGACTCGCTCATAGGTTAGTGAGCATCTGAATGTTGAAGAAATCCTTTTGTGAAACTGTATTCTCATCTAATGCTTTTCTCATAATCTCTCATCTCTCTTTAAAACAGCAAGCTGTCTTGTAAGCTTTTGTGCTGAATTTCAGCCATCACTTGTCTGTAGAAAACAAAGATACCACAAATAAGTGTCTTTTTTTCCAGACAGGAATGAGGTCAGTAATAGATGAATGTGTTTGCTACTTTGCCAAGATTACAAACAATACCTGAAGAACATCTGTTAGACTAGATCTTCAGTGATTTATGCAAGGGTGAGAATATTCAGTTTGCCTCCTCTGAAACATATGATCTCCCCAGCTTAATGTAATGAAAGTCACCCTCTAAATGCTTTATTCCAGACTGTATACTCTATAGCCTATACATTGAGGCTTTTCTAGCAGTTATCTGTACATTCTTGTAGGATCCTATTCTGACTTTAGGGACATAAGTAGAATATTTTGCTGCAGCTGTGATTCTCTCTAATTTTCCTATTGGCCTTGTGGATTTATTAAAAAATAAATCTGAAACAATAATAGTTTTGATGCAGGAAGTGAAGTGAGGGAAGTGACACTTTGGAAGTGTCACCTTTTCTGGTCTGCATAATTGTTCTCCGCAACAGGAATAAAAGCAACATTATGCAGTATGGGGGTAGAAACAGGAGATAATTCATTCATGTTGCTGTGAGATAGTCATTCATTTTTGGAATTCCCAGTTGATAGTCATTTGTCTCCAGGATATCTAATAGTACCTTCTTAGGTTGTGTTAACCCAACATGCTAGGCTAGGTGGAAATGGGTTTGGATAGCTTGTGGTAGAGTATGTTCTCAAAACCCGACTATTTTTAAATGTCTATGGAGATTCTCAGTCATCCAGGTCACGGTTGTCTCAAAGGTACTTTTTTAAAGAGGCAACTGGACTTTTTTTGTTTTTCCTTGAAGACGTTTCACTTCTCACTCAAGAAGATTCTTCAGTTCAGTTCAATTCTTCAGAAAATTTCTTCTTCGAAGCAAAACAAAGTCCAGTTGCCTCTTGAAAAAAAAGCACCTTTGGGCCAATCATTTCTAGCATGCTATGTGAACCACAACAAGCCTGTTATAAACTTAATATCCTTGATTTATTGATTAACAGTTATGTGAATGTGGCAACTGTGTTTTAGGGTTTGATGTTTTGTATGAATCAAGCTAGTGTTCACCAAGAATTGTTATTTCCAGAGGCAGATCATGTTTTAATATATCTTTGTTTTCTAGTTATAACGATTTTGTCCTATGCTCTTTTCTGTTTTGTGTTGTCTTCTGTGTCTCTTTTTCTCTGTTCAGCTCATCAATATTTTGTTCCACTCAGTTATGAATAGTAATTGAAGGTGGCCTCCCTCTTATTTGCACATCATCAGAACATTTTTATTATATCTGATTGCAGACCTCTGTTCCACAAACATGGAAACAGTTGAATCAATATTAGCATAAAACAGCTGAATCAGTGTTAGTATAAAAACCCTTGCCCGGTTTTGAGTAAAGGAACAAGTGACAGATCAGCTTAAAAGATGAGGTCTTGCAAGTCACTTTCCCCACATGTAGAAACCCCTAGTGACTTTCAAAACATTGATCCACAATAGACGTGACATTGAACATACACTTGCTTTGAATTGCACAATACAATCAGCACAGGAGTGAAATTTGACATGCAGTATGTAGTAAGCTACAGAATATTCCCATTAAGAGAGAAATTTAAAATAAATTCTGAATTCTCTGCGGAATAAGGGGAAGAAAGCAGAAGCAACATTTCTCTTAATATTTATTTAAAGCTTGTTTTGTCGTTTGAGTTGGTACATATGGTGCTTTTCTTGGTCTTGATGTTTCCCATTATTCATTATTTCAGTGGTCCCCAACTTTTGCAGCTTGGCGGCCTGGCTGGGGAGGGGGGGGCAAGATCCCTCCCCCAAAGCCTTTCGCCCATCTGTAAAAGCTTTTGGCACGGAGAAGAGAAGCCTTTGGGGGTGCGATCTCATGCTCCTTCAGACTCACTGAGGCTGCCTGATGCTCCAAAAGTGCTTTGGGTCCTGCGCAAGCAGCCTCAGTGAGTGTTCTGCCCCAGCCTACGTGAGTCCTTGTTAAGCTCACAAGGAGAAACCCCTCTTCCAACAAGCAGGCTGGAACCGCAGGAAAAAAACAGTCCCCTTTTATTATTCACAGACCTGAGTCAATGTCCAAGGCAAACAAACACAGTTCACAGAAACTCGATTCCTCAACACAAACGGTTGCCTTTGGCAATCAGCACCTCCCACACTTTCGCTTTTATTATGCAGCCAAGGCGTGGCTTCCTAATGCCTTCTCCTTTGCCTTTGGAGCCGCCCCATTGCATTCCTCTGTCCTACCCTCTTGCCGGCGTTTACGTGCATCCTGGATATCTCCCAGCTGTGATTCATCACTGTCCAACTCAGACTCCCAGCACAGCTGTGTCTCAGCCTGAGCGCAAGTAGAGGGGCCAGACTCCTCCTCAGACTGTTAAGTCTTGGAGCTCCTCAGAGCCTTCCTCTGACTCTGATGTCACTCCAGGCCCCTCCTCCTCCTCCTCTGATTCCTCAGACTCAGCTGACGGGTCCACTGGCTGGTGAGGAATCACAACAGTGAGTCAGCAAAGCTGAGCAGGATGCACTCGTCCCATTTAGCCTCTGCTCTCACTGCTTTGCTTTTGGAGCCTCGGGAGCAGGTGGCTTCGCAGCCTGGCTGGGGGGGGGGGAGAGGGGAACTGGGCCACGCGAGCGCAGCTCCACTTGCACAAGAAAGAAGAGAAGCCTTTGGGTCGCTGCTTGTGTGAGTGGAGTTGCGAGCCCGCACCAGCCCATCTCTCACGCGGCCTTGTTCTGAATAGGCCACAGCCCAATATCATTCTGAAGGGAACCTGGCTGCACAAATCTGAACAAAAAAGGAAAAAAAGAGGCGGAATCATCCCTGCCATATCTCTTGAGATTTCAAGAAACTATAGGAAGCCAGGAAGGGTGCTGACAGGTTTTATTTTATTATTTGTTTATTTAAAAGATTTATGTAGTTGCCCATCGTATAATAAACTCTGGGCGACTTCCAATCAAAAATTAAAACAACTTTCATTGAAGGATAAAATATAAAACAATCACATACACAAATTCAATGATGAGAATGTTTCTACTTTTCTTTTTTAAATATATGTCTCTTTCATCAAGGTATATCTGATTTACATCGTTTTAAATATAGATATTAGCTATTGGAGAGGGCTATTAATGAGATGCTAAATATGGAGACATGAACTTCAAGTAATTCTGCAGCCTCCTGATTAACCAGAAGAGCTTCTGTGTTCCTTGAACAAAACTTTTTTCTACCCTTACATCTCTAAACCATTGTTAATATTAGAGAAAAACGAAAGTCCAATCATCTTCCTTGCCTTTATGACTTCCTTAATTTTTTTTGCAGGATGTTCCTTCTCATATATCCTGCACAGGGGTGTCCATAGAATGTGGCAAAAAAAACAAACCCAAACCTCAAGATGGCAACCACTGTGGTGTGACTGAAATTGTGCCCATTTTTTGTGTGCAATGCACAAAAAGGCAGAGCTTAGATTCCACCGTCATAACCCTGAGTTGTTGTTTTTTACCACATCCTGATCCTGCAGTTTCCTCGGAATCAAAATTCATGTGCCCCATGGTTTAATTTTAAAACCCCTACGCAGAATATCAGTTCCATCAACCCTATTTACCTTTTTTTGCAATCTCCTGTTGTGGGGGAAGAAAACAGAGTAGCAGAAAAGGGAAACAATAGTCTCTGAACTGGAATGGTTGCCCCCCCCACCCAGCTTCAATTTCACCCATCCTTCTTTTCCTTTTACACAATGTCCATCTGTTTTTTTGAGCATCACGTGATGTGCAATGCTCTTTTTTTTTTTTTGAAGTAAAATATATTGATGTACAGAAAGAAAACTGAATTGTCTTTTCATCATTTGTAATGCTGTGGAATTAAAACATGCGCTGATGAGCCCACACTTGGAATACTGTGCCCAGTTCTGCTCAGCATGGTACAAAAAAGGATGTTGAGATGCCAGAAAGAGTACAGAGAAGAGAAACAAAGATGATAAGAGATCTGGGTGCTAAAACAATATGATGAATGATTGAGGGAACTAGGAATGTCTAGCCTAACAAAGAGAAGGGACAAGGGGTGATATGATAGCAGTCTTCCAGTACTTGAGGGGCTGTCACAAAAAAAGAGGGGATCAACCTATTCTTCAAAGCACCTGAGGGCAGGACAAGAAATAACAGGTAGAAGATCATTAAAGAGAGATCCAACCTAGGACTAAGGAGAAATTTCCTGACAGTGAGAACAATTAATCAGTGGAACAACTTGCCTCCAGAAGTTGTGGATGCTCCATCAATTGAGGTTTTTAAAAAAGAGATTGGACAGCCATTTGTCTGGAATGGTATAGGACAGGGGTGTCAAACTGCCGGCCCATGGGCCGGACGCATCATCCCAAAACCGCGCCCACCCCATTGCCGGCAATGGAGAAAAAGCTCCGATACGTCGTGCGATGTCACGTGACGTCGCGAGTTTGACATGCCTGGTATAGGGTCTCCTGTTTGAGCAAGGGGTTGGACTGGAATAACTCCAAGGTCCCTTCCAAACCTATTTTCCATGTTCTATGATTGTAAAACACTTAAATAAAAAACCAATTTTGCAGGAGTTTGGTTTTTTTTACCACTTCCCTTTAGAAACAGGTTGCTTAATTTGTTGCATCAGTATGCCTGGTTTTCTGGCTGCACCTCCTGAATAAGAAATAGCCTTTAACAGTATGATTTCCTTTCTTTCTGGAAAAAAAAATGATAGTAAAGAGGTATAAATATTGTTGTGTCGCATTCCGAAAGACGGAAGCAATCAACTTTTGATAAACTGCTGCCGTGTCCCTACAAAATGGACTGGCTGGGGATTTCCCATCTTCCTTTATCCAGATGTTCCCCTTTTTAAATAATTGAGAAGGAATTTCATTTAAACAGACATCAGGGGGTATGAAATTAGAAAGCAATAGAATCAGCAGGGGAAACAAATGCATATAATGAAGGGAATCTGTGCTGTCGGATGTCAGGATAGATTTAAAGTATAGTCCTCTAGGTTCTGATTTAGGCGATATTGAAGGGAGCTAGAAGTCTATTAGAGTCCAAGAAGTGGTCCTGGATATTGTGTGCCCTTCAAGATATACCAGACTACGAACGTTAATTATGAATGCTAATATTATTTTCTGAAGTTGAAACTCAAGTACTTTGGCCACCTAATGAGAAGGAAGGACTCACTGGAGAAGAGCCTAATGCTGGGAAAGATTGAGGGCAATAGAAGAAGGGGACGACAGAGAAGGAGGTGGCTGGATGGAGTCACTGAAGCAGGAGGCGTGAGCTTAAATGGACTCCAGAAGATGGTAGAGGACAGGAAGGCCTGGAGGAACGTTGTCCATGGGGTCGCGATGGGTCGGACACGACTTTGCAACTAACAACAAAATATTATTTTTATTATATAAAATATATTATTTATTATTTCTATTGTAAGGCTTCAGTAAAAGAAACTTGCAAGTCTGAATGTGCTTCATCTTCATGAGAACTAAGGAAGGTCAAGCTTGAGACAGTTACTTTCTCATATTACAATTCAACTCTGGACTCAGATTTCTTTTATCAAATCACTGTTTTGATTGTGGCTCTTCCTCTGTTCCGCAAGGTTATTTCTTTTTCCCATTTTAGATATACAATTGAAGATGGAAAATTGATCTAGATCTAGGAGTCAGGAACAGGAAGGCATAACTTCCCTAAGTTCCCTTGTTAGCATATGAGTAGTACATGGTGGGAAAAGAAATTGTCAAATGCTCCCCAGAATAGAAATTTTTCTGATTGGGAGGGACATCCATGGAGAGGCTTAAAAAGTCAAATGGTGCCACAGCGACGACCACAAGATCAAATCCATGCCTCTTTTTTTGCATATAATACATGTTAAATAGGACAAGGCTTCCATTGTGTAGTTGTGGCCACCATATTGATTTTTTTTAACCATCCTCCTTCGTGGACCCACCCCTCCCACCCCCAGTAGGTGTGCCAAAAAACCACTACTCTGATAAACTTTGACACAATTAATACTAGGTGAAGCTAACTTGTTAGTTCGACCTGGAGGATGAACAAATGTGGGCTAAGTCAGAGGTCCCCAACCTTGGCAACTTTAAGACTTGTGGACTTCAACTCTCAGAATTCCTCAGCCAGCTTGGCTGGCTGAGGAATTCTGGGAGTTGAAGTCCACAAGTCTTAAAGTTGCCAAGGTTGGAGACCCCTGGGCTAAGTGATGTGTAATGGAAGAACTGGGATCAAGCCCCAGGCTCCCTTCATGAAGGATGGCTGCCTGCTGACCTCACTAAAATCCAATTTCAGTATATTATGGCTTCATTTTAAATTTCAAATAAAGAATTTGTACATTTGGTGAGGGGTTTGGAATCACATGCTATCTATGAACCACCAGTTGCTAGGCCTGACTTAGCTGAATATAGTTTAATCTGTCTAGCAATGGATTTGGCATCCCCTACTCAACCTTTTAAAGATATTCTAAATGTGGAACACAGAATCTTCTACATTTCAAGCCTGTGCCCCGACCGTCAACTCTTTCTTCAGTTGTCCTGACTGACAGTCAACCCAAAGAGAAAGATATCTGAAATAGTGTATGATCATCTGATTTATTGTAATTTCAACAGCCCAGTGTGGAGGAATCTTAGAAGAGATGGAAGGTGTCATCCTGAGTCCTGGCTTTCCTGGAAACTACCCTAGCAACAGTGATTGTACCTGGAAGATATCCTTTACTGTGGGATTTGGTAAGAAAATCACAGCATCTTTCCCATCTCTTTTCAGATATTTTTCATGGACTGATCCAGGACAAGCCAACCCTGAACTCCTTGGTTGGTTGGTTGGTTGGTTGGTTGGTTGGTTGGTTGGTTGGTTGGTTGGTGGGTTGAATGAGTGAATGAACGAATGAACAAACGAACGAACGAACGAACGAACGAACGAACGAATTAATATATGGATAGAGTTTTTATTTTAAAAAGAAAGCATTTTTGACTTTCGAGGATTTGTTTAACAAAAGCTAATGGAGTAGAAGAAAACAAAGATAGCACTGGGGAAACAATAGTTCAGAAAGTACCACTTCACTTTTTCGAGAATTCCTTTGGTGAGAGCTTTCACATTCTAAATCTTCAACCAGCAATTGGTTGAAGACTCTTTCAAGACTCTTTGAGACATCCTACAGATAATTGGGAAGTATTCACAATAGTGACATCTGAAAGCAGGGATGTTGGAAATAGTCATGTGCATATAATAGTTATCTGGAATGTTTCATTTTTCTTCTTGAAATTTTCATTTTACCTGCAGAAAACCATTTCTTCCTTCATGTTCCAGATGATACCCTTCCAAGAATGCATAAACCAGTCCTGGATCTCTCAATTTAACCTGTTCCAGAGGGAAAACCAGAACATTCTGGATCCAGACTTTTCCATTTTGTATATTTGTTTCAAAAAAGAGATGAGTTTGGTCCAGAATAATGAGGTGGAAGTTCTCTCTCACTACTATCATCTCCCTGTCAAAAAACCTTAACTATCTGTTGTAAGGCATTTTGAATTCTAATCCCACTTTTGCACGAATACCTTCACACAATATATTCACATATATTTCTTCCTAAAGTGCTTTTTTTCCCCAAATGGTCATTTTTCTTTAATATTTTTCTTTTTCTTAATGGGTTTTGGCTGATATTAATAGTGAAAATAGGAATATTCAACCCCTATTTAATTCAGTAGTTTTATCTAAGGGCCATATAGATAACAAACATTACTTTCTATGCAGCTTTAAGTATGCCAATGGTATTTTTCCATTTTTTAAGAACATAGACATTGTTCTATTTTAATGTATTATTCTGCACTTGTTATTTCTTTTAAATAAATAATCATCATAATAAAAATAATTGCATGCAAGACCATTTGAAAGTCAAAAATAACACTTGATCCAGAAGCTGATGAACCATTTTTAAATTTGGTCATAAAATGTAATGAGTTTTTTAATGAATGCTATATCCTTTCCAATAAAAGTTGATGAGCACTTTTTTCTTAAGTTTTGGATTCTGTGTAGGCTTCTTCTTCTCCTTCTTTCTCCTCTTCTTTTCTTCTTCTTCTCCTTCTTGATAGTGGGGAGTTTATCCTATCTAACTGTCACAGTTAAATCCAACATGCAAAATCCAAATGACCGCTGGTGGTACTGGAGGAAAGATGTGGGTAAGCCATGAGTGGCTAGTACTCCGTGATCCAGCATCCAGGCAAGGGACATCTTGCTACAAGTCAAGTCACTGTCCTTCAAACTAACTATACATCCTTCTCTATCCCCCATTCTTCCAAAGCAAATCAGAATGGTGATGGCATCAAATTAGCAATCCAGTTGATGTTTATGCTTCACCCATGTACTTTGGTCATAGGTGGCCTGAAAGTGAAGTATAGTAAAGCAAAGGAAAGTAAGTATGAAGTGGGATTGCCCACTTTAGATCCACTACCATCCAGGAGAAAAAATCCTATTATCTGGAAACAGAGCCCCCCCCCCCCGAATTATAGCAATGGAATACTCAAGAGATATATTGGAATAGACTTTATTCAGCTACAAAGAAGCCAGAGATAAAGGCATTGTTTTAGAAAGGAAAATACCAAATACCACCAAAGTAGCTGTCTAGGCCCTCTGGGTGTGCTTTTTGGTGATGTTTCATCTTTTTTCTAAATCAAGGCTGGCGGTATAGTGCTCCTGGGTTTCTAAGGGGCACAAAATGCTCCTAAATGGCATTTATGAAGCAATACATACATGAGAAGCAGGTTGATATAGCGGTTAAAGATACTGGCCTAGAAACTGGAAGACTGTCATTTCTAATCTTACCTTAGATTTGAAGCCACCTGATGGCTTTTGTCCCATATGTCTCTCTCAGTCCTAGGAAGAGGAAAGCAAGATAAAACCACTCCTGAAAACGTTGGCAACAAAATTGCAGGGACTTGTTCAAGTAATCACTAGGACTAATACTGATCATCTTCTGGCACCCACCACACTGCACAATATTGTCTATGAAAGGCCCTACTCTGAAACCTTGAGAATTCTGCCAGATGCATGTTGAAGGAGAATGACGGGAAGTTAATCAAACACAGAATATTGGGCAAACAGGTCTGTTAATGAAATCTCCTTTCTCCCACTTTCTCTGTCGTCTGCAGGTGCTCATCTCCAGTTCTTAAACTTTTCCACTGAACCTAATCATGACTTTGTTGAAATTCGCAATGGGCCCTACGACACCAGTAACATCATCAGCCGATTTAGCGGGACCGAGCTCCCAGGCTCCCTTCTTTCCACATCACACGAAACCACCATATATTTCCACAGTGACCACTCACAGAACAAGCCTGGTTTAAAAGTAGAATATCAAGGTAAGGAGCAGGCAGACAAGAAGGTTAAGAATGGAGCAGCCCCGTTTGTCTTCCGGGCCACTTAGCAAGAGTGATGAATGCTATAACTACTGCATTTTTTTTGAAAGCAATACTCTTAAGATGTAATGGAAACCCTTGTTTTGCCGAGCAGCCTTGCTAAATCCTAGTAGCCTGCCAATATAGACAAGTTAATCCACAATGTATTTTCCAGAAGGTATTAATGCTATAACTAAGAATTCAACCTGATGTTAATTTGCTTGGTGCTCAGAGGCCTCTTAATTACTACATCAGACAAATTCTTCCTTGCACAAATCTATTCTTTAGCTTTGTCTCTGTGTTTCTACTTCAGTGCAACAAAAGTCTTCATCTCCTGTTTGCAGACATCATTATTTCTTAGTTGTATATGCAGTGGTGTATGCCAGACTTTTATCAGGTAAAGAAAAAGTTAAGGCTCTCTCATTACTGCTGTACCTGCCAGATGGTCATCTGTTTCCCAATTGCCCCATTCAAACTGAAGGTTATCCAAAGTTGGGAATAAAAAGATAAAGAAAAGAGCTATCTCATTTTATACCAATGAGAATAAAGGCAGGACAATGTTGAGGGGTTGTTGTTGTTTTTTCATTCCCTCTTCCCTTCCAGGGATAAGCAGGTGTGGAATGACCTCTTCAAGGCGCCTTTATGCCGGTAAATTTTGCAGAACTTTTTATGGATCCTCTTTCATATGTCCATCTTGCTCAAGAACAGGTGTCAAAATCTGCAAGATGGTGGGTAGGGCACTGCAAGCAACCAAATCAACATTTGTAGGTATGAGTGAAAAAAAGGGGTGACATGATAGCAGTATTCCAATATCTCAGGGGTTGCCACAAAGAAGAGGGAGTCAAGCTATTCTCCAAGGCGCCTGAGGGCAGGACAAGAAGTAATGGATGGAAACTAGTCAAGGAGAGAAGCAACCTGGAACTGAGGAGAAACTTCCTGACAGTTAGAACAATTAACCAGTGGAACCACCTGCCTCCAGAAGTTGTGAATGCTCCAACACTGGAGGTTTTTAAGAAGAGACTGGACAGCCATCTGTCTGAAATGGTATAGGGTTTCCTGCCTGAGCAGGGGGTTGGACTCGATGACCTCCAAGGTCCCTTCCAACTTTATTATTATTATTATTATTAAATGCACATCCATATGAAGTGGTGAGGCTTTGCAACATTGTGCTACTATTTCGCAGGTTTTGACACGTGCCGTGGAGGCCCCCTGGTCAGGAAAAGCCAAGAAAGCATATTTTAAGTACAGTTGAGCACAAGTGGCTTTGTAAAATTATCACCAAATCTGTAGGTAAAGAACCAGAGAATGGCTTCTCTGAATTTCTCCAGAGGAATCAGAAATTCTTCAGTAGTTTCTCACAGGGAAGGATTGTCATTGGCAGTAATAGCTGCCCAGTTACGGATTAGATGGAAGCTCAGGAAAATTCAGACTGTTAGGGAGAACAAAACAAATTATATTCATACATGTGCAAAACCAACCACACGAAGTACATGAAATCCCCACAAAAGTTATTTTCTCCTTTGAAATAAATTTCAAAAGCAAATTCTTCTGAATGAGTACTGCTATTTAAAAATAAAGAATGCAGGAGAATCCCGCTGTCTGGGGCTAGTTTGAGAAAAGAGCTCAAAAAGAAAAAATTCAGAATTTCAGTGTGATTCTCGACAGAAGGAATAGTCCAGATTTAACAAAATTCAAAACACCCAGTGTCTGTTGTTTTGTAATGTGCTGCCATATGCCAGTCAAGATTTTTTCCCCCTTGCTCTCAGTCTTCTAGCAGTTTTAATATCCCTCCCCATGCCCACTTTCCAAATTTATTCCATGCAGACATATACACATATCAAACCAGCGTCATTTTTAATTATTTCAGCTATATGCAGGTTTATAATCAAAATGTTCAGCACAATATTTATGAACAGCATGATAACGCAATGAAATCCATACAATTTAATTTAGGTGAATGTGTTTAGCAATTAGTACCAGAAATTTAAATTGGACTTAAATTGGAAATGGAGACCCAGTGAAGTTGCTACTATATTGGCATCGTATGATTGTATTGCTGTCCAATTATTAATCTGACTGTTCTCTTTTGGGCAGACTGAAGATTCTGGACTGACTACAAGTAGTCCTTGAACTACCACTGTAATGGAGCCTGTCCATCACAGTCGTAACTCTTGACAGTCGTAAAATGGGTCAAGCATATGACTGATCTGATTTTGTGACAATTTTTGCAGCAATCATTGAGTGATTCACCATGGTTGTTAAGTGACTCGGTGGTTTTTAAGTGAATTCTGTGGTCATTAAGCAGACCAATATTTTGCTATTGGCACTATTTTGTAGAAAACCAGAAGTAAATGCTGGTTTTCAGCGAAACCATTGTAAAATGTAGTCATGTGACCACAGAGCACTGTAAATGTCCATCAATGAGATCCAGTTGCTGAACATCTGAAGTATGGTCAGGTGATTGCAGGAAAGGGGACTGTTGAAACTTCAAATCTGGGTTGTAAGTACCCTCCAGATAGGTCCAATCATTAGTCAAGGACTATCTCTACAAGATTATCACAACTTAGAATGCATTACAGTAATCTAAGTAGAAGGATACCATAAAACCATGGTGTTTTCACCTGACTAGGATGATGATTGGCAGAGCAGACTAATCTTGTAAGTCAGCCCATATGATGGGATGAGTCTACTGGTAGGAATAGATCACGGGAAATTGATCCTTTGGGGCATTGCAGCTCTTCCCATAGCTATTAATGTATCACTGCTCTGATAGGATGAACCTTTGAACAAAGTCTATCAATTTATTGGTCCTCATATTTATATAATATTTGGATGGATTCCAGAAACCTAGAAACTGATTCAATCATATGCAGCTTGGTTTCATAGCTCAGCTTTCGTTGCTAAGTAGTTTGTGCTTAAAGATTGGAGATCAGTTACCACAGATGTGGTTCAGCTGGGAGAACATTGGAAACAAGTCAATTGCCTTATACCAGGTTAGACCTTTGGTCATTTAGGGAGGGAGGAAAGACCTCTCTAGCCATATTTGACCACTGAATGTAGTTCTTGAGGGATCTGGAGAAGAGTACTCTCTTGGAAGCCCTGGAGATTGACTAGAGAAGAGTTGTAAACAAAATTAGGCATATGGGCGGGTTTATACAACTTGCCAACTATTGATTGTGCTGATTGTTAACTTCCTCCAAGGTTTCAAGTCAGAGTGCTTCCCATCCCTGTTATTCTTCCGCCTTCGCTATGAGCATGTGCTCCAACACGGACTAATGGTCTTTCTCTATAAGACAACATCTGTAGGTAGAGAATTTCTGAAGGAATAACTGATTTTAAATCCATTGCTATGTTTGTACTCTATGATATCCAGCTTACGAACTCCAGGAGTGCCCAGATCCTGAACCCTTTGCCAATGGCATTGTAAGAGGAGCAGGTTATAGTGTGGGGCAGTCCATCTCTTTTGAGTGCCTCCCTGGCTATCAGTTGATTGGACAACCAGTCTTAACCTGCCAACATGGAACCAATAGGAACTGGGACCACCCATTGCCCAGGTGTGAAGGTATGACTTTATTGAGACTTTTTTTTGGTAGGGGATTATTAAGGGAAAAAAGAGAAAAGTAACACACTACGTTCGTATACCTAAGATATATCACATACATATTAAGTGTGTACTGGGCTTGTTGGTATTTGTCAAGAGGCACCATATTCATTTGTATCCACACATATAGTTTCCCTATCCTTCAGCACGAGCACCACTACACATTTCTGACTACAAACCTGAATTGGTTGGTCTTTGACTTTTATCGGTTTCTGTTTCACTTAGAAGTAGACCACTGCTAATTCAGCTTTATTGCTTCCACAGTACCTAGATGCCCATTAATTATACTATCAATGGGCCTTAATTTCTGCTCCTTCAGGGAGTGACAACTCTATTATCTTTCCATAGCTTTGATTTAATTTGAGTATGACTGTTGTGTCTGTTCACCTCCATCTTCTGCATGCCTCTCTCAGTATTCCTTTCATGTGGATATTTGTTCTTGGTGGCTCCCTCAGAAAACAGTATGAATAGAAATATAGTAATGCTGAACTTTGCTAAGGTTCATATATTCCTTTCTCATCACACCCTCAATTGAGGAAGCTTTGGTTTGTTAGAAGAAGGCTTCCCATGACTTGTAACCTTCTGCATATGCTGAGCTCTACTAGTAGTGCTTTTTAGCAACCACAGTTGTCCCAGTCAACACAAATTGACAAAGTTCACAACACACAGTTAAGTGGTTAAGGGAGACTTAGGCCAGCACCAGTTTTCACCAGGTTTTGAAAAGATTCCTTTAAACTGAAAGGGGTTGTGGGTTTGTTTTAGGTTTAAATAATCTTCCCTGCTCAGCTGAGTTGGGTATGCTCTCTCCCTGTTGCCTGTACAGAGAAGAGGGTTGGCTAGGGAATCCTGGAAGTTGAGGTCCACACATCTTCAAGTGGCCAAGATTAAGAAACACTGTATAGCTCATGAGAATAGCCGTTTGGAGGACTTGAAAATAGATTAAATGATACTAAAATCATGCCACCACTATTGTGCAAATTCTGAGATTTAGTAGCTCTTAATGTCTTTTGTGGTCCATTGCATACAGTCCCCTGTGGAGGAAACATCACTGCCCAAAATGGAACGATCTACTCCTCCGGCTTTCCCAATCAGTATCCCAATTCCCAGGACTGCACGTGGGTATTTGTGGTGTCATCTGGATATGGCATCTACCTCAACTTTACCTTGCTACAAACAGAGCCGTACAATGACTTCATCACTGTCTGGTGAGTGGGATTTGGACCTGGGAGCTCTCTCTCAGCCCAGCTTTTTCAGTAGTGTTGCTAGAAGCTTGTCATGGCTATGTTCTCTTATCCTTAGGAGACAATGAGAGATCCTCACATCGTGAGAAGTCTGGAGATATCAGTTTTTCACTTACCTCAAGGGAAACTGCTGGGATTAGGAAGCTTGGTGGCAGCAGACCTAGGACAATAAAATATATACTACAAAAAGACATCATCAAATTGGAAAAAAAATTTCCTCTAAACCCCTGGAGGAAAGGGAAAATTTCAGTATGCTTTCTAAAGAACTTTAAAGTAGCAATGAGCATCCTGAAGGGAGATAGTGATAATGGAAATGGCAGTAATGAAAATTGCTTGATTTGGAAAATGAATATCATAGAGAAACTTGGAAAGGTGTCCTGTTGTCAATATACCACAGCTATTGTCTACTCTCATTTCCATGGCTCTGAGGTCCAGTGGGGATCCACCAACCTCTAGATCAGAAGTCCACAAGAGGAAGCAAGCTGGTGACCAGAGAAGGACTGAGCTGTGAATAGGAAGAGCTTCACTGTTGCCTTTGCATTGAAGAGTTGTATTGTGTTACTTATCCTCTGTATTGGATTATGCAAATACACCTTTCAGTTGTAAAGTCTTTCCATTATTTCATGTTTAGAAACTATTGTGCACAGCAAAAGCTGAGTGGCAATGCTGGAATGCTTTTTATAGTCAAATTTAAAATAATAGGTATTTTGTATTTTTTTTCATTAGTTACAAATTTGTTGCAAACTAAAAGCTTAAGTACAGTATATGCAAATTCTCATTTTCACGTACTGTATTTCTAGGCTGGGAATTGGGACATCTTCAAGTGCATAGCTAGGCAGATATTCCAAATAGAATAAGAAAGAAAATAGGAAAAGAGCCTTTTATAGGTCTTGGAGCCTGTGAGCAGATCCTTGTGGATCCCTTCAGCCAGATTGACCCACTGGGAGTGTCTAATTGGCCTTCCAAGCACCATCTGGCTCTTACATCAAGAGGATTGTCAGCCCTTTCAAAGGTCTCAGCTGGAATTGTCTTCAGCCAACAACCTGGGTGGTGTGCAAACTCTGATCCATAATGTTCCCATTCTCGACCGTGTCTTTTCTGTTACTCTTTTGTATTTCTTTCCCTTTCTCTTCAGGGATGGTTCTCAAGAGACAGCTCCCCAGTTGGGGGTTTTCACAGGACACTCAGTGAAGAAAGCCATCCAAAGCTCTTCCAACCATGCTCTGATGAAGTTTCACAGCGATGCAGCCAATGGAGGCCTTTTTGTCATCCACTTCTATGGTAGGTACAGCTCACTGTGATGCAAGGGTTTGCGGTCATGCTTGTTTTCTAACGTCTTGCATGCAGCAATGATGGTTCAATTGGACATTGCTTACGTATTCAACTAGGGTTTATCAGGTGCCTTCTCTGCCGTACCACTGTGCAGCATAAAAAACACACTAATTTGGACCAATAAGTAGCACTTATCCTTATGGTTGGGTTCGCATAGAAAGCTTAATCAAATTGATTAGAAGCCAAGGGCTGCATGGATTGATTATTGTTAAGATTAGCAATGCTTTTTGTAGCTGAACTCTGCCCATTGAGTTAGCTTGAGATCCCAGGTATTGTGCAAATCAAGCAAATGGGTTAATTCAATAATCAAGTTGTGTGAACCATCCCATGAAGAAATTCAAATGCTGAGTGAAGAACTGTGTAGTTGGTGTAAACCAAGGAGTAAGAGATACATTTGGCTTACAGAATAAAAAAGAACATATTTCTTTGGGGAAAAAAATACCCTTGAGGACCAATGAATCTTCAAAATGTTGAACCACAGAAGGCTACAAAAGGGAGAAAATTGGTTTCCCACCACCACCACCACCACCCAGGGAGCAGGTTCTGTTTGTTGTGGAATTGATTTTCCAGAGATTTAGCTTCTGGCTTCTCTCTTTGTTCATTATTTATTTACTCATCCATTCAATTTATATGGCCGCCCATCTCAACAAGTGATTCCAATTTTTACCGAGGAACTATAACGCAAAGATACATATTAAAGTCCCATAGCTGGAGATTTGGTACTCTCATGCATTTGATTTATTTCTTTCTCTCCCCAGCCTATCAACTTTCTAAGTGCCAACCACCAACTATGGTCCCTAATGCTGAAATAATCACTGAAAATGAGGATTACAGAATAGGTATCGCTTGCATGTTTTTGCTAGTATTTTCTGGATGTAGACAGGTGATATAAATCACAGAAGGATAGTGTTCCCCCTATTCTCCTCCTAATCCTAATTCAATGTCTGAAATAGGTACCCATAACTTATTTGCAATAAATAAGAAAATAACTGAATATATTTTTCCCGTTCTTGCCACACACACAGTTCAGCATCTTAGCAGAGTGAAGTATGTACTCCTTATTTATTGTAAGCGCCAGGAATCTACTGGATGCAGCTAGGAACACATAAAAGGAATCACGCAACAATTGCATTGACCCTGCCTTTTCTATCACTTCCTTTATCTGCTGTGAATAAGAAGAAGAAGGTCTGCACAGCTTAAAATGAAAGTCAGGGTTAGTTTTTATAAGAAACTTACCTGAGGAGTGAATTCTTCCATCCAGGAAGACCACCGAGACATTAGAACCAGCATATTAAATTGTGGTGTTCTTCATATGATTCTAATCCACAAGGCCCCTCTTGAGGCATGCTCAACTCCTGGCAACAAAATGGAAGCTATTCAGAGCAACTGTTTTCCACTGTCCTCGGGTTGTTTTTTTCAAATTTCCTGGACTAGTTTACAACCCTTGGATTTTCTGGTGGTCTCCCTTCCAAATACAGCACTAACCTGGTCCTAGTTTAATTAGCTCTTGGGGGATCAGCTAATACTAAGACAGTTCATCCTTGATTTTGCAGCTAAAGCAGCTTGTCCCTGATTTGAAACCCTCATTTGCATGTCAAAGGTGGGGGAGGGGTGATTTTGAGCACTCCACTTTGTTTAAAACAAAGCTATCCTCACTTCCAGATTTGAATGATAGCAGTGGGACCAGAATACAACACCACCTTCACTCTTCTTCAAGCAGAAAATTAGCAAGCCGGGATGAACTTTTCAACCTGTCAGTCTTAATAAATAAATAAATAAATAAAATGATAGCTTGGATATAAAAAAAAATAGATGTTACCTACAAGTCAGAATTCTTCCACTGCATTGAGTGGTATGCTTATCCAGACTTAAAGGGTAGATCTTTTACCTGTACACCAGATGTGTACAGAGTTTGAAAGATTAATGAGGACAATGGGATAACTGGAAGTGATTCACGAGAGAATAGAGGTAGCAGATGACAAGGCTTGGCTGATCTTGTGCAGTGCTACACACCTGGGAGAAATATTGCAAAGTAATTCAGCTAAAGATTTCTCCCTAATGACACCATCAAGTGTGCTTCAAAGATATCAGATAAAAATGTGCCAGAGCATGAAGCAGTGATAGGGCTTATGCAATACCCCCCACCCCCTGCTTCCTTTGACATGTCTTTTGGCTAATTCAGATCACTAACACTTTAAAGTAGGGTTTCCAACTTTAACTTTGGCAACTTTAAGCTGTGCGGCCATCAACTTGCTAGCTGGGGAATTCTGGAAGTTGAAGTCCATGCATCTTCAAGGTTGAGAAACATTACCCTAAGGTGACTTTCTGGACCATGAGAGAAAACATACATGCTTTCATTTAATAGCAGATGGTCTTCCCCATTTGGCAAGATAACAATTTGAGAATGGCAGTTTTAGTTCACATGCTTTTTCCACTCCCCTTACTTCAATTAACTTTACGGGATCCTGATCTCCTTCCTCACATCTAGTTCACTTGTAATCATGATCCACCTGATGACCCTTGTTCAAAATATGCTCTTTTGTATTCTTGGAACACACCTGCATCTTCTTTGTTCCTTTCCGTAGGTGATATTATTAGGTATCAATGTCTTCCTGGCTTCACCTTGGTTGGAAATGAGATCCTGACATGCAGGCTTGGTACCCACCTCCAGTTCGAAGGCCCTCCCCCAACTTGTGAAGGTCAGTCACTTTGATGGAAGTGCAAAAAAAAATCCCAGAACTCATAGCAGAGAATAAATAATATATGGATATCTTGCTTTTTAATATTGGATATACAAGAAGTCACAGAGATATATTAAGACCTATGCTGTGGACACCCAGAAAAGGTGTCAAAAAGACTTCCTTTAAAAATAATATAGATGTTTTATTATTATTTTTATTATTGTTGTTGTTGTTGTTATTGACTAAAAATAAATCAGTCTGCATCACCGGCTTCTAAAGGAGACCCATGCTTTATTCTAGAAAGGGAACCTAAGGTAAATATGACATAGGTGCCACGACAGATCATTTTCTTGATTGCAACACATAGTTTATATTTGTGCAAATGATATTTTCTTTGCAAAAGCAATGTGGCAATCCATCTCATACTCACAAACCCAGTATAGACAAGGAGGGTTTGTGAGGCCCATGTATACCAAGTTTTAAAAGATCCTGAGATAGTCATGAAAGCAAAGTCTATTGCTAACTAGGGGAAGATGCAACAGAACTGTTTCCCCCAGTTAAATAGTCAAATAGGTGATGGGAAAGACTTCTCATAGAGCCTGGGTGAACTAGTCGTGTAAGCCAAAACAGGCAATCTTCACCAAATTGTGGACTAACTTCCAGAATTTACTAGCCTGCATCTTCAGTGTTGAGAACTCGATCTCATTGGAGACCTGCTAGATGAGTTAGCCAGATTCCTCATAGCTTCTGAGCCCAGTTAACAGCCCTAAGAGTAGTTGTCTTTCACAGTGACATAGAGTAACTCTCTGTGCCTTGCTTTTTTTTGTTTGTGTCAATCAGTTCACTGTCCAATGAATGAGGTCCTCCGTAACTCCACAGGAGTGATCCTAAGCCCATCCTTCACAGGCAGCTATCCTCACTTCCAGACTTGCTCTTGGATGATAGCAATGGAACCAGAGTACAACATCACCTTCACTGTTGAATATTTCTTGAGTGAGAAGAAGTATGATGAGTTTGGGATATTTGATGGTGAGTCACAAAGGTTGGATGGTTTTGGAGAGGAGATGGTGAGGGACTAGATTGCCAGAAGGAAGACTGCTTAAACTACATAATTTCCTTTAAGGGTGGAAGGTGGTGAAGAGGGATCAGGGTGGGACTACACATTGCAGTAGCTCCCAGAATTCGGCCCAGTGAGACAGAGAAAGCAATTGATAGAGGAGAATATTTATAGCTCAGGGTTGAAATGAGGGGTCCTTGGTGCTCTCTGAGCTTGGTTGTTTTCTTGCAGACATTTCATTACCCAGACTAGTGACATCATCAGGGCTAGAGAAAACAATATCAGGTGGCCACCACCAGTATTATTAATCATGAATTATATGATTGGTAGCATCATGCACTATTCCTCCATGGATAAGACATCAATTGCCAAAGATGGGGAGAGGAAAATGCATTATAAGCTTATAGAATTATAAAATATCTTGCAAAGAGTAAATAAAACTTTTTTTTTCTGATTCCCTGCGGCTAAAAGACATGATTAACCAACTAAAGTGATTGACAGGAGAAAAGAACATATTATTTCACTTTTTGCATATTTAACTTTGGAGATTCCCTGCCAGGGCATATAGTTTAGTAGGCAAACTGAAATGTTAAGTCCCCTTCCTCAGCCTTACAAGCAATTGTGCCCTCTTCCTTCATCCTTTTGTTTTCTGTGCTTTTTCCCTTCCATGTTGGAGATAACTGCATTTAGTCTTCAGGGCCCTTCTTTCCAGATTCTCCCCCACAAATGATTATCTTCCAAATCATGGTCTCTTGCTGAGCCCTTTGTTAGCTTCACTAGATGAATTTATTCATAATTATGAAGACTGATTAGGAAGGATTGCTCTGTCAGTTATTGTTACAACTATGACAGCTGAAAGAAACATCTGTATTCAGCATTTCTGAATCCTAGGGTTTGGAAACGTATAAGAAAAGAAGGCTATTGCAATCATCTATGCTCTCTGTTCTTCTATATAACCTTCCCGACTCCATACCCCCCCAGATATATTTAACTAGAACCAGCTTTACCCCATCCAGAGTGGTCTCTGGGGTTTATGGGGATTATCAACTAGCAAAATTGGTAGTGAATTGGAAAAATCCACACCAGGTAGGTTTCTACAACTTTCATTGAGCTAAGTGCAAAATGATGCTTTGAATGTCATGTCAGGAGCCTTTCTTCAACATGGCCCAAAGCCATGTAAAAAGAACTTTACAAATGAATGGCTGTGTCCATGTAAATAAAACTAAATAGTATATGCCATTAATTTAATTATCTTAAGTTTGTCTTCCCTATTGCAGCGTTTCTTACCAGGGTTATTGTTGCAGAGGTAAAATAAGAGGAGATTCTGTCGATGCTTCTGAGCTCCCCCCCCCAAAAAAAATATGAGAGATGAGGACAGGAAATAAACAACTGAGACAAAATAAACAGATTCCCATGTTTCTTTGAGCAGTTTTTCTTAATCTCTATGGTTTTAAGAATTCACTAGTCAATGTTCTGGAGGAACATTCAACTTGAAATCCACACATCTTAAAGTTGGTGATGTTGAGAAATACTGTACCAGAGACTGAATAAATTAAGAAATCTGGGAATAAATATCAAATCAGATTCTCTCATGCACAGTGATGTAGGAATTTCATTAACCAAGCAGGCTGGGACAGAGTTGAGACAGATCTCACTTGGAAGTTTGACCCCAAAATGTGGGAGGCTATAGAGTACCCGGGGCTTGGATCTGTATAGTCTGAAGGAACTGAACAGGATGCTGACCCTTAAAAGCTTTTGGTTCAATCCAGTTATGGCTTTTCGTTGGCTCACGCTCTGCTTTTCTGATGCTTCTAAAGGGCCTTCAGGTCAGAGTCCACTGTTACTGTCTCTAAGTGGAAATTACTCTGCACCACTGGTGGTGACCAGTTCAGGAAACAGAGCCTATCTCCACTGGTCCTCTGATCATGCCTACAGCAGGAAGGGTTTCCGGATCCGATATTCTGGTGAGTAGGGAGTGCGAAAGAAGTCTGATCACCTTTGCATAAAGCAGGGGGTAAGCTGATGAGAAAATGCTTCTTCTTGACTTACTTTTTCTGGTATTCTAAAACTAGAAATGAATCTCATTAGTTTTCCCATAGAAAAATTACCCAACCTGTTCGGGATTATTATTATTTTTGTATTTGTTTGCTTTGCTTTTGTTGTTTAATTAATTCCTTCCTTTCACGCATCCATTCGGTCACTGAGTCTGAAGTCTTGGATTAATGCAATTTGCTTCTGAATAAACATGAACCAAATTGTGCTGTAAATGGAATCACATTCAGGGTTACGGCTTGCACTTTTTGCTGTAATTAATTTAGTGAAGGGTATTTATTATTAATTATAGGCTCATTGAGAAAGAATACACCATGCTAATCTCGAAGTAATACTGTGGTGCGTAACCCCCAAAGCATTTATTTATTGCAGGTCAACTAACTTTATGTGCAACTTTTTAATTTTATAAACACTACAATCCAGCTTTTCAGTTCACCATAAAACTTTCCGCGCCGTGGGTCACACTTTCTTAAAGTGAGAATTGCTGAAAAAGAAATAATGTGGTTTGTTTCAATATGACTAAATTGAGGTTATTGTTATTCAGGGAATAATCATTGGTTACATAGCTAAATTTTGGACAAGTACTCTGCTGGGAGACATTGCCATTCTCCTAGGAAATTATTTTGATCCATCTAAAATACAATGTTGGTTCATAATTGGGAACCATTGTTTCATGGTCATATGGAGATGACATAACTGTGAAATAATTATAGGTACCATACCCAAAGGTTCTTGGGCGGCACTTAGAAAATCTGCAAATTGACAAAATTTCCATCTGTCAATTGCAAAAAGCCACACTGCTTAAATTCTCACATATAGTACACTGATACATTTTGACATCATAGGTTCCTGAGAAAAACTCAACGCTCAATGCTATGAAGTCTAACACCAGCTAAAAATTGGAATCTGTGACTTCACATTGTGCTGATATTATTAACAATTATTAATTATTAATTAATAATTAATAATTAAATAATAAATAATAATTAATTAATAATTAATAAATAAATAATAATTCATAATAACTGCATAGAAAATGAAAAAGTTAAATTGCTCTGGGATTTTAGAATTCAAACAGACAGGCACTTGCCACATAACAACCCAGACTGAACAATTGTCGATAAGAAAGACAAAAACGTCTGGATAGTGGACGTGGCAGTGCCTGGAGACAGCAGAATAAAAGAGAAAGAACTGGATAAGATAACAAAATACAAAGATCTGCAAATAGAAATAGAACGACTGTGGCAAAGGCAAGCAAGGGTAGTACCAATAGTAATAGGTCCTTGGGTGCAATCCCAAAACAACTGGAGCACCACTTGAACACCATTGGCATTGACAAATTTGCCATCAGTCAATTGCAAAAGGTGGGGACAGCTTCCATCCTGTTCTTTACTCGGAACAGTTTCCATCCTGTGACGATATCTGCAACACCATCAAACATCCAGATCTGCCTATGCCAGGTCCTTGGTAAGGACTCGATAGGTAGACAAAAATGCCAAACCCGGTCTGAACATCTGGCTGACTGTGCGATGATCAATAATAATAATAAAAGATGGCAGTTGGGGAAGGCTGATATATAGATTAATGGCAATTCATGATATGAGTGTATTTCCCCCCCTAAATCTGACATATGAATTCAAGTTGTAGATTTAAACTATACAACTGTTCACTACACATCAGTTGTAGCAAATACTGTAAGTTCCCTGTTATCATTTGAATTCTGGAGGTTCAAGCTAACATATCTTAGAGTTGCTAAGGTTGAGGAACGCTATAAAAAAACTGAAGTGGAGGCATGGATTGAAGGAAATGAGAAAAGCTGACCTTTGCTTCTTATTACTCTTATTTGTTTCCCAACCATTGCCACAAAACAACCCACTAAGAATGCATTTTAAAGAATGGGAACTACATTTTTTTCTTGTCTACACCACTTTGGTTCCTGTATATTTATATGACTTGAGGTGGCTTCCAATAACTAAACTAAACTTAATCCATAAAATAAAAGAACCGTAAGATTATTATTTTTTTTGAATGACTGGAAACATTTTGCTGAAAGAAGAAATATCAAATTGGGTTTAAGTGGAATAAGGAGGTTGCGGGAAAAATAGACGAAAAAATAGGAAAAGTGTGGAAGACGTACATATATGATTTATTTCTTTTCTCTTTACTTATTTGCTATCGTTCTGTTTTTATGTATTTTACTATATTGATTTTTTTTAAAGGTGCAATAAAACAATCATTAAAATCATTAGATTAACAATTATGCAGAAAATTTAGGTCAGGGGAATCTAAGAATCTCCTTCTGTCCCTTCTTTGGGTCACACCAGGAAGGTGAATCTAACATGAACACCTAATGATGTTGTTAAGCTCCAAAGTTGGGAGCGTAATTTCTTCTAATCTCTGGGAGAATTTCTATTGACTTGAGGAGAGCATATCAATATTTTAAAAAATGTTTCCCACTGTTCTGGTTATTTTTTTCTCCCTAAATTAAAGGAAGTGAGTTAACTTTGCCTCTGCCTCATTTAAATTGAAATTCTTTTAAGTAAAATTCAACTATGTAGTTTTTTGGGAATAATACGGAAGTGATACGAGATCTCTTTCTAGAATGCTAATTGTTCAATTTAGCCCCTAGTTCTGGAATTTCCTGGTGGTTTTTCCATCCATGTAGTGAGGAGATCTAATGTGTTTTATGAGATTAGCCAAGTAGAGTAAAGTGTTGCTAAGGATGAATAATTCTAAAGAAACTTCTTTGGGGATCTGATTGAAAGATCATCAGAACAGCTGCTGAGGGGAACTGTTTAGAAAGAAGTGAGATCAGAGCAGTGGATCTTTTATGGAGGCAATAGTGGACATTTGTGGAAAATAGAGGACATTGGGGTAATTTTAAGTAAAGGAGAAATGTCAGGGGTGAAACTCACACGTCTATGACTTTGTCTTCTCCAGAGCTTCCATCAAAATGCCATTTTAAGTCCCTAACTTCACTTCAATCTCTTTTCACAACTGTTGATAATAGTTTGACTTGGTTCAATATAATCAGCAGTATTGATAAAACCATATGTCACCTAATGATATTATTACCAGTAATGTGTGCTACATTTATGACTGAAATGGTGACCTTCATTATATAGCTTTTCTAGACTGTAAAGGTATGATAGTATGCATGTGTGTGTGTAAACTAAACTACCTAAATTGAAAAGTCTGGGATGAAGGAAAAATGTCTATGTTGGTCAAAGAGACCCATAGTCAAAATACCATTAACACGTCAACCCTGGTGGTACGAATGCTTCTGTTTAGCCCTATTAATTCATACCATGTTTTAAGGCAGCTTCCTACAATCTGGTGCCCTCCAAATGTGCTGGCACCACAGCTACAATAATTCCCAGCTAACCAACAACCATGGTAGCAGAGGATTCTGGGAACTGTAATCCAACCCATCCGGAGAGCACCAAGTTGAAGGAGGCTGTGTTGGTAAGTAACAAAAGATGAAAAAGACAGGTTGGGTCTGTAACATAAATCAACTATTGAGAGAAAACTCTGCGTGGCTTGGAAATATAGAAGTAAGGATAACAAACCAGTGGAAAGTTTTCCTCAAGGTGAATTTGACAAAGGCAGGTTTTTTGAGCACAGAAGCCACAGTATCTCTGAATAGGTACACTATATAGTACAGTGTACATCAGAGGTCTTCAAACGTGGCTCTTTTATGACTTGTGGACTTCAACTCCCAGAATTCCTCAGCCAGGCATGCTGGCTGAGGAATTCTGGGAGTTGAAGTCCATAAGTCATAAAAGGGCCACGTTTGAAGATGCCTGGTGTACGTCATCAGTGCCAGCTGATGCCTGAAGGCCTTAAGTAACATGTCTTAGACATGTCTTCTATATGAAGTTATTATTAATACTATTATTACCTTCCATGATTCATACAAGCATGAACTTCAGCTATCCGAATCTTCAGCCATATCTATGCCAACTGGGAAACTACGAGGGCTGTAGTCCATCCATTTTGAGGTTGTGTGAGAAGAGGAAAGCTGGTTTAATGTATGAATGTGTGCTGTGTCTTTGGTTCTGGTTTATTGTTAAATCTGAGTTGCATGAAGGTCCTGTGCCAAAGGTCTATGGCTGAGCTTTGCAAGGAGTGGATTTGAGCAGAGCTATTTCTCTTCACCTGTAATTGCATGATGTTCCATGCTTCTGAGTATATGCATATGTATGTTTTCCTCCCACTTGTCTAGCCCCTTATTGCAGCCTCCCTCCAGCACCTCTCCATGGCTCTATCCTCAGCCACTCCGGCCTGCAACCAGGAAGCACCATTTGGTTCGGTTGTGACACCGGCTACCGCCTTGTTGGCCACAGCTTTTCAACGTGTTCGAGACACCCTCAGGGTTACCACCACTGGAACAAAGCCATTCCTCTGTGTCAAGGTGTGCAGGAGACAAACGACAACTGTATACTTTGTTTATTTGAACATTAATCCTACCCTGTCTTGCAACAGGCTGGGTGTTACCATTATGTAAGGTCTAAAAGGGCTGGCTATCCTAATACCCAAAATGTTGCACAAATGTTATATGTCCCCAATATTAGAGTTTAACTCAGGCAAGACTGTTTTTCTCTTTCTCTGTATTGGAGTAGTTGATTTTTCCTCTTTCTGTTATTTTTGCATCTGCTCTGACGTATTCAGTGGTTCCATATTACGTTAGTTGAATGGATAATTTGACCATCCATTGGACTTTGTGTCTTATTTCCAATGGTCTCTGTCACATTGAAACTTGGCATCAGAAACATTTGTTTTCTAATTTGAGGGGAAGGCACATAAAGCTATGTTTTCAAAATTGTTGCAGGATCTCCCAGCTTTCCCCAAAACTACCCATCAAAAGGAAACCTAAAACTTAAGTGTGGCTTCATCCCCAGCAGAAAGCTTTGGATAAAGCCTAAAAGAGTTCTTAGTAATTCCCTGGCGTCTTCCAAAATGGAGCAGATTTAAGCTAGTCTTTAACTGTCACCAGGTCTTTCTGGTGAACTTTGCACCATTTATCTGAGCAGAGCTGAGCTATGCAAGTCTTACTAATAATACCCCTTTCTCCTTGAAAGAGGAGAACTAAGAAGGGAAGAGCGATCTGATGAAAGAAGCAGTTCAGCCTAGTCAGCACACCTGAAGTTGCCATGGCAACTATAATTTTCAAAACCCACCAGAAGCTGCACATTAAAACCCACCAGTGCAATATGTCTCTACTTGCAAAGGCAGGAATTAATTATCATTGTGTTCTGGAGTGAAGAGTCAGCTAATTTTACTGGGTGGAACCCAGGGCATCCAAGAAATACTATGGCTGCCCTGGGTTAATAATCTGTAGCTGAAGGTTGAGCTGTGGAGTCCATGGTGCTCTCTGAGCTTCGTTGTTTGCTTGCAGATATTTCGCTACCCAACTAGATAACATTCTTCAGCAAACAATCAAGCTCAGAGAACACCAAGGACTCCATAATTAAAGAGTTTTTAGCATCATGCAGATATTGTTTTGAAAAATGAGGAAAGTTTTAGCAGATATTCCTGTGGAGATAACAAATATAGGAAATATATTTTGCTTTATTAGCTGCTGCACTGGGTGAAGGGAACAAGAAGCACAGTTTGCTCATTGGCAATAGAACTTGGTTGTCTGCAGCAACTTGAGTTTGATTGTTCTCTTCCAGAAATGTCTCTGAGTGTCCTTCAGCCTACTGACCATTCATAGGTCACACTTCTTCATGGGGTGGTACTGAAATATTAAACTATGGCTAGGTAACTTGAAACATGACACCTACACATTTGCACTAATATCAGTTTCTTCATAAGGTAAATGAATGGTCAAAAGCTTGATGATCCATGGTTATTTTTTATTGCCTGGGGAATAAGAGACTGAGGCCCTGGTTTATGACACAAGGACAGCCTCAGAGGCATTAGCATGAATGTTAGGGATCCAAACAACCAGGGCATTTCTACTCAACCTTTAGAATTTCAGTATTTATAGTCACAATTACATCTGGTATCATGTTCAGGAACATTAGATCTATCAATCCATTAATTTAGATCACATTTTTTCTGAATAAACCACAATGGCTGTGGTTCACTTGGAAGAGTTAGCCATAAACCCCAATTAACAAAGTCCAGCATCTGGGTGCACAAACCAGACCAACCATAGTTTGTCTTAGATCTGTCTGTGAACCCCAGCTATTTTGCATTTTTGAATCCCATAGTTATGCATTTTTTTTTCCCCTTTAAAAAATCATATCCAGATCAGTGGTGGGATCCAGCTGGTTCGCACCAGTTCTGCAGACCTGGTAGCTAATTTTTTGTTGCCCAGGCCCAGAATGGACTTCCGGAAGTGGCATCCACACAGGGAACCAGTTGTTCACATATTTGAATCCCACCACTCCTTCCTTCCTTCCTTCCTTCCTTCCTTCCTTCCTTCCTTCCTTCCTTCCTTCCTTCCTTCCTGTGGTGGGATTCAGCCACTTCGCACCAGTTTGGCAGACCCGGTAGCTAATTTTTTGTTGCCCAGGCCCAGAATGGACTTCCGGAAGTGGCATCCACACAGCGAACCGGTTGTTCACATATTGGAATCCCACCACTGATCCAGATGCATGCCTTCTCTCCAAATATGTAACACAGCTCCAACAAAAGATGTGAGGTGCCACTTGCTGCAAGCAACCCAATCATTAATCTGAGACCTGGCAGGGTTGAATAAATCTGAAAGAACATTCTCTGTAAACCTCTTGCCACCATTGAAATCCAGGCTCTGATGGGAAGACAGTTAAGGAAGGGGGGAAAGATAAAGATCAGAGATTGTCTGATTAGACTTACTTAAGCTTCATTTAAAGCAGATTCATTTGTAATAATAGCCTTGCTCCTTGGGGTTCAGTGAGGCAGAATGATTTGTTTGAGTTCCTGCTAACCAGTCAGTCCCCACCTCCCTGCTTCTCTGAGCTCTTTCCAAAACAGACTTCATTGCTCTTTTATTGCTTCCCTTGACCTCTAGCCACTCTTTGTCTTAGCGTCTCTCAGGAACCTGCTTCCTCTGATTCTTTAAACAGTAGCTGCTTTCAGGTTTCCACAATCAGATTTAAAGTTCTTTGCTGCCCTTGTAAACTCATTTTAGGCTGTGGGAGTCAGGGTCTTAATGAACTGGTAAATCATTGGGTTTAGTTCTAGATGTTTTTCCTCAACCACGCTTGTTGAAATATATTAATGCCAAGAAACATGAAGTAACTAACATCAAACATTTCCTGGCAAATCTTTGGTCAAAAGTCATAGAGGCAGAATCCTTTCTTAATGATTGGTTGTTTTACAACCATTCAAAATTAGTCTCTGGAGATTCTCAGTCATCCAGGTCATGGTTGTCCCAAAAGGGCTTTTTCAAAGGGCAACTGGACTTTGTTTTTCCTTGAAAACATTTCATTTCTCATCCAAGAAACTTCTACAATTCTGACTGAATGGTGGAGGATGGAAGGATTTAGATTTTTTGCACTCAGCTGCAAAAGAAGCTCCTTGGAAGAGAAACAAAACATCTTCAGGGAAAAACCAAGTCCAGTTGCCTTTTTGAAAAAGCATCTTTGGGACGTTCAAAATCAGGAAGGCCACAAGATGGGTGCTTTATGGCCCATAAAGCACTCCCAATCATTGTGAATGGTCACACACATCCCCATGGTTACATGACTGCATGTCAGGTGGGTCAGGCTTTATAACAGCTACAGGTTCCACGCTCACATAATAGCAATTTGCAATATTTTTTTGCTGCTGTTTGGCAAAAACCTCAGTTAAATGAATGGGTTCACTTAACGACTGCCACGAAAAAGGCTGGGAAATTCCTTCCAGTCACATGGGTGCCTTGACTTACAACAGCAGTAAAATTAGGACTGTAATTCTGGGCCCAGTCATGGACATAAATTGAGGACTACCTGTAATGAAATGTTTCTTTAGCTTGAACATTTTGCTGATGCCTTACTGTTTTCTCCAATCTTCTTTAATTTTCTTTGCATACTGGAGCTGCTAAATACAAGCATCTACATAGATAAGCTCAACTTAAAATGCCAATATTTTTAATGGATGATCATAAACCCTAATATAAAAACAAATAACAAATGCCTATTCTTCTTTAATAATCCAAGTGATTGTGTTCAGTCTCTCTGCATCCGTTTTGGATGATGCTCCCAAATTATCCTCTTAAATCGCCAATCTAATCTGTAAAATAACAGATGTTCTGTTTCATTGCTGTAAAGATTCCATCATGCCGTCTTCTGCAAAAGGATACTAAATGCTCCAAATTAGAATGCTGTTTTGATGCAAAAGAGCACAAGAGATGTTTCCGTCTTCTTTGATGAACCATTTGCTAAATCCAAGAACTTGTAACTGAGTCCATTCCTGCCTGGCCATCTGTACTAGAAGCAAAGTAGATGGAAGTCAAGGGCCTTCTCTAGTTATTTAATGAGCTTTGGGTAAATTGCAACTGGTCTGAGCAGAGCTACATTAGGACTAACTAGGCTGTATATTGACATAGGATTCATAGAAATTATCCAGATGAAGACTGCTGCAAGATTTTTAAATGCAAGCATGCCAGATGTTTAAAGAGGGTTAAGACGCACCTTTCCTGACTAAAATATTTTATAAAATGGTATAAGTAGATCTATCTATCTATCTATCTATCTATCTATCTATCTATCTATCTATCTATCTATCTATCTATCTATCTATCTATCTATCTATCTATCTATCTATCTATCTATCTATCATCTATCTATCTATCTATCTATCTATCTATCTATCTATCTATCTATCTATCTATCTTATCTATCTATCTATCTATCTATCTATCTATCTTATCTATCTATCTATCTATCTATCTATCTATCTATCTATCTATCTATCTATCTATCTATCTATCATCTCAGAACTTTTGCAGCAAAACTGAACAAACACGCCAACGTCTAAAGTGGGTTTAAAAGTAATGAGTGCCAGAAAAGGAATAACTCCAAGGGTCAGAGCGTCTTGGTTAATCAAAACCCCAATAAAAATTACACAGGAGGAGGGAAGCCAAGTCAGGCACATCAAGGCAAAGGAGAGACTCTGGAGGAAAGTGCAGCAAATTCTTCTTTCAAATAGTTTGTCCATAAGATTACTAGACCCCAAATCCTCTCTGGATATCTGAGTCCGGCTGTCAACAACCTGGGGGCTGTTATTTAAAGAATTCCTCTTTGGCCTCAAGATAAAGCTTGCTCTTTTCTGAGGTTGAATTCATTTCCTCTTGGCGGGAGGCAGATGGGATAGAAATGCTGCCAGACATTTCACTTTTCGCTGGTTAGGTAAACTCCCCTTTTGCTGGTTTTCATTAAAGCTCTAGCAGCTGAGACTTTCATTCTCTCACTTCTAATAAAAGCCTGGGATGACAAACTACTTTGTCTTTTTGTTCAGGCCAAAGTCATTCTTGATTTCCCATGATCTTTAGCACATCTGATAAAGCTGAACTTAATGGTTGGAGAGAGGGGACGTTGGAGATGTGTGATGAATTCTTCGTTTGCCTCTTTTAAAATATTAAAATATTCCCTCCTGCCCATTCTTCTCCGTCCTGCAAAATTTTCTTGTTTGCCTCATATTCACTCTCCACAATACAGGTGACCCTCAACTTACGACCACAATTGAGCCGAGAATTTATATTGCTAAGTGAGAAATTTGTTAAATGACTTTTGCCCCATTTTACGATGCTTCTTGCCGCATTGGTTAAGTGAATCAGTGCAGTTGTTAAATTAGTAACGTGGTTGTTAGGTGAATCTGGCTTCACTTGGCTTGTCAGAAAGCCACAAAAGATGTCTATGAAGGTTCTCAGTTAATGGTTGTGTACATAAACCCTTCCACTCCCCACCATCTAGTCACAGCTGAAGAAGCTTCTTGGATGAGAAGTGAAACGTCTTCAAAAGAAACACAAGAAAGTCCAGTTGCCTCCAGAAAAAAAAAAAAAAGCACCTTTGGGGCAGTGGTGGGATTCAGTCGGTTCGCACCAGTTCGGGAGAACTGGAAGCTATTTTTTTGTTGACTTCAGTGAACCGGCTGAAGCCCTAGCCCAGTAATGGAGAACCTTTTAGAGACCGGGTGCCCCAAAACCACCCCGCCCAGCCCCCTACTCCACCACCACCCCACTCCACCCCGTCCGTCCGCAGGGCCACCCACCACCTCCATGGCCTGCCGCAGATTGGCCAGATGGCCCTGCAGCACAGTGGTGGCCACGCCCTCCGCCCTCCACCCGCACCCCACAGCATCATCTGCGTGCAATGGGGCGCGAGGGCAGAGTCTTGTCCCTGCTGCCCGGCTGCCATGTCCTTGGCTATGCTGCTCCACGTGAACCGCACCCGGGGGTGACTCTCCTCCGGTTGGGCTGCTGGTGAGGGGGGGGGGCACGGGGGGAGGTAGGGCTGGGGCGACAGCGCGTGTGCCCACAGAGAGGGCTCTGAGTGCCACCTCTGGCACACGTGCCATAGGTTCGCCACCACTGCCCTAGCCTTTTTTCGCAAGGCCCAGAACAGACCACCAGAAATGCATGGATGCCACTTCTGGAAGTCCATTCTCGGCCTCAGAGGCCCAGGCCCAGAACGGACTTCTGGAAGCGATGTCCACTCAGAGAACCAGTTGTTCAGGTATTTTAATCCCACCACTGCTTTGGGGTCACAAAAGATGATCACATGACCCCAGGACACTACAACCATCATAAAAATGAACCAGTTGCCGAGCATCCAAATGTGAATCATGTGACCATGGGATGCTGCAATAAGTGTGGAAAAAATGGTCATAAGTCACTTTTTCAGTGCTGTAATGGTCACTAAATGAACTGTTATAAGTCGAGGACTACCTGTAGTTAAATTGCATTTATTATTTAAATTTATTAGCCACCTAACTCCAGTGGACTCTGGGCAGCACACAAAATGAGGGAAAACATAAAAGCAGCTAAAGCATCAAATCAGGCAGACAGCCCAGACTAAAATAATCTGATAGACAGCAAAAAATAATTGAACAAACAATAAACATCAACTCCAGGTCTGGGACCGAAGCCAGGAGTTGATGTTTATTTAACTTGTAATCAGAGAATATAGTTCTTACAGTAGCAACCCTCAGTCAATATCTATGATTACACAAATTAGAATAAAACAGGTACCTATCCAAACACTGAAAAGAATTGCATAAACGATTTACATGAATGCAGTGCTGGTTCTTGCAATGCCCTGTTTTGCCACGGTGATTCCCTTTATCTCACGTAATGAAATTCTCTTTAGTTATTTCATGTAACAATTGTTACAGAGGGGGAAACCCTCTGATTATCCTGGATGCTTGTGTTCCTTTGCATTAGATGACAGTAGTAATAAGTGGATAAAAATGAAAAAAATATGTGGTAGGACAAGAAAGGAAGTGTAGCCACAGTTTTAAAGCTATCCTGAGATCAGGAAATCTTCTATCCTCCATCCTCCATCCATCATCTATCTATCTGCCAACTATCCTTATCTATTTATCATCTATCCTCTATTTATGAACTATCTGCCAACTAGCTATCCTCATCTATCTCTTGAGCTTTGGAAGGGGGAAACCGTCTAGGTCTCTAGTTCACTGATTCCACCATGCTATAGCAATTAGCTTAATATTTCCTTAATCTGTATATATATATATATATCTGTGCAGTTTAGCATCTCTGAGGATCCTCTTTCTTCTGATTCTTTAAAGTGTAGCTTATAGACATTTAAACCCCATATTTTTCCTGCAAACTCTTATCAGTTTGGATCAGACTTTATCTCCTTCAATAAGTTCTCAAACTTCAATGCAATCAACCAGGCTGAAAGATATCTATTCCACATCAAATATACAATATTCCAAAGAATGTTTTCATATCTGAATACACATTTTTCACTAGGAGTCTCAACTGGAGTACAATATTAAGAACTCCTACTGCTTTATATGTTTCATTTCCACTATTCTTAAGTTAGAGTGTTTTGATCTAAACTGATTAATTTTATACTATATTAATGTATGTCTAAGACTGAGTAGTCCATGAGTAGTGAATATTCATGCAAACACTTCCTTCTTTTCCTTATGTTTTTATTTTTTACATATTTTTATTTTAAAAAGTAACCTGAACAAGTAGATTTCCAAAAGCACGTGGATAACTACAATAATCTTCCCTAGGGATGGATTCCACTGCTGAAATAAAAGTTCTGCCTATGTTTTAGGCTCTGATGTGGATCCAGAAATTCCCTTTCTCCCAAGCATGTACTCCTGATGAGTTAGCCCCATTCAGAAGTTCAATGTTATATCAAGTACTGAGGAACCTTCCAAGATTAAACTCTGTTATTCCTTCTTGAGATGAAGTTTAAATTTATTCATCTTGTAGCTCATCAGTGCCTCCAAGCACCCATCCATCCACACTTCCAGCATCCTATTCTAAATCAGATAGCAAGCTATATTCATTTATTTTATTTATTAAGTTTATATACTGCCCATTTCCTGATACAGCTATTCTCATATGGTAAGCAAGCCTTGCAATGAATTCTCTTGCTCCGTCC
The DNA here is from genome assembly GCA_023970755.1 of Azemiops feae. NCBI lineage: Eukaryota > Metazoa > Chordata > Lepidosauria > Squamata > Viperidae > Azemiops > Azemiops feae. Next base: position 470,780 of record JALGBA010001415.1, read on the forward strand.
TAAATCTCAGGACTGCTACTCCTGTAAAGCCTACATAAAACATGTTCAGCAAAGCCCCAATTGTAGAAACTAATAAATGGCCCCAAATTGCAAGGCTGAGCAAGTCAGAATTCTGCATGGCATCAGTGACTAATCTTGAAACAGACCAGTGCTGGATCTTTGATCTTTTTGGAGTAGTGCAGATGGACAAAGGGATAACAATGCCTGTATAATTCGCATTGAAAGAGCGAAGCAATAGAACCACCACCACCCCAATCTTCCCACCCACATGCAAAACCCTACAGGGGCCAGAAGGAGAACAGAACAGTTAACAACTGGCAGTCAGTTTGGGGTGCCTGAGCTTTCTGTGTGGCCCTACAAATTACTTTGATAAGGTCACCCTTCAAGGTTGTAGTGATTACAGAGCCGAATCAGTCAAAAGCATGGATCTTCCGCTGCCTGTCCTTTCCCTTCGCTGTCACTGCTACATGAAATTGGTATTCATCACACTTAGCCGTCTAGACGCCTGGCCTTGCCAGAGGTTTTGCTGAGCTCCTTAGTGGTTTGGGTGACATGCACACAATTATCTTCACAAAGCTAGGATGCGCCTGATGACATCCACTCTGGCCGGCTGGATCTGTTTTCCTCCCTCCCTCCCTCCCTCCCTCCCTCCCTTCCTTCCTTCCTTCCTTCCTTCCTTCCTCTCTCCCTCTCCTTCCTTCTTCCTCTCTTCCTTCCTCCACTCACTCAGCCACTTTCCTTCCTTCGTCCACTCACCTTCTTTTCTCCAATCCCTTCTATTTCTCTCCTTCCTTCTTTCCTTCCTTCCTTCCTTCGCTGCTTATGCTAATTATTTCCAATACTATTGTAGAAGGAGCCTATGTCCTTGATTATGAAGGCTCTGCTGTAATAAATTAGACCTTCATATTGTGCTATCACTGTAGTTTTTCTTTCACCCTCTACTATAGCTGTTCTTTCAAAATCCCTCTCCAGCCTACTTATTCATTCTTCTGTTTTTCTCACGAAGGGCCTTTTTTAAAATCTAAATGCTATCTGGATGTTTATGCTGCAGCTTTAGCTTTAGCTTATCATTTTACTTTGGCTTGTTTTTAAGCACAGATCCCTAATCACAATTCTGTTGGCTGTAGACCTCCCAACTTAGCTTGCAGGCAAATGCATCCTGGGAAAAGATAGTCAGGTACGTCCACAGATTTGAGCTCATTTAATTGAAATGAACTTTCAGCAGGTCACTGGCTAAATTGCTATTACAACATAAATATATATATATAAATATTCTAACTTCTCAGTGATGAGTTGTCTATACAAAGGCAATAGATTCATAAATGGTTGCTTTAGGAGAAAAACAGATGTTACTTAAAATATGCCAATTTTAGGATTATGCAGGTCCTCACAAGGCAGCTTCCAATCTGCAAAACAAATGGATCATCTAAATAAAATCAGAACAATGACGCTATTAGACTTAAAGCACAACAAACAACAGTTAAATATGATCTTAAGATATACCAACAAAAACAATAAAGGTACTACCAATTCTAACCCAATATTTAAAAGTATAAACATGAAATTAAAAAAATCCAAGTATGTATAGTTCAAAATAAATAGCTATTTAAAGTTTGTTTGAAGAACTAAATTGACAGGTCTTAATCTGTTTCAGTAAGGATAAAAATGTCCAAATCAAGGACCTTAGTTGAAAAGGACCCATCCCTTGAATCTGTACAAAGAATTTGGAAGCCAGTCTCAAAGTGAGGACAAAGTATGAGTTCTTCATGTAATCTGGGCCCAAACCATAAAGGTCAATGCCATTAGTCTGTTAAAGGTGGCCCAACAATCCAACATCAACTGATTTTCCTTGTCATCTTGCAAGCAGTTATATAAACTGGGGTTTCTGATGGCCTTCAAAGATAGATCTCAAGTAGCATAAATCGAGGTAAGGCATAGCAGGGCATGGGGGGGACTGAGGCAAGGCCTGTTCCTCACAATCTCAAAACAGGTTTAGCTACTGTCCCTTTTTTTACTTCCACAGACAGCCCCAAGACTAGGCTAATCTTCCCTTTTCAAAAGGAACCATAATCTCAATCAATATTGTTCACCAATTAGCTGGCTTTTCAGCCCAAATGTTGTCCCTCTATGGGGATTGTGTATTAATTTATTTGCTTTTATCATTGGCTCATTTGGAAGAAGTCACCCTGAAGTGTATTTGTATGTTTTGCAAGGAGAAATTCAAATAGTATGCTTGTACACACATGGGTATCCCTAGGAGGTTGGGGAAAGCATATGAGCTCGGGGATGGCAAAGAATGCATCATGCCATGTGTGGTGACAAGCATCACAACACATACGTGATGACTACATTAGACGTAGGCCACCCTGATTTCTTCACCTGCATCAAGACATCAAGTATATATTTGCAGCATTTGTGTTATGTCATAACACGCATGTCCTTGTGGCATCCTTGTGGTTTACTGTGAATATCGCTTATATGCCTTGGATAGGGAAGGCTCAAGATAATGCAAACAGGTTAGATTTTGGAGCACAACTAACTATGGAAGCAAAGACTTTTGTGTGAATGCAAGCAATCACATGCCTTGACTTTTCCTTCCAAGCAATCTCCTGTGGAGTTCCTAGAGCTCCGAAGAACGGGGTTATTTTTGGCAAGGAATACACCATGGGCAACAAAGCAGTTTACCAATGCAAAGAAGGCTTTCACCTCCAAGCCCAAGATAACTCCAGCGTGGAGTGCCTGGTTACTGGACAGTGGAGCAATGGCAATAATCCTCCTCCATGTGTGGGTGAGTCTAGCGTGGTCCACCTTCAACCTTCAATATTCTTTGTCTCTTTTTAAATATGTATCATGCCTTTGTCTTAATAAGCATCCAGAATAATTTCAAAAGCAACCAGAAGCTTATTGTGTTGGAATTAAAAGACCACCTAGTTCAGAGATGGCGAACCTTTTAGAGACCAAGTGCCCAAACTGCAACCCAAAATCCACTTATGTATCGTTGGGTGCCGGGTGGGCGTGGCTCATTGGGCGGGTGTGGCCAATTGGGTGGGTATGCCCATTGGGTGGACGTGGCTATGGTGGTAACGACAGACTGGGTGGGACTAAAAAGTTCAATCAATCAATTCCAACTTTGAAAGATATATTTTTTCCCCGCGAGAAGTTAAAATTGACTGATTGAACCTTTTTTTTTTTTTTTTGCACACAGCGGTGGAGGCCTAAAGCGAAAAGGTTTTATAAAACCCAGCTGAAGGCCTAGGACTGGGGCGACGGTGCACATGCCCACAGAGAGGGCTCTGAGTGCCGCCTCTGGCACACGTGCCATAGGTTCGCCACCACGGACCTAGTTGGTTAGTCTCTTGACAACAGTGGTTAGTTAGATGCCTACTGGGAAATTAGAAAGAGGATATTGTATAGAAATCTAAATCTCCTGCTCCAGAGGGCCAGATATTTTCTTTTGTCTGAGCCCAAAGAAAGATCTCATGAGGGAAATCCTTCTGCTGGACTTTTTTTTAGCTGGGCTGCTAATCTGCTGATGAAGGGAAGATCCTACATTGAGAAAGTCAAAGAAACCACCCTCCCAGATAATTCTGTCCGTGGTTTTAGTGGAGCAATTTAAAAGCCACTTTTGTACCCTACTCTGGCCATTCTTTAGTTTCCTTGAGACAGAACTTTCCATGCAGGATATAACTCTTTCTTATATTGATTATTTCTATTATTTCATATGCAAATCAGAAGGTGGAGGCTCCATTGCTGGCTGACACTGCTAAACACCTTTAATAGACTTGTCTCCCCATCTGTTTTCCTCCTGTAGATATTGACATTTCATTTAGTTATCAGGTTCATTGTTCCCCTTGTTTGGAAATCATTCAATGTTGCCTCAAAGGTTTGTATCCTAACTTCATTCAGCTTTGTGACAAATTTGGGGCCATTTTCAAATGACCACCAATTTAGAAAAAAATCAGTTCAGACTGTACAGTGACAATGACAAATACAACATTCTCCTCTTCTTTATAGCTTTCAGCTGGCCCTTCTCAGCTAGAATGGACAGATGGATGGGCTTTTAGTTTGACTTAGATTGTTTCTCTTTTCATCTCTTGGTGAATTCAGCGGTCAGCTGTCCTGACATCAGTAGCATTGCCGTGGAACATGGGAGATGGAGGCTGATTCATGAGACCCAGTACCAGTATAACGCACAGCTCATGTTGATCTGCGACCCGGGCTATTATTACATTGGGTTTCGTGTCATCGGCTGCCAGGCAAATGGGAAATGGAGCATAGGAGAACCCATGCCGACTTGTAGAAGTGAGTGTGAGAAATCACAACAGTGTGTGCACCTGGGAGGATAATGTGACACTGGGGGTGTGGGGTTGTACAATGATTGAAGAACAGCAGTTATAAAGACAAGAAATATAAAAAAATATACATTCCAGATTAAAAAATAAATATCATAAAATAAAATGTATTCAAAGAAAGGATAAGTAAGAATGGTCACCTTAACAATGAAGTCATCTAAGTCAGGGCTTTTCAACCTTTTCACCAACTGTACCACTTTTAGGATATGGCAATATTCGAGTACCACCTAGCAAGGTGTCAAAAACTTGATGACCAAAAATAATAAAAAAAACCTGTTCAAAGTTGCAATTGCACTGAAATGACTTGTGACCATTTTTCACACTTACGACCATTGTAGCATGCCCAGGGTCATGTGATTTATATTTGGATGCTTGGCAACTGATTCATATTTATGATGGTCACAGTGTCCCAGGGTCATGTGATCCCCTTCTGCAACCTTTTGACAAGCAAAGTCAATGGCAGAGCTGCTGGTGGCCAAGTGCTAAGGTGGGACTTCCTTCCCTGCTTCCCTGCCTCCCTCTTTCTCATTCCCACCTCCTTCTGAAGGAAGAATTTGGGGGAAAAAACACCCATATTTTCCCTCTTCCATATATTCATCAAACAAGGAAAAGCCTCCAGAGACAGAAAATAGGGAACTAGCTGAAAAAGGCACATTCCCCTTAAAGGCACATTCCTCCAAGACAGACTGGCTTTGGATCCATAGGCCTAATAATTCCAGGGAAATCTGGTCTGACTCAGAAAGGCGTTGTTCTCTCCCATTCAGAAGCTGTCCACAATGTGAGGTCCTTTTAGACTCACAGCTCTTGCTGGATGAGCAGATGGCAGCTGTGACTAGGAGGGCCTTCCACATAGTAACATCATGTGCACTAATTGTAGACATTCTTAGGCTTGGACATTCTACTTAGAGTCATTCATGCCCTAGTCACCTCTTGTTTGGATAACTGTAAAGTGCTCTATAAGGAGCTAACCTTAAAGAGCATTCAGATGCTACAGCTGGCATAGGATGTGATGACCTGGGCAGTAATAGGTATGTTCCAATATACTGGGTGACCCCGCTACTTTGGGAGGTGCAATAATTGCCAGTTGGCTTCCGAGCATGATTCAAGACACTGCTTGTCACCTTTTAAGGTCCTATAGGGCTCCAAACTGGGTTATCTTATCCACCTTCTCTCCTATTCACCTGCCCATCTGATCAAAATCAGGCAGGGTGAACTCCTTCCAGGTCCCATCTTTATGGTACTGTCATCTGTCAAGGCACCCGAAAGCAGGTTTTTCTCAATAGGTGTCCCCACTCCAAAACTCCCTTGGTGTTCTGGCCAGCTTCATCCCTCTTGGGCATTTAAGATACAGTCAGCAACTACTTGTTCCATTTGACTCAGCAGGATGGTATGTTATGACCAAAGATAAAGCTTGCGATCATATAACCTATGCTTGGGGAAAGGTTAATGTATATTGTGATTGTGTTATGTTTAAGCATGTTGGAGGATGGGGGTTTGGGATTTTTGGTGGCCATTACTCTTTACACCAGTGTTTCTCAACTTCAGCAGCTTTAAGATGCGTGGACTTCAAAAGCTACTGGAGTTGAGAAACACTGCTTTACGTTACGTTGTTAGCCTTCCACAGACTTTGGGAATGGGTAACAGACAAAAAAATAATAATAAATAAATATACAAATATTTTATAAGGAATCAGTTCTGTTCCAAAACAAATATCTGTTTGGGAAAGCTTCCAGAATACGTTCTTAGTGATATATCACTTAATAATACCTAGCACACCAATTTTATAGCTAAAATTATTTTCTTATAAAAAAATCATGCCGCCTCAAGTCTCACTTTTGTTGCCAAAGTTTTGTAAAGCAGGAGGATTTGGGAATCCATAAAAATTGGCTTAGGAGTTGTATAGTCACAAGAGCTAGTCACTTCTTGACAACTCACTAAGATGCAGTTTAGTGAGTGCCATGAAATCCTCCATCCTATGTTCTACAAAACTAGCCACTTGAGGTTGATTAAATTAAGGGTGATTGAGCAATCTACAAATTACTGTAACATACACTGCCAAGTCTGAAGAGCCAATGAGCTCTCTTTTGTCCTAGTGTCCTTTGCTAAGTACCCTAAGTTTGTTTGTGTGTATCTTAATTTTAGTCATCTCCTGTGGAGACTTGCCCGTGCCATCCAATGGAAACAGGATTGGGACCTTAACCACTTATGGAGCTACTGCCATCTTCTCCTGCAATAGCGGCTACACCTTAGTGGGCTCTCGTGTGCGAGAATGTATGGCCAACGGTCTTTGGAGTGGACTAGAAGTGACATGCCTGGGTGAGTATAGGACTACTGTTAACCTGATCAACTGGGGGCCATTCATAAGCCCAAATAGGAGACCTGGGGACCATTCAGAGGATGTTTCTGCACCCATCTTTAGACAGTGATAGAACTAGACCTGCAAGCAGTGGATTAATCCAGCACAATTTCAGTTGATAAATGTATAAGGGACAGTTTTAATCAGCTGCTTTTAATTTATGTGTTGCATAAATTCCTTTTTTCTTCTTGCTGAAGAATGAAATACTGTATTGTACAGGCCACTTGCTACCAAAAAGTACTTTTATGTTGCTTTTGGTTAAATTAAACCTTATTTTACACTTTATTATCAGTTCCAGATGGGGAAATGTCTTGAATAGTCTTAATAAACAGAATTAATGAAAACTGCAATGGATGCTGCTGTTCTTCCTTTTATCCTTGCTTTATAACTGTTTGATACATACAAAAGACTTTTCAATTTCTCTCTCATTGTTGGAGTTGCCTGTTTCCATCTTTGGAAACCTGATATAGTTGAACATATCTTTTAAAAAATACTAGTAGTTTTTAAGATGTTTATAGGATTTTTCATCCACTATAGCAGTAGATGAAAAACCCTATAAATATCTAAAAAACTAATAAGTTTAGCAGTCTCTTGACAATGTTGACTCACCACCCATATAAAGAAAGAGAAATCTTATCTTCTTGTCATATCAAGAGGTTTAGAGATGATGCACACATAAGCAATGTGGAGACAAGTACTTTTAGAGACCTAAAATTTGGGGCATAAAATCTGGAAGTGGTTTCCAAGTGGAAACAAAACTGGCTAAGTTCTTCTCATTAATTAAAATAATTAATGTTGCCATCTCCACCAACTCTACACTTTTTCCATCCATTCTTCCATTGTGGGAATTCACGGGTCTTTCCGTTCCTCGCCACCATCAGCATATATAATAACAATGTCCCAAATTTTGTTTCAAGCTCTTTATACAACATCCCTAAGAGAAAAACTTCTGGTTTTGCTTTTATATTGTTTTAAGAACCTTCTGAATTAAGACAAAATCTGTAGTACCTTTCTTAAGGTACATGGGTATCCAGGAAGGCTTCATTCTACATTGGACTATCACTAATTCTACCTCCTGTTTTCTTCTCCCTCCAGCCGGTCACTGTGGTGAGCCAGGTTCTATTGTCAATGGCCAGATCAATGGCGAGAACTACAGTTACCGTGGCAGTGTGGTGTATCAGTGCAATCCTGGCTTCCGGCTCATTGGCATGTCAGTTCGCATCTGCCAGCAAGATCACCACTGGTCCGGGAAGACTCCTGTTTGTGTGCGTAAGTATGTTGCCATTTTAATTATACAGCCTGACTCACAACTTTGATAGAGAGCTCAGGAAGAAAAAAAAGAGAGAGAGAGGGTCCAACTGTCCCGTTTCCCAGTCCTGATTCCCCAAATGTCTCCTAGTTGCCAAAAATCTTGCAAGTTTCAATAGTTTAGTGTAAGATTTCGCAAGGATTTTTTTTGAGACTCCTGGCTTCGTTCCGTCTGGTCTATCACTTCTGCTCTCTTTCGCCTTTATTTCCCCCCCCCCCAAATTATCGGTTTTATGCAATTTCTCTCTTTGATTGCTGGGGGCCTCCCCAAAGCCTTTGGGAGTAAGTAGCAAACATTTAACAAAATGTTATGAAATCCAGTAGGAATAAGTCTGGTTAAAAGTCACCAGTTTTGGACGTCCCAAGGGGGCCTTCCCAAAAGGCAACTCGACTTCCTTGGTTTTTTCCTTAAAAATGTTTCACTTCTCATCCAAGAAGCTTCTTCAGTTCTGAGAACTGTTCTGAGAACTGAGGAAGCTTCTTGGATGAGAAGTGAAACATTTTAAGGGAAAAAAACAAAGTCCAGTTGCCTTTTGGAAAAGCATCTTTGGGGCAACCAAGACCTGGATGATTGAAAATCTCCATAGAGACCAGCTTTGGAGTTAGTGGAACTCCAGCCATTTTTCCCCACATAACCTGACATTAGCCCCTTTTCACTGACCAGCCAGGTAGTAATAGGCATAGCTTGATCACAATAGCCAGTTTTGGGATGTATGTTTAGTGCTGCCATTTAGCTCAGTAAGGGAGAGTTTTGATTTTTGATTTTTCAGCCACTGTTTCTCTCCAGCTCTTTTTCTCGGAGGTCTAAATTTGCAAAATGGGCCAATTGACTGAATTTAGGTGTTCCCAGAACACGAGTAAAGGAATGAGATTATTAGCCCTGTGCCGGACAGTTTAGAGCAGGGGTGTCAAACTCGCGATGTCACGTGACGTATCGCGACTTTTCCCCCATTGCCGGCAATGGGGTGGGTGCGATTTCGTTGTTACGCATCCGGCCCGCAGGCCGGCAGTTTGACACCCCTGGTTTAGAGGAAAACATAACTCACTTTGGTTAGTTGATTGGGTTCATTGGTCCATCCTTTCATATTTCTAGAATTGCCCACTCCCTTCTGCAGACCCAGTAAAAAAATGGGATGAAAACAGAGCTTCTAAGGACTGCATACTTTACTGGATCAAAAATATGATTTCTGAAATATTCAAAGATGCATCCTAGGAAAATTAAGCTGTCCTACAATTTTGGTTTGCCCAGTTTTATCAGCAGATCCACTGTTGGTTTGATTATGAGCCCATTCCAGACTTTATTTCTGTGAAGTCTTTTCCTCTATGACAAATATCATAGAAATATCGTAGAGTCATAGGGTGGAAGGGACCTTGGAGGTCTTCCAGTCTAACCTTCATTTGTCCAAGATGGTATGAGGCAGAAGTCCTTATACCATCTTGGACAAATGGTTGTCCCATCTTTTCTTGAAAACCTCCAGTGATGAAGCACCCACAACTGTAGGTGGCAAGCGTTCCATTTAACAATTCACTTAGGTGGATCTGCAAGAGATTCAACTAGTATAAAGAAGGACAGATCTATCAAGGATCATACAAGTCATCGTGGTTTTATGCTACCTTGAGCTTCAGAGGAATCACCCTTTTTCTCCTGTTCTACCCCTGTTTGGCTGAGCACATATTTCATCTGATTCTGCTTCTACTCTTAGCTCTCTTGCTTTGCATTCACCATAGTAATTTATTTGCTAAAGAATGCTCAACAATTCCACTACAGGTCTTCCTCTTGGGAACTAAAATTAATCACATATATTTAAAAGGCATTTAAAAGATGGATATAAGATGCCAAAACAAATCCTACAAATTCCGACAGAGCATCTTCCCGTGGGAAGATCAGTTTGCTAATCTCCCATGTATATGACAGCACTGAGACCACACAGAAAGAAAAAAAAGACAAGTTGCTTAAAACCTGTAATTAACATTCTTTGACTGGTCTTCCGTGCAGTTGCCCAATCACCTTCCCTTCTCATTGTGAATGCCTAATGCATTTTGGTACAGTCTGCGAGGAGTAGAGAAACCCTTTGGCCCTACCTGTGAGACATACAATAGACCTAAGCTTTTCCAACAGGGGGAGAATATCCCTGGAAAAGCAACCGGTGCAAATTCAGATCCCTTATCTGCAATTGGATAAAAGAGGATATGAGACATTTTAGTAATTAAGAAGCAGCTTTTATTTCCCCTTTCCTCTTTGAGCAACACAAAAAAGATGCTAAGACCTTGAAAAGTGTGCAGAGAAGAGCAACAAAGATGAAAAAGGGCTTGGAGGCTAAATCGGATGGATGTCGAGGGAGCTAGCTACGTCTAGCCTATCGAAGAGAAGGATTGGGGGGGGACATGATACCTGTCTTCTAGTACTTGAGGGGCTGTCACAGAGAAAAGGGGATTGATCTATTCTCCAAAGTACCAGATGGCAGGACAAGAATAGTGAGTGGAAGCTTATTAAAGAGAGATACAACCTAGAAGTAAGGAGAAATTTTCTGACAGTGAAAACAATTAATCAATGGAATAGCTTGCCTCTTGGAGTTGTGAATGCTCCATCACCGGAAGTTTTCAAAAATAGACTGGACAACCATTTGACTAGGGTAATATAAGGTCTCCTGCCTTGAGCAGGGGGTTGGACTAGAAGACCTCCAACGTCCCTTCCAGCCCCGTGATTCTATGTCAGAAGTATCTGTTGTGTTTATAAGGAGCAAGAAAGTTCCTGTGGTTGGGCTGGTCAAGAGCAATATAAGTGCAAGCTTCAGTTTCTGCCATATACGCTCATTATTCAAAATTATTTCTGTGAATATGTGCTGGTTTGAGCCATCATTTCTCTTTCTTGCTCACTCTCCGATATGAAATAAATCTTTTCAAGGCCCCCCCCAACTCTCTCCTCAGCAGGTTATTAGCTCTCTGTTCAAATTTGAAAACCCATTTTATCTTTCAATAGGATCTTAATCCTTTCTGGTTTCTTCCAGCCCCTTCTTGTTAGTTTCACAATGCCGATAGCAAAATATCCTGCTTGATCCTGCTTGATGTGCCATTCAGTATATGCCCTGAACCTTTAGCAGCATCCCACAAGGCAACTGAAAAGGGCCACCGTAAGCACCCTTGAGGAAAAATGGATGTTGCAAGTTCCAATCTAGTTGGTCACCGGAACCAGAGGTTATACTCTTCCGAGCTTTAAGACTCATGCTGGAGCCCATCCTCAGGGAGGCTGAGGATGGGCTCCAGCACAAGTCCAAAAACTCCGAAGAGTAAACCTCTGGTCCCGGTGACTGACCCAGATTGGTTCTTGCAACTTTATCCTGGGACACATATATTTGCCTTCATTCGTGAAAAATTGATGTCTCAGAGATGAGAACGGGTTGGAACAAGAGTGTTGTCCTCAGCACAATAGTGTGATATAACACCTGACTACCTCAAGCCAGAATATTCATGTTGGATTCTGGAAAGATCCCTCTTTCCAACATGTTTTGTATGTGAACCTGTAAGAAATAAAGAACTAGAAAGCTGTTTGACTTGCAACGTGTTCTTGTGGCCTACAGCATTTTAAGTTACAGTGTGCTATTTCACTATTTTAAGGGAAATATTGTAGCACGCCCTTTATTTTATTCCCCAATACGCTTTTTAGGAGACCACATTCTGTTTCAATGAGTGCACAGCTCTGAGGATTTTAACATTACATGTATGAGTTGATAATCTTGGCTAAGATGGATCCATGGGGGGAATGTAGAGGAGATTTTTTTAATGACAGTTATTTCTATTAAGTATTGAAAAGAGAAATTCTTGCTTCAGGTTAAGCCCAGGTTATAGTGACTGTGAACACATTCATATGCTATAGTTTTCATGGGAATGGTATATAAATGGTTTAATATTTTTTCCTGGGATTGTTAAAAATTTCCTACAGTATAACCTATCACAGTGATGGCGAACCTTTTAGAGACCGAGTACCCAAACTGCAACCCAAACCCCACTTATTTATCGCCGGGTGCCAGGTGGGATGTGGCCCACTGGGTGGGCATGGCTGTGGTGGTCATGGCAGACTGGGTGGGTGCGTGGTAACCTCGATGTTGCTCGTGGGGAGGGACGCCTGTGGGCAGGGTTGGGGGAGATCCAGGGGGTCTCTGGCAGGTGGAGCGGTGGGCGGCAGGCTCATCCTGCGTGGTGAGTCGAGGCGAGGCAGGGCGGGGATACCATTGCCGCAGGGTAAGGTGAGGCAGGGGCCAGGGCAGCTGCTGCCTGACACCATAGGTCCCTGCACACAGAGGCCAGCGAGCACATAGGGGCCGCCAGTGTCCGTCAGCAGCCACAGCCTGATGGCTCCTCGACTGGCGTACTCTGGGGCTCCACAGCCCACCGCCAGCAGTTCAGAGAAGCCACCTCTGAGCTGAACAGCTGGCCGACAGGTGAGGAGGCAATGCAGTGGGTCGTGCCCGGGAAAAGGAGAGCATGTGAGGCCAGGAGGGACGGGACGGGGGGAGGGAAACCAGCTGTGCCGGGATGCATCTGGCCACGTGGGACCTTGGGCGGCTGGTTGAAGAGGGACAGTTGCCATCTCTGGGGCATGGCACGTGTGCCCACAAAGAAGGCTCTGAGTGCCGCCTCTGGCACCCGTGCCATAGGTTCGCCACCACTGACCTATCATGTCCAACTGTGTTTTTTTGAAATCAGTCAAGGTGAGCTAAATGCTGCCATCTTTATACCATCTTGGTATACAACTGCATTAAAACATTGAGCTAAATGTTTGAGGATGGTATCATTAGCCTTCACCAAACTAAGACAATCTGCACAAATTATTCATAGCTTCAGAGGAGGTTAGGCTTCCCATGAAAATTATAGTGATGAAACTTAGTTATGCTTCTATTATTATAATTGATAATATAATAATAATATAAGCGTCCTGCAACAATATCTGTAACACCAGCAAACAACCACATCTGCCTATCCCATGTCCTCGGAAAGGACTTGATAGGTAGAGTCCATTTTGAACATCTGGCTGACTGTGCAACCATAATTATAATAATAATGGTATTATTATTACTGCACAATCAGCCAAATGTTTAGACTGGGTTGGCATTTTTATCCACCTATCGACTCTTCCCAAGGACTTGGGATAGGCAGATGTGGATATTTGATGGTGTTAGAGGTATCATCACACAGTGGTGGGATTCAAATATGTGAACAACCGGTTCTCTGTGTGGATGCCACTTCCGGAAGTCCATTCTGGGCCTGGGCAAGACAAAATTAGCTACCGGTTCTGCCAAAGTGGTGCGAACCGGCTGAATCCCACCACTGACATCACAGGATATAAGTTGTACCAAGTAAAGCTGCCTTTTGCAAGTGGCTGGTGGTGATTTTAGTGCTCTTGATGTTTTGGAATTGTACCCAAGGCCCCTATTGCTATTATTACTATCCTTGCTTTATTTTTCCATAGTTGTTCTACTTTTATTTAAGACAGCAATGGTCAGGCTCTTCTTCACAGACAATAGTTGAAAGCAGTTCTTTGGATTATTTGTCTGTTGGTTGTTACCTACACTGTGGAAAGCACTACGTCCCTTGGAAAGTATCAGAGTAGCCATGTCTGGCAGAAATGGAGAGGGGCTGCTGAAAAAGCTCCACGGTTAAAATACAGTTCTTCCTTTAAATAGCCTCCTTTCCCAACTGTCTACGGAGATTCTCAATCATCCGGGTCATAGTTGTCCCAAAGATACTTTTTTTCCAAAAGGCAACTGGACTTTCTTGTTGCTGTTTTTTTCTTTGAAAACATTTTCTTTGAAAACTGAAAAAGCTTCTTGGATGAGAATCAGAATGTTTTCAAAGGAGAAAAGCAAGGAAGTCCAGTTGGCTTTTTGGGGGGGAAAAAAAGAAAAGAAAACACCTCTGGGACTCCTTTCCCAACCTTTAAAAACCTGCTGCTAAGCTTAGCTAAGGGTCAGCCTAGAAAGGGGAAAGGGCGGCTTTCATAGCATGGCTTGAAAAGAAGTCAGATGCTGCTAGAAGACGGGCAAACCCGGGGGAAATCTCACTTGTAGCACTTCCTTCTATTGTAGTTGGCATTTCTATGTCCTTGAGCTGGGGAACAAGGCAGGGGTGTAATATCTTGCATTCTCTCTACAGCCATCACCTGTGGTCACCCAGGCAACCCAACCAATGGCCTGACCCAAGGCACTCAGTTCAATCTCAACGATGTGGCCAAGTTTACATGCAACATTGGATATCACCTTGAAGGGACTTCCAAGTCCCAATGCTTGGCTAACGGCCAGTGGAGTAAACCCTTGCCCATTTGTCGCAGTAAGTTGTGTTTCTCTATCCCCCTCCTTCTCTCCCCCCCCTTTATTATTTCTGCAACCTAAATCTGTTCTACAGCCTGGAGCAGCGTCTCTTCTGATGGAACCGCCGTCAGCGTATCCCGACTGCGCTTCTTTTCAACGTGTCCCAGCAGATTCTTAAAAGAAAGAAGGGCCTGCAGCTCAGCACGGTTCAGCTTCAGTGTCGTGTGGAAAGCGTAGATAAAAAGAAAGCTCCCAGCCCAACAGCTTGCTGATGATTAAAACTAAAATCAAATTATAACATTCTTTATTTCATTTAAAAGACTTGCATGGCTGCCCGCCTTAAATCACAACTCTGGGTGGCTCACCATCACCATAAAATGGCAAAAACTGTAAAACCATGAAAACAGAAACTAAATGAATAAAGTCCACCCAAAACGCATAATTGTAATGTTTCAACCATTATTTAAATGAGTGCAGCGAAAGGCATAAAGAACCTAGAGCAGAGGTCCCCAACCTTGACCACTTTATGACTTGTGGACTTCTCATTCCATGCTGGCTGAGGAATTCTGGGAGATGAAGTCCACAAGTCATAAAGTGGCCAGGGTCGGGGACCCCTGACCTAGAGTATTGTTTAGTTTTGCTTCATCAATGAGCTCTAGTCAACCAACCACCTCTCGTCAGTACAATAGAAAAGAATATATATATTATGCAAGTTGGATTCTTGCATAAAGATCTCAAGTAGATTTCAATTTCTAAATTCTTCTGGGTTGCAAAGAGTGCCTTGGTTTTGCTAGACCAGGATTGCTAAAGCCAGAACTTGAGTAATTCATTTTAACAAAAACTAGCTCGCTCTCTCTCTCTCTCTCTCTCTCTCTCCCTCCCTCCCTCCCTCCCCCATTCTCTCCTCCCCCCACCATCCATCCACTCCCTTCCCTCACTACCTCTATCTCTCTCTCCCTCCCTCCCTCCCTCCCTCCCTCTCTATCTCGAGAATGGGGGGAGAGGGAGAGGATGTCAGACTTTGAAAACCAAAACAGACATATTTCCTTTATTGTTCCTCACCATTAGACAGAAATCTTGTCAAACTAAAGCTACTACTTGCACCATTAAGGATATACTCTGAGTACTCCTAGGGAGGAGCTTCGCTGTCTTTTGCTTCTCCTGGGAATCCAGACTATGTTCCGTCACAAAGGAGAACCAAATGGTGGAAAATTTTTCACACAAGGATTTGATCCAGTGGCATCGATGGGAAGGGTTTAAAAAGTCAAGATGGCTGCTGCAACCACATAATCAGAGCCCTACCCCTTTCTGATGTGTGTCACGTGGATGACACGTATGAAAAAGAGGCAGCACTTCAGCAGCCACTACCTTTTTGCTCACACTCACAGATACCCCTGATTTGATATATTGTCCTCCCGTGTTATTTTAAAAAATGGAAGGGAAAAGATGAGATTCTTATCCTTCTTTGTAACAATTTCTCTCATTTTTTTTGTTAATTAATATTCTTTTTATCTTCTGTGATTTGCTTGCAGTTGTAAATTGCACTGATCCTGGGCACCTGGAAAACAGCGTCCGTCAAGTGCAACCAAGTGGGCCTCACAGATATAGTTTTGGAACAACCGTCTCTTATCAATGCAACCATGGATATTATTTACTGGGTACTCATGTGCTTACCTGTCAGGGCGATGGCATTTGGGACCGGCCACTCCCTGTCTGTCATAGTAAGTTCCTTGCTTTCCTTTTGCTTTGATTCCCATTCAGTTCAGAAAGCGAATGTATCGTTTAAAGGCTCTTTTGAGATTGTAATTGCTTCCCCCCGCCCTCTTCTTGGCCCCATGAAAAAGGGGAAAGAGTAACTCCACAGCTTATGCCAACCCTCCAGACTCTTAAGCAGAAACCCAAATTATCTATTTATTTTTATTTATTTGTATTCCACCTTTTTACAAATAACTCAAGGCAGCGAAAATACCCAACCCATCTTCCCCCTCCTATTTTCCCTATAACAATAACCCTGTGAAGTCAGTTGGGCTGAGAGAGAGAGTGACTGGCCAGTCACTTAGCCGGCTTTCATGGCTAAGGCAGAACCTAAATTCATGGTCTCCTGGTTTCTCTCCCAGTGCTTTAACCGCTAGTTTATTTATGGAGACGGTAACTTCCCAGGGGGATTTTTATGTTGTACCAACTTTCTCTAGACTTCTCTGTTCTCAACATAACAACACATGATCCCTTGAACTCTGACATTTTCAAATTTGTGTGTAGTTAAGATGTTTGGAGGATCATGCAGACCAGTCACTGCATTCGGCATAGATATATTCAACATTTACCCCTGGGGAAGTCTACCGTGGAAAAATAGCGTTTCAAGATTAAAATAATAAAGTGTTGCACCATTGTAGGGAAAAGAGTGATCAATCAAGATAAATAAATAAAATAAACTATCCCCTTTAAAGCAAAAACAAAAAAACCCCATGCACGTGATATCGCCAAAACTCAGGGAGACCCTTCCAAGAGAAACCATAGCAAAATGATCGTTTTGGTTTTCTGTTATTCCCCATTATTGGCTTGCTTGTTTGTGCCCAAAGCCTACCAGCATCTAACGGGACTCCCCCTTTTTTAGCAGGATTTTTTTTTTTATTTTCCTATTTCATGAGAGAGGGGATAGGAGAGAGAGAGAGAGATTGCTTCCATCACATTACAGCTTCAGCTGGTCACTTGGCTCCTATCAGCATCATTAGTCTTCTCTCTGAGAGGGAGAAATAGGAGCCATTAGCCACTAGAGGTAATAAACTCAGAGGTAATAAACAAAGGAGAAGCTAGGCAATTAGTGGCCTCTGGTTCTCCGGTTCTATTATTAGGCTGCAATCCCTCTCCTCTGTTTGTGTCTGTGGCTGGCAACCTCATCATCCTGGAGGGGCCACTTCCAATGTTGTGAAACCACTCCCAGGAAGCCCGGCCAATGATGAGCAATCCTGGGACTTATGGTCCAGCAATATTCCCGATTCTTGCAGCTCCCAGCTTGCTTTAAGTTTCAAAGAGTTCAGGAAGTGTTTTTGAAGTCTGCCAGGGACTCATTTTTAAGTCCCCATCTGATCTCAACGAATGACTCTTTCACAACCTATCAGTCCTCCCTCCCTTCACTAGATAGTGGTCAAGGTTTGGAAATACTCTCATATAGACAACTTTGAACTCCCAAAGAAAGCCACACGAGGTCATTTTGATGCAGTGAATGCAATATTTGGAGGAGAGGTTTCAGAGCTCCTTAATCTCCTTCTTGTGCCAGCTAAAACAGAAATCAACTATGGTTATTCTTCCACAGAAAGCAAGGAAGAGAAGAACAGAGGTGAATTCCACCTCTGAAATTACATGAATGGGGCCAGTATATGCCTTAAAACTCTGCAGCTATTGACCAAAAAAATATATATAGAATTTAGGGTGAAATGCCTCTCTGTATTTCTCATCTTTATCTCTTTCCAATGTCTTTAATCCACAACTCTGTCCCATTTAAATGAGTACATTCATCTGCACTTAAAGTAACAAGAAAAAAAATAACCAGTGGAATTAAAATCCAGTTTATATGTTCCTCAAACAGTCTGTCTCAAATCAGCTCTTAACACAATTAGCAAAGCCTGAATTCTTCAAGCATCCTTAGGAGGTTTGGGGAATAATTCAAGACAGAATATCGGCCTAAATAGGAGAGTTTCTCCAAGGGTAGATATTGGTCACACCATCAGTCTGCTAATTAATATGACTAATGACTTCCCGAGAAATGTTACAGCTCAAGGGAAGACACCAGCCTTATATTTATCAAGACGTGGAAGGCCCAGATTTTGCACATTTAAAGTACAAGGTAGTTTAGTTTAAGTGTTACGCCTCTCTTTCCTTCTCTTAAAGCAATTAAAGAAGCAAATGTCTTTTTAATTTAATTTCTTCCGCACAGTCTGTTTTCCCTGTATTGTTGGCATTTCCATCTTGTCACCATGGAAAATTGATACATGAGGCCCATTTTGCTGTAATTAGGGGACTGTTGTACAAGTAAGCTTAAATAGTTGCCGTCTTAGGCACTGAAGCTACTCTAAGAACTTATCTCAAGTGAAATATCTAGGGGAAAAAATTAGAAATCCAGCTTGGACATAAACAAGCAGGACATTTTGAGAAAAAAACAAGGGTGTAATTGGAATATTTCAATTAGCTAAATGTAGAGTTTTGTGTAAAGTGTTTGAAAAGAAAGTGCTTTGCAGTGTGCACGAACACAAAGGTTGGATAATAGAAGACAATAATAAAAAATGACAAGAGGAGACAAGTTGACAATATCACTGATGACACATCCATGATCTTACAAGACACAAAGGAGCAGTTATTGACAGGCAGTCCTGCTAAAATGATGCCATTGAGCCCCAAAGAATCAGAGGTGACTGAATTACTGAACGCCAACTCTCTGAGATCTGAGGAATCTCCTGGACTTCATTGTTAACCAAGTTTTGACAGGCAGACATGGCTTTTTAAGCATCTGGAATGAGTAAATAACCCACCAGACAGTCAGCAGAGTTCGAAAGATCTGAAAGTAGTGGTGATGTCCACTTCTACTTTCTCTTTCCACTATTCCCCCATGGAATGAATACTGCATCAAAAAGGACTAGAGAGCTCAGCAGATCTCCTGCAGAAAAGACCATGAAAGCAATCTAGACACCACTGCAGGAAGTTTACAGGGATGAGTAAAAAAATATATTAAAATGATGGCGATAGCTATAAACAAAGACCTGCCCTTCTTTTTCATGCTCCATTTATGTGGTGGAGACTTCCATCATCACATGTTTAACTGGCTTATACCCCTTGGCCAGCTTTTGACCAAACATAGATCTTACATAATATATCGAAGTGAGTTTGGAAGTTTCTGATGAGTAGTATGAGAGAAAATCAGTGAAAGTGGTTTTATAAAGGAATTACTGCAGAAAATAATAAGTGCTTGGAACAGAGTGGGAAGCTTTGTCTTGTCCCCAGATGAAGACTTCCAGGAGAACAAGGAAGTACAGATAGTCCTCTATGCACCACCACAACTGGGACCAGAATTTCCATTGCTAAGCAAAGCAGTTGTTAAGTGAATTATGCCTAACCTTATAACCTTTTTTTGTCTTGGATCTTACTGCCATTGTTAGAGCAGTGCTTCTCAACTTTGGCAGCTTTAAGATTATGGACTTCAATTCCCAGAATGCCCCAGCCAGCCAGATCCAATCCCACTCAACTTCTTTCAAGAACAGCCAAAGTTCTCTAGCACCTCTCATTAGTTGGGCCTTTGCTCTAAAACAGTGTTTCTCAACTTCAGCAGGTTTAGGTTGTGTGAATTTCAACTTCCAGAGGCTAGCAGGGGCATTCTGGAAGTTGAAGTCCACACATCTTAAACCTACAAGGTTGAAAAGCACTCTGTAAAGCAGGGGTCTTCAAACTTGGCCCTTTTATGACTTGTGGACTTCAATTCCCAGAATTCCTCAGCCAGCGTGCCTGGCTGAGGAATTCTGGTAGTTGAAGTCCACAAGTCATAAAAGGGCCAAGTTTGAAGACCCCTGGTCTAAAGTAATGCTTCTCAACCTTGGCAACTTTAAGATGTGTGGACTTCAACTCGCAGAATTCCCCAGGCACCAATCGCCTGCATTCAAGGATGGAAACCTTGTCATGAGAAAACACTATTTTCAACAAGCAGTAATTTCAACCTATTAGGAGTGATCAAACTGTTGAGGACCCAGAGGGAGACCTAAAACTCACATTCCTGAAGATTTCCTAGTGGAGAGTCCAATTCCCTCTTCAAGAACAAGCTTCTCAGTCATTTGAATGCTGTGCCATATCAAAGCCTGACTTGCTTTGTCTCATTTTTTTTCCCCATTGCAAAAGAAGCTTCTGTTCTATCATTATTTTCATATGTTTTTTCAGGATGCTTGAGAATGGCCGAAGTCTTTTATTACTAGAATAGAATAGAATGAATAGAATAATAACTTTATTGTCACTTTAAATGTATGCTAATCAGCATACATTAAAATGAGGTTTCGTTGCATACAGCTCTCAAAAGGGTAACCACCTCCAACATACACTGCATAAACATGTAAATCAATCAATCAATCAATCAAACAAACAATCAATCATATACCCACATACACCACACACACACGCACATATATGCCCCAGAGAAACAACACGGTCTAGTTTGGCCTAGTTTGGATGTATACATATACATGGGGAGACTTTGGAGCTAAATTTTGCACAGGATGCTTCTGCTGATGTTATGAAATGAAGACATGACATTGACACAGATCTCTTAGCAACAATGCTAAAATCCACTTCTCTTTCAAGCTACCCTGGTACACTTTAGAAATGAGTGGAGGTCTCCCAGAATGGTTCTACACAGAGCACTCTTTCGATTCTTCATTTTGGACGGTATAAAACTGAAGACACTCATTGCTTGAGGTCACAACTTCGTCAGAGGATCCTGTCTCTAGCCTGCAGGACAGTTTCAGCAGTTGGCCCCTTATTAGTCAGGAAGAGCAGTGAACAGGCAATTCCCATTTCTGTCGTCTAATTGGCTCGGGGAGAAAGGATGAATGGAAGTGGCTGACAATTGCATCTGGTTAAAAGGCATTTTGTGTGTGACAATATCACTGTGATGGAGAATAAAAAAAGATGTTATTTCTCCATTTTGGGCATTTCTAGTTAAATATATCTATTGGTATGAGTGAATTCGTTTTTTAGAGAAATGAGGCATGTAGGAAATTCTTAATCTTTAGAAGTGCTGTCACAGTTACAAGTTCTTAGTTTACATGTAATTCATGGGGCATCTGTTCTTAAATTATATCGGAGTTCTGAAGTGTTCCTTTTCAGACCATCTCTTTAACAGTCTACTCATGGACTTAACTTGGAACTCATTGACAGAATATAAAAACACAAAAAGCATGTTGTTTTGCAAACGCTTTTCATGTATAGCAGTCCTTTCTTTTCTTACTAACTGTATATTCCATGCCTCCTGCTCAGTTTTTTTTAAGCATCATGAAAAACAAAGACCCTCAGTTCAGATACCAGTCTTTGTGGAAGCAGATGAAGAAATATTGCTTTTCAAGTAACTTAAGACTTCTAAACCATCTCGGATATGTTGTCCATGACAGCTCGCGAGCAATAGAGCATAAATAAGTGCATCAGGAAGAATCTGTTCCTTTGTTCACTATTAAAAAAAAAAAGGTATCTGCATTGCTTCAGATCTAATGATCTGACAAACATGAAGGGTGTTTGCTACTCTTCAAAGCAGTTGCCTCTTTAACTAGGTTCACGGGGCAGTTGTGGAGGCTTGCCAAGTAATCCAAGAAAAAGTGTAGCGTAGAGGTGTCCAATCTTGGCAACTTTAAGACCTGTGGACTTCAACTCCCAGAATCCCCAAGCCAATCATGCTGGCTGGCAAAATTTGGGAGTTAAAGTCCACAAGTCTTAAAGATGCCAAGGCTGGACACCCCTGATGCAGCAGATTGAAAGTATTGCAGACAGGTGCTATGATTACACTCTCACAATTCTAAAGCAATTTTTTTTTTGAATCAAACCCAAAGCAGCACACAAACCCTAATAAATACCCCTGTTATTAATTTTTATTGGCCTACTTGCTAGAAGAGAACACGTTTTTTTTTTGTTTTTTTTTGCAAATCTAAAGAATCAGCCTGCCAAATCTTGGTCACATGAATGAAGTCAGTATTCATTTTGCACCATTGTTCCATCAACTGTAGCTCTCACCCTTCATTCAAATCTACCTTCTGACTATAAAACTTTGTCCCCACCTCTGCTATGTTTTTTTTTTAATATGGATATTATGGCTTGCCCACTAACTGTGGTTAAAAGAAGCATGACTTGGTGCAGTGTGTGGATCCAATTGCAAGTGTCAGCAGGATGCACCCAAAATATACTTTTGATCCATAAGATGTTCAAATGCCAGGAATGCAACTAGCATAGCCCCATCTGCGTGTATCAATAAATTTAGCACTCATGTGGTTACAATATGAAATCTCTTGTGTGGAAATTGCGCAGATTTGTTGCAGTTTTAAACAAATTAAACTGAATTAGATGTATCCTGCTCGGCAAGAGAAGAATTTTTGGCTCTGTTTCCAAACATGCTTCTGCTGTTAAGGGTGTTCTTTTTTTCCTCTTGAATATGTGTGCTGAAATGATAAAGTAGAGACCTCGGTCTGTATCCGCCATTAAAACATACATACCTACTTTACATACATACATACATATGCCAGAAACTTTGGAAATTGCCCTCAAAGTATAATTTTTACTAGGAACACACAGTATTCTAAAAAAATAAAAAGGAATCATTGGTTTAATTAATTAGTAGCATGAAATCAAATTTCATTCCTATCTCATCTGCTTCTTTATCATACATTCCCCTTCCCTCTTTTTAGAATGTGGCCTTTGACATATCAGTCAAAGGCCACAAGCAATACAATTGTGGCAATATAGAAAGTGAATGGAGAGAGAGAGAGAGAGAGCATGAATGAATGAATGAATGAATGAAAGAAAGAAAGGAAGGAAGGAAGGAAGGAAGGAAGGAAGGGAAAGAAAGAAAGAAAGAGAAAGAAAGAAAGAAAGAAAGAAAGAAAGAAAGAAAGAAAGAAAGAAAGAAAGAAAGAAAGAAAGAAAGAAAGAGAGAGAGAGAGAGAGAGAAAGAAAGAAAGAGAGAAAGAAAGGAAGGAAGGAAGAGAAAGAAAAGAAAGAAAAAGAAAGAAAGAAAGAAAAGAAAGGAAGAGAAAGAAAGAAAGAAAGAAAGAGAAAAAGAAAGAGAAAGAAAGAAAGAAAGGAAGGAAGGAAGGAAGGAAGGAAGGAAGGAAGGAAGGAAGGAAGGAAGAGAAAGGAAAGAAAGAAAAAGAAAGAAAAGAAAGAAAGAGAAAGAAAGAAAGAAAGAAAGAAAGAGAAAGAAAGAGAAAGAAAGAAAGAAAGAAAGAAAGAAAGAAAGAAAGAAAGAAAGAAAGAAAGAAAGAAAGAAAGAAAGAAAGAAAGAAAGATACAACTTTAGTTCAGGTTGAATTGAAAACTTGGTGCTCCTTTCTTTCAGTGGTGTCCTGTGGCCATCCTGGATCCCCACCTTATGCCCAGATCTTGGGTGATGTCCACGCCGTAGGAGCGGTGGTGCACTACAAATGCCAGGAAGGCAGGAGTTTGATTGGCAATTCCACCCGCACCTGTCAGCTTGATGGGCGTTGGAGTGGCTCTCTACCTCATTGCTCAGGTAAGAAAACTGAGTGGCAAAAGACG
This sequence comes from Azemiops feae, assembly GCA_023970755.1. Lineage (NCBI taxonomy): Eukaryota > Metazoa > Chordata > Lepidosauria > Squamata > Viperidae > Azemiops > Azemiops feae. Next base: position 494,374 of record JALGBA010001415.1, read on the forward strand.
TGGGTACCAACGTGGGGGCATGTGGGTTGATTTATCCTCATCTCTGTAAATAGTATTGCTCAGTAAGGTTGTAGAACGCCATCTGGATTTCAAGGAAAGCATGCTTTGGAATAGGCCTAGGTCCACTTGTGGTAACTTCTGGGAACACCTTCAATAACTTGTGCCTTTTCCTGATCTCTGTCAGATTTCATACCAGGTACAGTTATAAATCTCAACTTTCCAGTGACACATTCAAGAACAAACAAACAGCTGAAGTTCATATTTTAATTAATTAAAAGTTGCTGGCAGCCAATCTTGCAAATTAGAGGGCAGAAGATTTCACTATAGGACCGGTTCACAATTTGTGCAGGACATATATTTTCAGTATATGTAAAGCACACTACATGGTTTAGGTCAGAGAAAAGAGTTTATAGTAGAAATTCCTGGATTACATCTGTTACATTTTTTTAAAGGGGAGTCTCCATCCATTTTAAGCTTTTTCGATGGTTCAGACATCAATTCTATTAACCCTCAGCCAACAGGGCCATGTTAGCAGTTGGGTTTGAAAGCTGGGGAAGATTAATTTAGAAGGACATTTCTCCTTCAAAAGTTATTGTGTCCACCATATGGATATCCCCAGTCTGTGAATCCAACAACAAGGAAGTTTCCTTAGTCTGATCCAACAGGGCTCTTGTTAGCCTCTCATATTTGATAGGTGGCACAGCCTTGAACGGTCTTAAAGCCCTTGGGACAATGTCACTAGGATTCATAATATTTTCAGGAGAGGTCAGGTTAGAATCAGGTCAAGAGGTTATCTGCGTCAATATCAAATCCACTTTTCTCCTGATGCTGCTTGGAAAAAATATATATATAAGTGTCTGAAGAGAAGAAGCAGCACCTATCTACACCTTCTCCTCATATTTAATATTCTGTGACATTTTATCTCAGAGAATAGTGCTTCTCTCCCCCCAAAAATGATGTGTCTGAATAGTTGGGTCAGGCAACCACTTTGGACAGTGGGGTGTGCTGAGTCCTTTCTAAAGACATCGAAACTCAAAAGTAGGTGTGCCTAAAAACATAAAAGAATCCCAATTCTGATTCTGTGTGTTCTCTGCCCTGACATGACCCTTGTCTGATCTGCCCCATCTCTTGTCTGAATACTTTGGAGAACAAAATTAGCTTTTGTAGTCTCGTGGCACGCACCGTCAGTGAAACAGTGGATTTGCCAGCTACTCCGTTCACTGTCAGACTGGCCCCAACTTGCTCCCTGGGAAAGAACGACCCTTGGCTCCATAGGTGTTAGAGAAAAGGTACTTTTACTAGAGATGCTGAGTGCAGGCTGAGCGAGCAAGCTCTGAGGAAAAACTATGCGAAAATGATATGTTGAAAGCAATCCCCAATGTCCAAAACCTTTTCCCCCCTGGGAGAGTAGTCCAATCAGGTCTTGTTCTGATGTTTTGGGAACGTGGTATCTCTGGCGCCACAGCAAATTCCTTTCCGGTGTCCTTGAAAAGGAAGAGAGATGGCCTCTGGTTCCTGTCAGTGTCCATACTTCCGAATTTCCCACAAGATTCCTTCACACCTCCAGCACTCTTCCCCTCCCGAGTGCCCCTCCCCCCCATTATGGCAATTGCTAGCAAGCTTTTAAAAAGGTGAAGATAGGCAGCTGACATTCACTTTGGACTGCAATTAAGGATCTTGAAATTGTAAGATTTTCCCACTGTTAAATAAGTAAATAATTCAGCATGTGATGTAGGCTGTGGAGAGATTCACAGCAGGGTTGGGATCTAATTAATTTTGCACCACTTTTTGATGCCAGCACTTGCCCATTAAAAACTTGAAGGTGTACTTCCTGCTTTGTTTATAAGAAAACCTTTTCATATAGAAGATTTAAAAAAAAAAAAAAGTTCTTATTAGGTATCCAGTCAGAAAAATGATTTGCAAAGTCGTTTTGGAGAGAGAGAAAAAAAAAGTGGCCCATTGGTGGTGCTTTACATAGAGAAGATGTACAACTCAATTCTATACATGTCCAAAAAGAGATTAAAACAAAATTGTGTCTCCCACACAAGCAATGCACCAGACTTGTTTTGGAAAGCTGCATTTTTAAAAAAAAAACAATAACACCTGATTGGTGGAAAGAGGCAATAACAGATGGTCACCACATGACTAAAGGAGCGGGCACCTTTCCAGCTGTCAAATCACTCATTCAAAATGGCTTCCTTGCACACACACTTCCCTTTTGATTGTAGTGGAAATGACTTACTGGCTCACTGGAGCACCACTTCTCTGTTCCCAACAAAGCCAGCCGCTCTGTTCCTGCAAAGCTAACAGGTGGCCTTGAAACACCTTGTAATTTCCCCTTTGAAAAAGACCAGAATTGGCAAACCAAACCAAAGGAAAAAGATGTAAACAGGGTTAGCAGTTGCTGTGTACATCTGCTTGGCATTGACCCAAGGGTTACTGAAGAGATTGTTTTAGATAGATTTGAACCACGGATGCCACATGTCTGTAGTGCCGTACTTTACACAAAAGTATGGACACCGAGTTGGAGAAGGGTCCATAGTCTGAATGTAGGACTCAGTACAGAATGTCAACGGAGCCAGGACCAGGAGTAGCCCAAAAGGTACAGAGGAGTTGGCCAAAGTAAGATGTTAGCAATGAAGATGTTCATGCCCACACATTGATGCTTTCTATATGTGCTGGGACCAAAGGGTAAGAGGAGAGCTGCAGGGCATCATACTAGTGCAGTGATGGCGAATCTTTTAGAGACTGAGTGCCCAAACTGCAACCCAAAACCCACTTATGCATCGTCGAGTGCTGGGTGGGTGTAGCCCATTGGGTGGGTAACGGCAGACTGGGTGGGACTAAAAAGTTCAATCAATCAATTCCAACTTTGAAAGATCTTTTTTTTTCCCCGCGAGAAGTTGAAATTGACTGATTGAACCTTTTTTTTTTTTTTTTTTGCACACAGCAGCAGCGGCCTAAAGCGAAAAGGTTTTATAAAACCCAGCTGAAGGCCTAGGGATGGGGCAACAGTGCGCGTGCCCACAGAGAGGGCTCTGAGTGCCGCCTCTGGCACCCGTGCCATAGGTTCGCCACCACTGTACTAGGGAATGCTGAACTGCTGTCTTGCTATTTGTTTTATTTTACTCTTTAGATTGTTATTTATTTATTTGTTTGTTTGTTTGCTTCCTTGCTTTGCTCCAAAACCAGTGGGTGGCTTCGTTACTTTGCTACATCTCCATCTTTATCCTTGCTTTTAATTCTCCTGATGTGGATGCCTTGATTGCTGTGCTCCTCCCTATTCTTCTACTATCTGGAAACCCATTTTCTTTCTTCTCCATTCCCAAATGGTGTTTTGCAGGTTTTCCTTGACTCCAGTTGCTTTCCGTCTCCCATCAGTTTTTCCATCCCAGCTAAGGGTGAACTGCACTCTTGGTTAATGTGTAGAGGAGAGATGAGGGTAGCATTGCTTGCTCCAGTGTCAGAACTTCTGCTTTCCTTCGGCAGGAAGCATCCGGGGACTTTGTGGTGATCCAGGAATCCCTTCCCATGGTATCCGGCATGGTGAAAATGAATTAAGTGTGAACAGCACGGTCTGGTTTAGCTGTGAGCCGGGTTACACGCTCCGGGGCTCACTGCAAAGAATCTGTCAAGCCAATGGATCATGGAGCGGCACTCAGCCAGAATGCGAAGGTGGGTCTGGTCAGTAGCTCAGCCTGCAAGGACCTATATGGGGCAAGTCAAATGATTTGGGGTGCTTTATGCTTTCTGAGTTCTTTTTTTTTCCCCTTTCACCAATATATATCTGTTGCTTCACACATTTGTTTATTTATTGATTGGATTTATGTGGCTGCCATTTCACAATAGTGACTCTGGGGCACTTACAACAATTTACAAACCATACCAAAACAAAATATTCTTTGCCTTCTTAATCTTTAATGTAAAATATTTATGCTGTTTGCACAGAAGCCGGAAGGATGGGTCCATATATGGTAAATTAACGGTGGCAATAGTATATAGTGAGATTATAATTCTAGCTCTCCACCACCTCACCTGCATCATCTGGGCTTCCCAGAAGTGTAATTCACAACCTGGCATTATAAGAACTAACATACACTCTTTCTGGAGAGCAAAAAAAATTGCAGAAGGCTATCCTTTCTTTCTTTCTTTCTTTCTTTCTTTCTTTCTTTCTTTCTTTCTTTCTTTCTTTCTTTCTTTCTTTCTTTCTTTCTTTCTTTTTCTTTCTTTCTTTCTTTCTTTCTCTTCCTTCCTTCCTTCTTCTTCTTCTTCTTCTTCTTCTTCTTCTTCTTCTTCTTCTTCTTCTTCTTCTTCTTCTTCTTCTTCTTCTTCTTCTTCTTCTTCTTCTTCTTCTTCTTCTTCTTCTTCTTCTCTCTCTTCTTCTCCTCCCTTTTCCCTTCCTCCTCCTCCTCCATCTCCTCCTCCCTCCTCCTCCCTCTCCTCTCCTCCTCCTCCTCCTCCTTTGCAGCAAAAAACTGGCACCAGGCAACAAAATACAAAAAAATATATACAAGTTCTTATGAGAACATCAAATATCTTCCAAAAGAGAAGGCACCACCTAAGGTGGAGGGAATATTCATCCTTTTGAAAAAATATACTTCAAACAATAAAATTGAAAAAAAGAAATGGAAAATTCCAGCCCTGTCTGTTTTATATCTTAGTCATGTTGGCTGGGGAATTCTGGGAGTTGAAGTCCACAAGTCTTAAACATCCCTCCCTTAGAGTCTCATGTCTTGCTTTGATGGCTGACAAAAATACTTCTCCCAATTATGGATTATTAGATGCCCGTGCCCAACAATTAATCTCTAGAGTCCTCTACCTTTACTCTGGAGGTGCCACTAGGAATCATGACCAACATCCACCAAAATCTCTCTTTTGATGGTGGTCTAAGTAACCATCATTTTTTTGTGATTCCAAGCTTGTGACTGGTTGAGAGCAAAGATTAACATTAAATTTTCCAAGTTTCCCTTACCATGCTTTCATCTAAGCATGATCAGCAGGGAAAAACCCTGTTGTCATGGTGACATTTTTCTTTGCTTAAAAAAACTACTCCATTAAGCCATCTCATGCTAGATAAAGTTACATTTAACATCCCTTAGAAGCCTAATAAACATATATATTCAGATAGCTTTTACAGGGAGAACAGAATAGAAAAAGACACCAGGTAATCCAGTGTAATAAAGCTCAGCGGTCTTTCTAGGGGATTATTGTTACTTCTATACTTTAAATACTTTTGTATTTAAAATCAATGCCAGAGAAGACAGGGAAACAGCACATAGAGAGACCCAAAGAGTATGAGCTTCTCTCTGGTTGATCAGAAGCCAAGCTTTGTAAGTTTGCTGGAAATATATTCTGAGGCAGCCAATGACTAAAGAGATGTCATAACGTATTATTGTCCTGATGCCTGATAATTCCTCTGTCACTACTTCAAATACCTTCGTTTGTTATTTCATTTTATTGCTGCAAAAGGGATGGGTCATGTAGATCAATCCCAAAATAAATAATTTTATGAAGTTCAGAAGGAGCCAGGAACATGGATCCCAGACAAAACTTTTTAATCGCAAGATTATGAACGTAGTGCCATGTATAGAGACAGAAAGTCATTTGCAACTGAAGTGTATTTGACAGGTGCTAGGATCTGACCAAGGGATGCGAAGAAGAGATTTGGAGCTAAGGTGTTGGAACACTAAAGCTAAATTATGGCATGATGCTCTTAGAAGAGAATATAAGAAATTATGACAAGGGTAACCAAGATATTTTTCAGCTTGAGATGAAGATGAGAGGTCACATAGCTCTCCCATGCCATGATGTTGACTGTCCCATCCCTGGTCATAAGATAGTATTCTCTCCTGCAGAAGGCAACCTCAAGGTGGTTCAGAGGAGGCTTCCTTCTGCATATAATTTTCTTCTCCCAAAAGACTACACCACCACACTTCTCGGCATTTGTTTCCTGAGGCAATTTTCTCCTTGCATGCTCAAAGGTGGAGAACCTGAGGTCTCAAAGCTGCATGCTGTTCCTTGAAGCACTGCGTGAAGCCTCCAGACTTCCTCCAAAATTGGCAGCAAATTGTAACTGTCAGTGTGGCAGATGGGGAAAATTATTACATCAAGTGAACTGAATTTTAATTGAGTTTTTTCGTTTCATTTTGTCCTGGATCCACTTACATTTTGAAATGTGATCCTTCTACTATATCATTTAAAAACTAAATGAGTCTTGAACTTCAATTACGCTGCATACTTTGGTTTTCTAGACCAATGCTGTAAATTGATTTGAGTTAAAGAGAGAGGAGGGGAGGGGAGGGGGAAGGGAAGGGAAGGGAAGGGAAGGGAAGGGAAGAAAGATTTCCAATGCTCCTGCAGCTTTGCCCATGACAACTCAATGAGGAAGCCGGTGGGGAGTCAAAAGTTGCTTCTGCTCTAGTGTCTTGCTTAAGAGGTTTTTTAAAAAAAATCATTTTACTTTATTTAAACATTTATAGAGCTGCCAATCTTTTATAAAAGTCTGCATGGCTCCCAATCAACAATTAGAACAATATCAATAATAAAATAATACATACTGTGTATTTATTAAAACCATAAACATTAAAACGCAGCACAAAAGTTAAGCTTCCCCAGCTGTACCTCATTAAATCCTGTCATCCATATCACTGTATCCCAGTAAAGCCAGGTCTTAAATGCTTCTGGGGTGACTGGGAGAGTAGAGGCCTGCCGAACCTCAAGGGGGCGTGGGGTTGATAGGGCAGGAGGAAAAGTGGAAAAGGCACCCTTCCTAGATCCCATAAGATGGCAATCTTTAAGGGAAGAAATTAGTAGCAAGCCCACCCAGTATGATATGGTAGGATGGGTACAAATCCTTAGGGAATCCCACAGATAACCTGGCCCTGTGTTCTAGTTTAAATCCTGGAACCCTAGAAAGAAAGGTGTAAGTTGACAATCAACCCAGCCTCGTGCAATTCAATCAACACCTGTTTTCGATGTTTGAAGTGCTGTAACCAGGATTGACTCCATATGATCCCCAAAAGCCACAGAGAAGTTTCCAAGTAGCAGAGTATCCACGGACCTTTAAAAGGCTGCAGTTTCAATCCCCAGGCTTGGGATAGTTACATATCAAGCTCTCTGCTTCAGAGATGTGTGGATTTTTGTGCACAAAGCATAACCTTTAGCTGGACTCCGAGGAACACTCTTTCCCCAGTGTAATCCCTTGCTGTCCACCCATTTGTGTGGCTCACCTCTTCCTCTGAGACTGAGACACAGCAGGCATATGCTTCGGCTGACTTTGGTTCATTTGGCAGCAAAAAACAGCAGTGTTTATTCTCCAGAGGGACTGTTAATTTTAAGCCTTTTTTTTTTTTCCTTCGCCCTATAATCATAAAAATTCAGAGGGAATTTTTTTTCCCAAAGAACCCCAATCAATATTTCAAAGGCCACAAATGGTTTGGAATGAAGCAAGCTAATTAATTGCATTTCATTAGAGCTCTGCTGTGTTAGCGTTTCCGTTTTATGCGACATAAGCTGCCTTGTAACCAGGATCCTCTTACCAGACTGAAGAGTCAGGCTTCGTTTAGCTTTAATTTCCAGCGAGGTTTTAAATGAAAATTGGCATTAAAACAAAAACAAGCAAACATATACACAGAGAAACCAGAGGAAAGTTTTTTGTTGTTTTTTCCCCATCCTCCTTTTGGCACCAAAGAGGGCTGGAATGAAGAGCAAAGAGTTTGTAAAAATAGTAAAAATAGTTCTCTTTTCATAGCCAGTTTGCCATGATGTTTCATTACCTCTGATTGCATTTGAAAATAAGTTTTCTTTTTCAATAGAAAATGATATTTGTAGCTCAGAATCCTACAACTGTGGAATCCTTGGGGCCTCTCTGAGCTTGTTTGTTTTCTTGTAGACATTTCATTACCCAACTAGGTAACATCATCACTGCTGGTCAGTGGTGGGATGACTGCGCAGTGTACAGAGTGGGGGTAAGTGTACAGAGTTTGCAATGAGCACTGATAATGTTAGTTACTTGGGTAATGAAGCATCTCAAACAAGTGAACAAGTGCAGAGAAGACCAAGGATTCTACATTTTTTTTTTAATTTAAAACTAAACCCTTTGAATGGGACACAAAATGCCTATACCAGCAGGATAATTCCTTGTTTGTTAAATGCCCCATATTCTGTCTAAGCAAGTCTATCATATGTTCTGGTGTGACCATCCCATTCCATTCCTTGAATGTTGCTCTTATCCATTCCATCATCCCACCATTTCTCTTGTCTTCCAAGCAAACTGTGAACGGCTATTAAAAATGGTGTGGAATTGTCAGCTCACAAACAAGGACTTGAAAAGACATTCCATTGCATCTTGTTCCAAAGCTGGATTTCTGTAAAGATATTGCAATCTTTTAATGGAAAGACTCTTGAGCCATTGATTGAATGGCAAAGAAAACGCTGCAGGGAGCCTCAGACCATTAATTCAGAAGAGGTGTCGGAATAACAGGTTGGATCTTAGGCAAATGAATCTCCAAGGGAAACGGCTGTTTTAGTACATCCATTTAATTGAGGAGATAGCAGCAAATTCATCTATGCAAGTTTATATAGATATAAATTCCTTTTATATGGTGTTACCCGTTTAAGATCCAGGGAGTTTGAAAATCCACATGTTCTGGAGAGGCTGTGCATTTTTTTTTCCCCTTTGGGGGAGACTTTTGAATTTGCACACGGTGGCAGTAAAATCTGTTTGTGTGAATGATCTGCCTTTGTTCTGTTGAGGAGAATGCTGACTTCATAGGAAGAGATGACACTAAAAACTCTGTTGACTGTAGTGGAGAATCTAATACGATGCCCAACTTAAAGGAACTGTATTAAGTTTATGGAACAAAAACATATCCATGCAAAATACCAACTTGTATTTTTGTAGAAATATTCCACAATGCTTTATAGCAGAGATCCCCAATCTTTTGGGCACCAGGGATCGGTTCCGTGGAGAGAGGTTTTTCCATGGACCGGACGGTGTGTGGTTTTGTGTGCTGCCTGCATCTCGCAGATGGGGCTTTGCTTGTTTGTGTGGCCTGGTTGCTGGCATGTCGCGACCCGATACTGGTCCACGGACTGGGGGTTGGGGACTCCTGCTTTATAGCATACTCAAAGGAAGAAAAAACAGTTGAGGAGTACAGAATGCAATATTCAATAGGAGATAAGTGTGAAAATCTGGGATTTGGCTTGTTTATGCACATTCTACCATATGGTTAGATGCTTTAAACATGCCCCATGGCTCACCCCTCTTGAGATGTCCATCACACTCCAAATGATGGCTTTTATTTCTCAGTATGTATATTTAGGATTGTAACTCAAGAAATTCATCCAACCCTCGTTACCAAGGGAGCATTTGCAGTCTTCCCCACCCTGGCACTCTCCAGATATCCTATAAACAGCAACAGCCAGAATTCTCACCCAGGATGGGACTTCCAAACCTGTTCTAAAAGGAGATGTACTCTGGGGCCTTTCTCCACTTGCTTTTAGCTTTTTTCACTGCAATATCTTTCCATGACGTTGTCCTGACCTGAATTAGAATTAAGCCACTCTTAGCTGTACCAGAGTTAAAGTCATGTTCTTCCCAACACACATGCACATACCTTAATTGTTACAATGTTCAAGGGTAATAGACCCATTACCTTGAAGAGAAGTTAGAAGATTGCAGTGACTTGAAACAAAGGCATTGCAATAGGAAGAGGGTTGGCAATGGCGATAGTTAATTGCAGGCTGGTATAATTTTCTGTCAGCTCAAGGATGTACGGACAGCAGCCCAGCAGTGTTCATCACTATGACTTGGTGCAGAGCCCTTGCTTCACCCTTGAGGGTTCCATCTGCAGCCTTTAATTGTAAGGAAGTAGAATCAGGGGTGTGATCTTTCTCTGCCCAATATCTTGGATAACTGTTGCAAGTCCCAACAGAGAGTAGAGAGTCAGATTTCTCTAACTCTGCATTGATATCTGCCTGTTAGTGCAAATGTTTCATAGCCAAAATTATTGTTGCACTCTTTTGACTGAAGCTTCATTCATTACTCATTGGTTGCAGTGATCTCGTGTGGGAACCCCGGGACACCCAGCAACTCAAGGGTATTATTCAATGACGGCCTGGTGTTCTCCAGCTCCATCATATACAAGTGTCGGGATGGCTATTATTCCACAGGTGTGCTCAGCAGGCATTGTACTGTCAATGGAACCTGGACCGGGAGTACCCCAGAATGCACAGGTGAGTTGGTCAAAGGAAAATGTTAGCAATGATGAAGCTCATTTCTACAACTTCATGCTTTCTAGGTGTGCTTGGACCAACAGCTAAGAGTTACAAGAACATGCTGAAATGCTACCTTGCTATTTAATTTTAGTTTATTCTTAATTAGTATTAATATTTATTCATGCTTTGCTCCAAAATCACTGGATTCTTTACTTTTTCTTTTATTTGTTACATCTATGCCTTTATCCTGTTATTGCTGCTTAGGACTTTTAAATTGCTACCCAGGTTTGTGTTCCCAGTGGAGGAACACAAAGTTATTAAATAAATAATGAGCATCCCTGGATTGGCATATTCCCAACTCTTCAGAAATGGTCCTTTTGATATAGAAATGTTAAGTCTGCCCATCCTTCAAGGAGCTGAGTTCTCCATCCTGCAGTTTCTGTAGGAGTCACTGTTCTGAAGAGGCCCCCTCTGAGCAATTTTAGTGCAGATTGTGTTCTGTGAACTCCCATGCAGAGGTTATTGAGAAAAAAGCAATTTGGGGGCAAGGGTTGACAAGGAGATACCTTGGAGAAACCCTTCCCTTGAGAGATACCCTATGAGCATGGGAACGCTGAATAATGAAGCATTATTTCTTAAGGTGGAACACATGCTCTGATGTAGCCAGCCATGCTCTGATGTAGCCAGACCATTGTCTCTCCAAACAGGGAGCCTTCCTGTATCAACCTCCAAGTACAGTGAAGGAAAGCCATGGTATCATGCCAGAGCAAAAGCCTTCAGTGCTTAAGAATCTCCAGCTTAGTTAAGTTTGTCATGGAGGAGACAAAATGTCTGATGGATTCACTGTTAATGATGTTTGGCCTGTGGTTAGATCAGAGTGGCACTCTCTACCTGTTGCATACTGTTTAAGAAATGCTCTGGTCCATCATAACCTATGCTGGGTAGAACATCTGGTGAGGGGACCAAGGATAAGATTTTAATTGTCTTTACCTTGTTTCCAGACAAATTGGAAGTCTTTGCTCATGGTTAATGGGGCAAGGACAAGGAGTAAAGAAAGATAGTTTGAGCCAATAGTTGAGCATGGCCAACCACACTCTACCTTCCATTTTCATGAAGCCCATCTACAGACACAAAGTGCCAGTAGAGTCACTTGAAGAATCTTTCTTAGAAATCTGGATTACAAATTCTAGTGGTGTGAAACTGGAAAAGGGATCCAGTTGGGCAAGTAGAGAAGCTGTGCTAATGGCGTGGCATCAAATAATTTGAGAATTATGGGTATATAATAGCCATTTCTATTTGGCAGATGAATTTAAGGATGGCAGATGAATTCCTCTGTGCATTTTCAGCAAGTTCCCATGGAGCTTCCAGTTGACAGCAGAATGATAAACTATCCTCAATTATTTGATATATGTTCCATGAAAAGGTTCTTGAGGCTTTTGACATATCCCATGATGTTAGCTTTCTCATAATTGTGTTCTAGTTGTTATTATGATCATATGCTGTGCTCTTTCATGACCAACAGACATTATCAAATGTATCCCTGGATCATCTGCATAGAATAGAACAGGGAGAGAAAGTCTACATTGTGGAGATATCCCACTATGAAATTAATGTAATAGTTGAATAGGAGCAGGATTAATGTGCAGCTTTGCTTAATACTTGTCTTGGTTTCAATAACATTGGATAAGATGGCCCTGGTGGCTACAACTTTCTTTGAGTAATATGCCTTTTTGCAGCATAGATATTAGATAAAGTCAACGCTGGTTGGTCAAGGAAGCTTCTAACTTCTCGCATAATTTAACTTAGGAGATAGCATCAAATGCTGCTTTGAAATCTCTAAAAGCAACATAAAGAGAGGTTGTGTTGCAGGAGAAGTATTTTTCTAATGCGATGCTCAAATGTAAGGCACTGATCAATAGCGGATCAACTGGCCTGCCTTTTTATCAGCAAGTTTTCTTGTTCTAGCCAGTCCTGAAATTTCCATTGTAGATGTCCTGCATCAAGCTTGCTGACTGTGTTAAGAGGGCTAATAGGTCTATAATTAACAAGATAATCTATTTTCCCCTTTTAACCAGAATTGAATTTTTGCATGGAGGAGATAATAACCATTCACAGATCAGAATTATGAGAGAATTTCTGTGTTTTTTAACTCCTGTAAATCACAGTAGAAATCATGAAGCCCTTCCCCTAATTTTGCAGGTAGCAAATAGACTTGCAATATTTCCATTTGGAAAGGGACCTGATAACAGACCTAGCCATCACACTATTTAGGAATAAGATGGCTAATTACTTCCTGCTGTCATTAAGCTTCACCATGGGAGAATATGTCTTGAACTTGAGGGCTGTTGTAAGAATTTGCTTTCAAAACAATACTGTTGTCTTGTTTACCAGCAATTATTTCTGCAACCTTGCCTTTGAGATCTGCAGCTGATCTTCCTTTTCTCTTTTCCCAAGTGATAAACTGTGGGGACCCTGGAGTACCAGCCAATGGCATCCGAATGGGCAATGACTTCACCTATAATAAGACTGTCACATTTCAGTGCATGCCAGGTTACATGATGGAATCAGAAAGAGCTTCTACGTTAACTTGCACTAAGGACCGGACCTGGAATGGGACAAAACCTGTCTGCAAAGGTAAGGCCAATTTAATCACCCATTAGAGCACATGTGGGATTTCTCTATAGTCTACACCTGTGTTTCTCAACCTTGGTGACTTGAAGAAGTGTGGCTGGGGAATTCTGGGAGTTGAAGTCCAAAGGTCATACAGGGACCATAGTTGCCCATCCCTGGTCTAGAGGTAGTCTCCAGATAGGATAAGGATAAGGATAAATCACAAAAGCCAGATGGAGATTTTTTTCCCCTCACTTCTTCACTTGGTTTAAGGAGAATTAGTCTTAGAAAGGACAGCTTGGAGAATGTCTCATAGGCAGGATATGCATATCTGCACTAGGTGAGCAAGCAAAGAAGGGCTGTGTATGTGTATTCTGTCTTTCACTGTTGTGTAATTGCTCCAGTACAGTTTTCCATGCTTCTGTCCAAGATCTCAAAAGAATGCATTATATTACTGCTGGAAGCATGGGAGAGTTTTGTTTTTAAGAAATAGTTGTAGAAACTTGAAAAACCTGGTAAAAACTGCCCACCAATTTCTTTAGCCACAATTTTTTTTTTTAAAGAATCCTAAATGCCCAATTATGTTCATGCTCACATTATCAGTGGTGGGATTCAAATATGTGAACAATTGGTTCTCTGTGTGGATGCCGCTTCCGGAAGTCCATTCTGGACCTGGGCAACAAAAAATTAGCTACCGGTTCTGCCGAACTGGTGAGAACTGGCTGAATCCCACCACTGCACATTATTCTGAATCCATGTGGTCACTGGAAAGGCCAGAAAGGATTGGTTTCAAGAATAATCTGAGACTTTTTGAAGAAATTTGGATTAGAGATGGATTGAGAAGCCATATTCAGTCCTGGTTTCACATGAAAGCACATGGTTTCTAAAGAGTCTATAAGATCATCCTGTCTAGTGATGTGCATAGTTTTAATGTCCTTCATGCCAGAATTTCTGATTGGCTGTACAAGCATGTTTAAAATTTCCTCTCCTTTATGCCTGGGTGGTACAGATGGCCAATTTGCTATATAGTTACTTGCATGCTGTGGCCTTATTTAATTACCATCTGTATTTCGGCAACATTTATTTATGTCTTTCCCCAAATAAGAACAGGGCAACATCTGTGAATTCTAGCCCTTTGAAGAAGGAGATTGGCAGCAATGACAACAAGATCCTTCAACATGTAGAGATCACATTCACATGATAATGATAGAAACCCTGGAACATGAATGCTGACCTTCTGGGTCTCTTGTTGAGTTCAGTGTGACTTTTTCTCCCTAGCTATCATCTGCAAATCTCCACAAATTGTTCCCAATGGAAGAGTCATGGGCTCAGATTTCAGTTGGGGCTCAAGTGTCAGTTACACCTGTCTGGAAGGCTACCAGCTCTCCTTAGCTGCTGTTTTGACCTGCGAAGGAAATGGATCATGGAGTGGAGAAATCCCACAGTGTTTTCGTAAGTAGACAGATCCAGCTGGACAAAGCATGAGGTCAGAAGTGCAGTAGCTGGGGCTTGTTCTGTTACGAAGACATATCCCTCACAAACTCTTGGTATCCAACTGGTCAAAAGCCAGGATTCAGACTTTAGAGGGAACCTATCAAAAAAGCTGCTCTGCCATTATAGCTAGAGACTAGTTAAAAAAAGAACAACAAAGAGGGGGGGGGGCATCATGCTGCTTGTCTGAACGCTGCTTGAACCAGAAGAATCATAAGAAGGATTACCTGCTCCCTGAGGGCCAGGGGGAAACACTTGGAAGAAAAGTTTTCTGGTTTATTTATTCCATTTTTACACAATCCTCTCATAGGATCAGAATTTCAGTTGCACAAGGCAGTTGCATCACATTCCATTAAAATGCTTACAGTACCTTCTCTTCTGATTCTTAAAGGCCTCCAATTGCAAGCTTTAACTAAAACACTTCCAAAGTCCTTTTCTATATCCCACTCTCTTCTTGAACCAGGCAAAAAGGCTTGAAGATAGATTGAGCCCATTTTCAAACTCAGCGTAAGAGCTACGTTCTGCTGGCAAACCTGGCCTTCAATATCGAAGAAGTATTGGAAGGTGCTATCAAAACTCTTGGGAGGAGAAGTCCAAAAGCAATGGTGTGCAATTAAAGGAAAGTGTTCAGTTCGGAGTTTTATCGGAAGGGAAGCTAGCCTGCAATTGTGTGGAATTTTTTGTGGCAGTGCTGGTGTGCTAAGATGCTTTTTCCCCCCACCCAGACATTGGGCAGAACATGAGTTTTTGTCTGGCATTTCTTGTTCCACCTGCTGCAGAAGAAGCAGACTTTCCTGTTCGATACACGGCCACATGGTGCTTTGCCTTTACACAGCGGAAGATGTGTTTTTGAATTCAAGCAAAAACAAGCAAGAAAATTGAAGCTAGCCTTCTGTTCTCCCACAGCCAGTCTGCCAGGAGAGAATAGGAAGATGGAAATAGATTAAACATTCACTGACCATGAGACACAGCATGCGGAAAGAAGCTGGCCAATCTCTTCTGCTAGCCAAGTTACAAATGTCCTCTAAACATAGCACATGAGTGCCATGGATACTTTTCTAGGTGCCAGTCAGGGTCCATTTTTACTTTTCTAACTTGCATTATTCTAATTTTAAACAAAATTTAAGTGTGAACTCCAGACTCAGTCTTTATTTCCAAAACTGACCTTGGGTTCTGTCAACTGTCTGGCTAGCGAATTCAACATTGAGCGATCTTTAAACTTTGAAATGCCATAAAAGATAAATTTTATTGAATACACATCTCAGTACTGAAGAAGCAAAATGGACTCTAGTTTTCCCCGTGCAAAAATCTGGTTGGTTGACAATAGCTTTTCATAACCTCCACCCACCAAGTGTCCACGTTGCCCAATCACATCTCTTCAGTTTGTTATGGGAATGGTCCACTTCTCTGTCAGACACCTCTTTTGTGCCCTTGGGCCTCACGGTCCATGGACGGCTTCTTGAAACTCCCATTTCTTTCCCAGGCTCTCCCTCCCCACTGTTTCTATGGCAAGTTGAGTAGCGACAGAGGTTAGCAAGCATCTTAGCAATTCAACCTTGATATATTATGTATAAACATCATAGGTATTTTTAGAAGATCACAACAATGGTTGACTTTAGCTCTTCATTTTCTTTATGTATCTATCCCCTGAGCTGAGAAAAAAAGACAAAAGCAAACTGAGGTATAAACGTATCAGTTTGCATTCCAAAACATTGGCATTTTTTGATTAACCACCCCCACTGTGACAGTTCACGGTTATCATTTTCCTTGTAAAGAGGAAAAATTCCCCATGATTCAGTTTATGAGTGGAGACCACACATATGCTTCAGCCAAGCTTATCTGAACAGGACTGGGGACAGACCGCCAGGTTCTGTCCACTGAAATAGGATACAAGCAACCTTTTTATAGTGGTATAATAAATGCTGACCCAGTAATTTTCCGCTTTTGGTGAAATAAGAGGAGGAATAAAATAGAGATTGGCACATTTTGGGACATTTTTTGTGGTTCGTTACGGTACTTCCTGGGTCCCATTTGAAAATATCAGTGCTGGTTTAAGATAATTTATGACCCAGAAGCTACAAAAGCAAGCAATTCAGGAAGTTTACTTGAGTTCAGGAGTCTTGGTAGTTTAGAGCAGGGCTTTTCAACCTGTGGTACGCGTACCACTTGTGGTACATTAATGAGTGGCAGGTGGTACGCAGCCCTGCCTAGCCAAGTGTAGTGGGGAAGGGAAAGAGCCAGCACAGGCAAAGACTTACAGTGAGAGAGTCCTTTGGAGCTGCAGATTTTACTTATGAATGGAGCCATTTGGGGAGGCTGCCTTAGCCGGCAGCCAGTACTTATATTTTTTTTTCTTCCTTAAGTGCCAGCTGGGCTCCTTACTTTCCTTTCTAGCCAGTAGCTAATTCTTAAAGGGGAAGTGCCTTTTTAAGCTATTTCACTCAGCAGCTTGTCTTTTCTGTCTCTGGAGGCCTTTCCTTCTTTGATCAATATATGGAAGAGGGAAAATATGGGGGGGTTCAAATTCTTCCTTCAGAAGGAGATGGGAATGAGAAAAAGGGAGGCAGGGAAGGGAGGCAGGGAAGGAAGTCCCGCCTTAGCACTTGGCCACCAGCAGCTCTGCCATTGACTTTGCTTGTCAAAAGGTTGCAGAAGGGGATCACATGATCCTGGGACACTGTGACCATCATAAATATGAATCAGTTGCCAAGCATCCAAATATAAATCACATGACCCTGTTGCTGCAATGGTCATAAGTGTGAAAAATGGTCATAAGTCATTTCAGTGCAATTGCAACTTTGAACAGGTTTTTTTTTGGTCATCAAGTTTTGGACACCTTGCTAGGTGGTACTCGAATATTGCCATATCCTAAAAGTGGTACAATCGGTAAAAAGGTTGAAAAACCCTGGTTTAGAGGTCTTGGTTCAGGTCTTTGTTTTACTTCTTCTTCTGCACACCCAAAACATATTCAAAATGTTATATTTCCCTGCTGGTCCAAAAGAGCTAGGGATCTTGGCTCACTGGCTGCATGCACCAGACATAGGATGTTACAAGACGTTGGTGTCGTTAGAGATTTTACCCCAATGAAACGTCTTTCACTGAAGTCCATTCTTTTTGCAGCTGTCTTTTGTGGTGATCCAGGAATCCCAGCCGACGGGCGGCGTGAAGATCGAGGTTTTACTTACCGCTCCTCTGTCTCATATTCCTGTCTGCCCCCGTTGGTGCTGGTGGGATCAGCTCGGAGGTTCTGCCAGGCCGATGGAGCATGGAGTGGGACCCAGCCAAGCTGCATTGGTAACAAGATGGGACTTTATTGGGGAACAAAATAATAAAAATGCCTCTGCCTTTTCTTAAGGAAATGATTTCCCATTTGCTCTACTCCAGAAAGTTTTCCAACTTTTATATATTAATGTTCCCTGGAAAGGTCCCACCAAAATGCTAATCTGATCCAATCCTATTTAATTCCCCAGTCTTCGAATTACAACCACAATTGGGACCAGGATTTTTGTTGCTTAACGAGGTTGTTCAGTGAGTCATCCCGGTTTTACAACCGTTTTGCCATAGTGTCATGGTTCCAACAGATGTTACTCTTCAAAGAACTTCGAGGCATTGTTTACCTTAAAGAATCTTTATTCAAATAACATGGCATCAGCACGTACATGGTCGAAGCCAAAATCTGACTTCCCCTCCCCTCAGCACATAGATCAAAGCACAATTCCCTCCCACAACTAACAGTCATAAATCACATTCTCCAATTAGTTTGAAATGCTGGCTTTCCACCCAGTTCCTCATCCCGCCATGCCTTATCATCTCTTATTACAATATTGTATGTCTAACTAACTCCCATCACATTCCTCCCCCTCCCCCAGTGTCATCTAATTCTAAGAGTAAGGCATAAGAAAGAAAAAGGCTACATCTCCATATGTTGTCAAAGCAAGAACATCCAATGTTAGCAGCGCTGACACATAGTTGTTAAGGGAATCATTGTGATTATTAAGAGAAGCATGTGGTCATTAAGCCAACATGGCTCCCTTCATTGACTTTGCTGCTAGGAAACCAGCTGGGAAGGTTGCAAATGGCGACCAGGTGACCCTGGGATGCTGCAACCATTGTAAATACGTGCCAGTTTCCCCAGTGCCCAAATTTTGTTTACATGACAGTGGGACTGCTGCAATGGTCGTAAGTGTGAGGACCGGTTGTAGGTTACTTTTTCCAATGCCTTTGTAACTTCAAATGGCCACTAAACAAATGGTTGTAAGTCAGGGACTACCTGTAATTGTCTAACCAATTCCACTCACAGCAGGAAACAGACATTTGATACAAAATACATTTGAAAGAAAAACTGTAGCACAGAAAGTTGGGTCCAAAGTTTAATTGGGAAATTTGGATTTTAAAAAGCCTGCTTTGGGGGCATTTACAGATGAAAACAGGGTGAATTACATTAAATTTCTTAATTTGTACTAGAATTACTGTGCAGCAATGAGAGAAAGATGTGTATAAAGCTTTACAATGTACTTCACGATGCACTGCATAGTTAACCTTACCTTAACCCAGGGGTAGGCAACTTCGGCTCTTTTATGACCCGTGGACTTCAACTCCCAGAATTCCTGAGCCAGCATGGCTCAGCTTGGAAACCTCTCCCTTTCCCCTCAGCATGGCTGGCTCAGGAATTCTGGGAGTTGAAGTCCACCAGTCATAAAAGAGCCGAGGTTGCCTACCTCTGGCCTAGGCCTAGGCCGCTTTATGACTCGTGGACTTCAACTACCAGACTTCCTGAGCCAGCATGGCTCAGCTTGGAAACCTCTCCCTTTCCCCTCAGCATGGCTGGCTCAGGAATTCTGGGAGTTGAAGTCCACCAGTCATAAAAGAGCCAAGGTTGCCTACCGCTGCCTTAACCGAACCTTACACACAAATCTCCCAGTCTGAAGCTACCGCCTGTACAATACACTGCACTTTTACATTTGGAACTTCTTTTAGTACTGTTTTCATTTGGTTTTCTTTTATTATATTTTTTCTTAATTACTTTTCGATCCCATTATGGATTTCGTTGCTTCAGATGAGCCAGTACAGTATAAATGACCCCAAAGTCAAGTCTCAGTTATGCTCACAGATATGCAGCGAGTTGGGATATGTAGTAGGCTGGGAGCCTTTGGATGGCTCCTGTCCGCCTGCCACGGTTTGTGTAAACTCGTCTCGAGGTTGTGTCTGCTCAACCACCCACTTGCTGTGCTTCAGGTCCCTTCAGAAGACCCACCCAGCAATTCCCTTGAACCAGAAGATGTTGCATGCAGGGCTGGAGTTTTTTCCTTTGGGCCATGAAGTGGTCTCAGTGAGGCAGAGCAGAGCAGAGTTCTCACCCCCCAAAATTAATTAAGCACTTACTCCTTTTTTTCAGATGCAAGTGTTACAACCTGCATGGATCCAGGTGTGCCCCTTTTTGGAATGCAAAACAATTCCCAAGGTTATCAGGTAATATATGATCATCTCCCCCCCTCCCTCCTTTCTTTTCTCCTTCGCCCTGAACAATCTTCTTTATCTGTATAATATAGCCGAAATTGCTAAGTTGTCATCCTTAATCCAGGAACTGAATATATTCATTCTCCTTTTATGCAAAACACAGGCAGCGATGATCTCTCTTTGGAGAGTTGCTATCTCTTGATTAAGCTGTTTTGTGAGGGAGACAATAGGAGGATTTTGCCGGAGGGACCTTTGATTAATTCAGAGGTGGTCCTTGATGATGCTTGTGCTTCTAATGGAGACAGAATCAAACAGACGTCCAGCCTGTATCTTGCCTCCCATAATAAATAACAAGGCATCTCAAGTGGAGGAAATCTATCCAGGGAGTCCTAGACTTACAACTGACACTGAACCCACAATTTCAGTTGTAAGTCAGGGTGGTCCTCTTATGACCAGACCCGATTTTGTGACCTTTTATGTGGCAGTCATTAAGTGCTTGCATAAAGTGAATGCCATGGTCATTAAATGAATACCACATTCATTAAGTGAACCCATTGTTTTCTATAGGAAAGTTGTTGCCAGAAACCAGAAGGAAACACCAGTTTCCTGCAAAAGCATCATAAATTGCAGTCATGTGACTGGGATGCTGCCCATGGCCATCAATTTGGGCCAGTTGCTGAGCAACAAAAATGTGGTCATGTGACCAAGGGCCCAGATATCAGAATTGACACAGATGGCCTCTTTGACCTCTCTTTCAAACCAGCGGTCCTCTCTGTCCAAAATGTGGACTTTTCTGTCTTCGAAAGAGTGGCCTTTGTCTTTTAAATGCAGATGGACTGCCTGATGGGTTTGTTCTCCTATGTTGTGCCAAGGGTTTATGAAGAGGGGTTTTTTTTGTTTCCCCATTGTACAGATCTGCCAATGTCTCACTGCATTGTATTGCATTTACCACATTGCTCAGTTAATGTCTGGGTGTTTTATCCTTGGGGTGGACAAGCTTCTGCCTTAGTGTATTGTTGGGTATAAAGTATGCAGATATGTTCTGTTGGCTGAAGACTCTCGTGCAGATCCTCCTCAGTGAGACATGTGCAGATCTGTACATTGGCGAAACAAAACAACCACTTCATCTGCATTTAAAAGACAAAGGCCACTCTTTCGAAGACAGCAAAGTCCACATTTTGGATAGAGAGGGGTCAAAAGGGGTCACAGAGGCCATCTATGTCAAAACTGAACAGCCCTCTCTCAACAGGATACGACATTATCTATCTCCAGTCTACAACACAGTCCTTTCAGCAGTTCCAATAAGGCTCCACACCCATCTGCACTACTCAGGTGACGTTGAGGACACAGACAAACCTCCAAGTGGCCTCAATGACTCTCTAAAAGAATACAAATAATCAGCTGTCTACAGTCAGTTCGTACCACTTCGGCAGAACCGGTAGCTAATTTTGTGTTGCCCAGGTCCAGAATGGACTTCCGGAAGCGGCATCCACACAGAGAACCGGTTGTTCACATATTTGAATCCCACCACTGCTACAAGGAATATAAATCCTTCTCATCCTTCTTGGATGAGAAGTGAAATGTCTTTAAAAAAAAACAATAAAGTCCAGTTGTCTCTTGAAAAAGCACCTTTGGGGCAATCATGACCTGGATTACTGAGAATTTCCATAGACATTCCACAGGGCAACATTTTGTTACATATTCCACTAGTTTTTGTGGTTTTGTGAATCACAAACTTACCTTTCAAGTCTGACTCACTCAAGAGCTGAAGGAGCTTCATCACACTTGCCATAAATCAAGTTCGGATCTGGCCTGGTCACTTTTTCAAGGGCAGGTCTGAAGGGTAACATGTGAGGTCCCATGGGCTCCATCTTTAATTAGATAAGTTGCTTTAACTAGACGAGTGATTATATTCGCACAGCATGCTAACTTTGCATGGTTTCCCATTGCAATAGGTTGGAAGTGTCATCTTCTTCAAGTGTCATAAAGGATATTTGCTGCAAGGGTCCACCACCAGAACCTGCCTTCCAAATCTGACATGGAGTGGAATTCAGCCAAACTGCATCCGTAAGTCTTAGCTTCCTTGGTGCTGGCAAAACAGTTGTTGCCGTTGAATCTCAACCTTGGCCACTTGAAGATGTGTGGACTTCACCTCCCAGAATCCCCCAGCCAGCATGGCAACTGGGGTATTCTGCAAGTTGTAGGCCATACATTTTCAAGTGCCTGAGGTTGAGCAAAATCCAGGTGTGCAGTATATGTCCAGTGCCAGCCAGATCTTAATTTTTGCTGCCTGGATAGATAATGTGGAAATGAGAAAATGCAAACCAGCCTGCACAGACGAATGCCAGAAAGCAAGGATCTGAAGGCATTGTTTCAGAAAATGCCTCCTTCTGAATCAGGCCAGCTCTTGGCTATAGACAGGCTTCAACCTTCACCCAACCAGCAGCCTTTCCCAACCTGGTGTTCTTCAGGTGAAATACCTGACATTTCCAAATAACATCAGCAATCTGCTGGGAATTCTGTGGGACGTAGTCCAAACAGATCTGGAGGGTACCAGGTTTGGGAAGCTGCCTTCTGCCCTTTCTTAGGCCTGGTAATGGTGGGTGCATGAGGTGCTTTCTTCTATGTCTTTGCAGCACACAACTGCAAAGAACCAGATACCCCAGCCCATGCCAACGTGGGCGCTCTGGACCTGCCTTCGCTGGGATACACCTTGATCTATTCATGCCAGAGTGGCTTTTATCTCACCGGAGGATCAGAGCATCGGACTTGTACGGCTGATGGTAGCTGGACAGGAAAGCCTCCCATTTGCCTGGGTAAGCAAAGCTGGCAACTGAAAGACAGCTCTATGTCTCCTAAACATCTTATTCTTTCCACTTGAAATTCGTCGGCTGCATTTCAGCCATGTGTTTCATGGACAAATCACTCTTATTTCTGTCCCCTGTTCCCCAGACAAAGAGGATTAAAAACTGCCTTGTTAGAATCAGACCCCAAAGCCCATTTGGCTCACCATTTTTTCCCCCAGTGGGAGCCAGAACATTAAGGCAAGAGTTCTCTATGATTCTTAACATAAGTCTTCCTCTGTCAATGTTAAGCCTTTACATCAAATTGCCACTAGCATACCTTACAGCTTAAGTAAACAAGGGTACTCTTTTTTTCCTCACATTATGAAATCTAAAAGTTTTGAATTTCACCAGTTCAAATACTGGGAAAAAAAAGGTGGGGAGATCCCTCTTCTCTTTTCTCTCACATCATTCATAATTATAGACCAGTGGTGGCGAACCTATGGCACGGGTGCCAGAGGCGGCACTCAGAGCCCTCTCTGTGGGCACGCGCGCCGTCGCCCCAGTCCTAGGCCTTCAGCTGGGTTTTATAAAACCTTTTCGCTTTAGGCCTCCCCCGCCGTGTGCAAAAAAAAAAAAAAAAAGGTTCAATCAGTCAATTTCAACTTCTCGCGGGGAAAAAAAAAGATCTTGCAAAGTTGGAATTGATTGATTGAACTTTTTAGTCCCACCCAGTCCGCCGTTACCACCGCAGCCATGCCCACCCAATTGGCCACGCCCACCCAATTGGCCACACCCAGCCAATGGGCCACATCCACCCGGCACTCGACGATGCATAAGTGGGTTTGGGATTGCAGTTTGGGCACTCGGTCTCTAAAAGGTTCGCCATCACTGTTATAGACACTGTAGGAAGAGAGTCTTCTTAGTCTACAGAAGCAAACAAATCAGTCCAGTAACATTTTTTTCTGACTAACATGCTTAACTATGTTAAATTAACATTATTAAATATTAGCAAGTTTGATCTAGAGGTAAAGGCATCATGATAGAAATCAGGAGACTCTAAGTTCTAGTCTCACTTAAGGCACAGAAGATGGCCGGGCTTCATATATATTCAGGAGCTGGAAGGTATGCTCACTGCCTTGAGTTATTTATAAAAATAACAAAGGGTTAAAAAATAATTTAAAATGGGGGCAGTTCCAAAGGTAGTGGTTGCATTCACACAATATTCTAGCTTGATTAGCTTATTTTTCAAAAATGAAGTCACTCGATTAATTCATAGTTCCATGTATTCTTCCAGAAAGTGGGTTAACTCAGAACCAAGTTGAAGAGAGTAAGGGATCACTGTGGCCAGATAAGATCCCTTTTATATTCACCTGTTATTAAAGATGTTTATGTCACCTTATTAAGGTATAAACTCTTGCTTTCATTCTCCTTTTAAGCGGATGTCCGACCCAGCAGACGGCCTACGGGGGCTGCAAAGGACCAGCATCTTCCAAAAGTCTCAGGTACCTCTTTTTCCTAACTACCAAATACATAAAAATACATTAAAAATGAAACGGCATAGCAAATTACTGGGGTTTCAAGGTCTGTAAAATATATGAACACACTGTCAATTTTATTAAATGATTAAAAACTCAAACCATTCATTTTTTTAAATGGATTTTTAATTTTTTTAATGGATGAGACTCTTAATTCATGGCATTTCTTTTGATTGTTTTGAAGTAACAAAGCTTGATTATAAAAAGCATTGAACAAATAAGAATTCTGGGGAATTCTGGGAGTTGAAGTCCACTCATCTGAAAGTTCTGTTCTAAACCACAGTGGGCCTGTTTGGCTTCTGCACCTGTTCCAAAGTCTCTTCCTTGTCTTGTTCTGCCTTGGGTTATTTCTAGTTCCTGCTGATGTCTTTGCCAAAAATTCCTTCTGGAAAGGCTCCTATGAATACATGGGCAAAAAGCAGCCAGCCATGCTTTCTGTGACCAGCTTTGATCCAGTCACCAGTAAAGTGAATGCCACTTTGATGGACCACAGTGGTGTGGAGCTGCAGGTGTCTGGTAAGGCAGCCAATTGGGGGTTTTGTGCATTCCTGGTGGGAAAAGGGGAGATGGTGCCACCTTGATGTCCACCCCATTAAACAACATAGAAGGGGAAATGATGTCCATCCAGCCTTATCTGCACAACATAATAATACTGCCAATATAATTATTATTATTTTTGCTATCTTCATCCACGTCTGCCTGGACAATCAAGCTGAAACACCTGTCTAATGCGCAAAGCAAATAAATGATTAAAGTCCCTGAGGATAATAATAATTCTCCAGCTGAAATTCTGGAGCTGCATTCATACTAAGGTTAACACAAACTAAGGTTAACATACTACCATAACCAAAACAAATAAGCTATGGTATAGTTTACTGTGATGGGGTATATATACCAGAAACTATGATGGGTTTTGTATACCAGAAACTATGACTCACACTTGAGTTTTCACAATATACCAAACCCGATTGATACAGAAAGGATGTTGAGACCTGCAAAGTGTGTAGACAAGAGCAACAAAGATGATAAAGCGTCTGGAGGCTAAATCGTATGATGAATGATTGAGGGAGTCAAATACTGTATGTCTAGCCTACCGAAGAGAAGGGTTAGGGGGGACACGATAGCTGTCTTCCAGTACTTGAGGGGCTATCACAAAGAAGAGGGGGTTGACTTATTCTCTAGGGCCCCAGAGGGCAGGACACAAAGTAAGGGGTGGAAGCTTGTCAGAGAGAGATACAACCTAGAAGTAAGGAGAAATTTCCTGACAGCGAGAACAATTAATCAATGGAATAGCTTGCCTCCTGGGGTTGTGGGCGCTCCATCACTGGAGGTTTTCAAAAATAAAAGTGGACTGAGATGGTATAAGACTTCTTCTTGAGTAGGGGGTTGGACTAGGAGACCTCTGAGGTTCCTTCCAGCCCTATGATTCTAATTTTATCCTAGACTGGCTTTCACAATTCCTGCCTGGAGGGTTAGAATCTTTGTATCTTGGGCCTCACCCACTTAATTATTATTATTATTATTATTTTAAATCTGCAATTTTAACCATGTTCCCAACTGGAGACAACTCTTTGAAGGCCTTTGCTATCTTCCCCGCATTTTCATTCTGCTGAATAATTCAATGCTACCTGCAGGCTTTGGAAACAACTAAATGCATGTAATACAGATGAGCTTCCAAATATAATTTTTACCAAAGTTGGGTGCAGTCCTGCTCTAACTTCGCAGAGCATCCAAGAACACAGAGATCTTGTCTTGTCAAACTGCAGTGAAACTCTCCCCCCCCCTCCCCAATTCTCCAGAGCTTTCTTGACGAAAGGTCTCTCTTCTCTTCTCTTTCCAGGTATTTACAAAAGAGAAGATGTCCATCTTCTCCTCCAGGTACACCAAATTACAGGACCACTGGAGATCTTCACGAACAAATTCAAGAATGATAAGTGGGCCTTGGATGGACACGTAAGTCTTTGCCTGAAACGTTCCAATGACGTGCAGGGGAATTGGGAACGTAACGCGGGAGAATGTGGGAGCTTTTGCAATGATGCTTAGGAGCAGCAAAATCTAAGATTAATATTCCCCAACCTGATGCCCTTGGGGAAGGTTGGATCTGTGACTCTCAGACTTCTCAGCTTGTAGGACTTCATGAAGTTCTCATTCTAAAACATGTTGAGGGCACAAGGAAGGCTGGCCAACTGTCATGAATAAAAAAAGCTACTCAAGAAAAGACCTCTCTCCCTCTCCCTCCCCCTCCCCCCCCTCTCTCTCCAGTTGTTCATTCTGTCTTTCTTAAATGGTCAATTAAAAAGAAAGAAAAAGAAAAGACTATTTGACTAATTATTCTACTTAGAGACATTTAGCCAGCTTTTTCATTGATGAAACAATGACACTCATAGTTAGACGATACAAATTTAAATGCCTAACAGTAAAATTACAATTGCAAACAAAATTTTAAATATTTTAAAATGTTTAAAAACCAGGAAACAGATTGGAAAAATTCATTATAGGAAACAGAGCAATATTTTTTCCAAGGTGATCCTTTTGGGTTACTTTCTTCAGTTCTTTATTGGTTACATGTGGATTTGACCAGACTTTTTGCTTCTAAGCCTTTCAAAGGAAGGATTTGTGATGGAAAGAGCTTGAGGGAGCTGATGTGTAAAAACAAATGTTTTCTCTTTAGCAGATTAAAGGAGACAGAAAGTATGGTGGAGTGGTTAAAGTGTTCGACTGGCACCAGGGCTTTTTAGGCACGCAGGGACACATCTGCTACTCACACAGATATATCTACTGACCCAGCACCCAGGAACACCCCTCTAGACTTTTACATTTAACAGGCTAAGGTCAAAATCAACCCCAACCTTCAAGCATGTTTCAATCAGAATTGACCCAAGAAAGCCAGAAGATGTTTCAGACAAACACCGCAGGAATTCCTCTGGGATGATTGATCCCAAGAGACCCCGGAGTAGAGACAGCTCTACCAAATTTATCCCCACAAAACTATCCCTGCTACAGCACGGGTGTCAAACTCACCACATCACGTGACATGTCGTGATGTATTGTGACTTTTTTCACATTGCCGGAGCTGGGGTGGGCACGGCCTCCGCATGATGCAACTGGCCCGCAGGCCGGCAGTTTGACATCCCTTTGGTACAGGTAGTCCTCAACTTACAACCACAGTTGGGATCAGAATTTCCATGGCTAAGCAAGGTAGTTGTTAAATGAGACAGGCCCACTTTCATGACCTTTTTTGTGTCAGCTGTTAAGTGAATCACTCATTCTTTAAGAGAATCTGGCATCCCTCCATTGACTTGGCTTATCGGAAGCTGGCTGGAAAGGTTGCAATATGGTGATCACATATTGCAAGACACCGCAGCTGACTTGCCAGCTGCCAAGTGCTCAAATTTCGAACATGTGACCATGAAGATGCTACAATGGTCATACGTGCAAGGATTGGTTGTCAGCTGCTCTTTTCAGTGCTGTTGTAAATTTAAACAGTCACTAAACGGTTATAAGTTGTGGCCTACCTGAAATTTGTTTCCAAGATCCTCTGTGTAGCTAGTCCTGTCACATCTTCCATTTCTTCTTAGAATGATTGTATCACAACATTTGAACCATATTTTGAACAAGTATTAGCATGAAGTCTGTGGTGATTCTCAGTCATCCAGGTCATGGTTGTCCCAAAGGTGCTTTTTCCGGAGGCAACAGGACTTTCTTCTTTTCTTTGAAGACGTTTCGCTTCTCATCCAAGAAGCTTCTTCAGCTCTGACCGGATGGTGGGGAAATCACCTGTACCTATAACTGATTTCTTTTTTTTATTTTGTTTTGCATTTGGGTTTTGCAGTATTTTTTTCATTTTCCACTCCAAATGCAGGTCACCCCAGAAGCTTCAAGTGGGACATTTGTCTACCAAGGTTTTGTCCATGGCAAAGGTTTTGGACAATTTGGTCTCCAAAGACTAGGTAAGCTGACTAACTTTACAACTGAAGTTGCCCCAAAACAATAACGTTTAGTAATTTATATAAGCAATGTGGCAATTCTAAGGTTTTCCATTGACATTTTAGCATGTATCAGCTATTGTATGTAATTATTTTTCATTCAATTATTTTTTTTTACCTTTTCAGTTTAAATTTTTGTTATCAGGTGAAACTGATGCTTCAACTTTTATTTAAATAAATCCCAAGTTACCATTTCCAGAATTCTGCCAAATTCTACCCGCTCACCATCCCTGTTCAACAGTTAATATAATAATTTTGTCAATGTTATTCACACATATGTAAGGTAGTTCTAAACTATTCATTGTATACATAATGTTAAGTGTGAACACATTTTCTTCCTTGTTTGGGGGTCTTGAGTTACAAATCAAACAAATAAAAGGAACAGTTGCCTATTCGTTTTGGGAAAAACCATAGAAGGCCATTCAAAAGCTAAACTCTAACTTTACGTTTTGTTTTGTCTCATAAAAAAAACAAAATCTTTCTCCTTGAAGAATGAGAAAGTGACTGTGACTTAATGGATACGTCTACCAGCATTTTGTCCAGCCTACCGGTTCTCGTGTTTTAATTCAACTACTATTCTCATTAACCCCGTCAGACATCCAGGAATTAAATCTGAGATTTAAGTATTTTGTTATATTTATATGTAGCAGGCTTGTGTTGAGACAGCCCCTGGCCTCCCCTACCCAATGGTATTCAACAGCAGTAATTTAATTTAATTTCTTTTTCCAGATAGCAGCATCATTGAACGGGACCCTGAATCAACAGGATATCCATTTGCATCCAACAGCAGCTCAGTTGCAGCTGCGATCCTCGTGCCTTTCATTGCCCTGATGATTGCAGGGTTTGTGCTCTATCTCTACAAGCACAGGTGAGATGTTCCAGGTAGAAAAGGCAGGCAATAACCTCTTAGGGCCTCATAACAAGAATTGTAAGAATATTTAGGGTTTTCTGGTCCAGTGTCCTCTGGATTAAACCACATTTCTCGCAATCCCCATGCAGCATGGCTAGTTAGCCCTGTCAGGTAGACCAAGCTACCTATACCTAAAATAGCTATAGTAACAGAATCCTGCAAGTCTGAATGTGCTACCTTTCTTTCCACTTTTCTCTCTATGGGAATTGGAGGGATGGGGGACTTGGACTATTGCGTCCAGTTTTAGTCACCATGATATGAAAAAGATGTTGAGAATCTAGAAAGAGTGCATAAGACGAGCAACAAAGATGATTAGGGAACTGGAGGATAAAAATAGGAAGAACAGTTGCAGGAACTGGTTATGTCTAGTTTAAGAAAAAGAAGGCTTGGGGGTGACATGATAGCAGGGTTCCAATTGTTGTTGTTAGTTGCGAAGTCGTGTCCGACCCATCGCGACCCCATGGACAACGTTCCTCCAGGCCTTCCTGTCCTCTACCATCTTCTGGAGTCCATTTAAGCTCACGCCTACTGCTTCAGTGACTCCATCCAGCCACCTCATTCTCTGTCATCCCTCTTCTATTGCCCTCAATCTTTCCCAGCATTAGGCTTTTCTCCAGTGAGTCCTTCCTTCTCATTAGGTGGCCAAAATACTTGAGTTTCAACTTCAGTATCTGGCCTTCTAAGGAGCAGTCAGGGTTGATCTCCTCTAGGACTGACCGGTTTGATCGCCTTGCAGTCCAAGGGACTCGCAGGAGTCTTCTCCAGCACAATAGTCAAAGGCCTCAATTCTTTTGCGTTCAGCCTTTCTTATGGTCCAACTTTCACAGCCATACATTGCAACTGGGAAAACCATGGCCTTGACTATACGTACTTTTTTGGCAGGGTGA
This sequence comes from Azemiops feae, assembly GCA_023970755.1. Classification (NCBI taxonomy): domain Eukaryota; kingdom Metazoa; phylum Chordata; class Lepidosauria; order Squamata; family Viperidae; genus Azemiops; species Azemiops feae. The sequence goes on from JALGBA010001415.1 coordinate 524,254, forward strand.
TGTCTCTGCTTTTTAGTATGCTGTCTAAAATTTGCCATAGCTTTCCTCCCCAGGAGCAAGCGTCTTTTAATTTCTTGGCTGCAGTCCCCATCTGTGGTGATCTTAGAGCCCAGGAAGATAAAATCTGTCACTACCTCCATTTCTTCCCCATCTATTTGCCAGGAATTGAGAGGGCCAGATGCCATGATTTTGGTTTTCTTAATGTTGAGTTTCAAGCCAACTTTTGCACTCTCCTTCTTCACCCGCATCAAGAGGCTCTTTAGTTCCTCTTCACTTTCTGCCATTAGAGTGGTATCATCTGCATATCTTAGGTTGTTGATATTTCTCCCGGCAATCTTAATTCCAACTTTTGATTCATCTAGCCCTGCCTTTCTCATGATGTGCTCTGCATATAAGTTAAATAGGCAGGGCGACAGAATACAGCCTTGCCGGACTCCTTTCCCAATTTTGAACCAATCAGTGGTTCCGTGTCCAGTTCTCACTGTTGCTTCTTGACCCGCATATAGATTTCTCAAGAGACAAATAAGATGGTCTGGTACTCCCATCTCTTTAAGAACTTGCCACAAT